>AP018154.1:0-320000 GCA_003052745.1 Caenorhabditis inopinata | reverse complement strand
AAATGGAGAATATGCCAATGTACAGCAGAGAAGGGCGTAATTCCGGATTCCGCCGTTTTTTTCATTCCGTTTTGCGGATTCCAGATTCCGTGAAAAAATATTTTTTCCGTTTTCCGTATTCCGGATTCCGAGTTCCCAAAATCTAATTCCGCCCTACTCTGCTGGGGGGTGGGGGACCGAACCGGTTCCGATTCCAGAGAAGGGCGGAATTCCGGATTCCGCAGTTTTTTTTCAATCCGTCTTCCAGGTTCCAGATTCCGTGAAAAAATATTTTTTCCGTTTTCCGTATTCCGGATTCCGAGTTCCCAAAATTCAATTCCGCCCTACTCTGCAGAGAAGGGCGGAATTCCGTCTTCCGGATTCCGCGATATGGCGTTTTTATTCCTTTTTAATTCTTTATTCTCAATTGTTGTGAAAAGTATACTTTTTTGAACTCCCGCAAAAATTTTTGCGAACAGAGCGCATTTACATCATTTGATTCCCTCATTAATGGTTAAAATTCCGTTTTCCGCATTCCGCATTCCGGATTTCGCCGTTTTTTACATTCTGTTTTCCGGATTCCAGATTCCGAGTTCCCAAAATCGAATTCCGCCCTACTCTGCTGGGGGGTGGGGGGCCGAACCGGTTCCGATTCCGAGTGGACTTCAAACTTCGAAATTTCAGAAATGCCAAGAAAAAGCCGTTTTTTACATTCCGTGAAAAAATTCTTTCACACACACACACACACACACACACACACACACACACACACACACACACACACACACACACGTCAATATAAGACGAAATTCCACGTGGATATTGATTTTAGTACAATGTTTTCGGTATAAGCTTACTATGGCCCCCCACAGACTTAATGGGGGCCAATAGTGAACTGAGCCCCCCCCCCCATAAGTTCAGATGCAGAGGGGGGGGGGGTAGATTTCCTACCCTACAGGTGGTGGGAAATATCATACGGGCATGGGGGGGGTGAAAGTAAACTTTAACCATGTTTTCTAACAGTAAATCCACGTTCGTAAATGTACACATTGGCTCGTAAATCCCGAAATACTAACTGAGTTACTTAGTCTAACCGTCCATCGGCATGGGGACGCGGATCACAGCTAACCATGCATTGCGATAGGACTGAGGCAGTTTTGTGTGCCTGTTTACTCTATTATGGCCTGCTAAGCCAAAGCTAAAGCTATCGGGTCACAGCCGACCCCCCGAGGTAATTTTACAGAATCGCCCCCCCATAACCGGAATCACCCCCCCCACAGTTATGTTTTCGATTACTTTTGGATGTGGGGGGTGATTGTGTGTGGGGGACTATTCTGTGAGGTATAAATATCCGAATCGCCCCCCACCTCTTGATGTGGGGGGCGATTCCGGAAAAGAGGTAATCTTTCACAATGACCCCCACATTATATCTTTATTCTCCCCCACTGGAATGAACCGGAATCACCCCCCCCCCACGATTCCAGAATGGCCCCCCACGATTCCAGATTCGCCCCCCACGATTCCAGAATCGCCCCCCACGATTCCAGAATCGCCCCCCACGATTCCAGAATCGCCCCCCACGATTCCAGAATCACCCCCCACGATTCCAGAATCACCCCCCACGATTCCAGAATCGCCCCCCACAATTCCAGAATCACCCCCCACGATTCCAGAATCAACCCCCCCCCCTGCCCTATCCTTTTAGGACTCTTCGTGATCCCACCTAAACAACAGTGTCATCCATCCTTTATTCAAAATCTCTTTCTCTTGGACTTATTATCGCCGTAAAAAAGTTCCGACATTTTTTCGAGTCGGGATTTGAATTTAGAGGCTCCGCCCATTCATCATCATTTCAGCGCATTTGCTATGCGCGATATATTTTTTGAATTTTTATTTTTTCTTCTGAATTTTCAGAATTAAACTGGATTAAAAGAACGAAATTGTATTAATCGTGAATTTTTTTAAACGTTTCTTCGAATGTTTAAATATATCAATTTGCGTCATTTATTTTTTTTTCGTTTCTTCTGATAAAAATATATCGCGCATAGCAAATGCGCTCTGATGAAGAAATGGGCGGAGCCTCTAAATTCAAATCCCGATGTTCGCGGGCTCGAAAAAATGTCGGAACTTTTTTACGGCGATAATAAGTTCTTCAAGAATTCTGTTGAACGATTGAAAAGTTGAATGTTGAATGTTGAAATGTTGAAATGAAATGAATTGAAAATGAATTGAAAATGTTGAAAAGAAGATTGATTACACGTGATTTTTGGATGAATAAAATAAAAGGAGGCGGGGGGGGGGCGATTCCGGTTCATTCCTGTGGGGGGTAATACCGAGGTTTGTGGGGGGAAATGCAGTTATAATACCAAAGGCTGAAGTAAATGTAGAGACAGAAATGCTTCTTTGCAAAACGATACGAATTCTCAAATTTTCCAAAAAAAAAGGGAAAAAAAACTTCAGAAACAAAAATGGACACCCTACGACTACGCGGCGAGCACGTTTTACTGGATCACCGGATTCTTCTCCATCCCACTGAACTTGATTTTGATCTACCTGATCATGTTCAAATCGCCAAAAAGTTTGCAAATCTACACAATCTTCCTGATTAATACCACCTTGGGAGACCTGGTCTTTGCCATTTCGTGTACGTTGGCACAAATCAGGTGAGATTTACAAATTTTGAGGGGAAGCAATCGTGAAAAATCAGGAAAATCAAGCAAAAAACAAAGAGCTGAACATCGTGAAAAATTGCAAAAAAAGTTAGAGAAATCTATGTCGCAGGTGGGAGTCGAACCTGTGACCTTTCCAGTGGAACTCGGAATTTCAAAACTATCCAAAACAGGTCAATATGGGTATCAAAACTTTGGAAATTTTATGAAATATTCGAATTTCGTAATTAAAATCTTATATCGTTTCAGGTTTTCCTGAAAATTGAATTTTATTTCTGAAAAAAAAAACAAAAATTTTTTTTACAAAAAACTAAGAAAAAACTAATTAACATCATTATTCATACTTGAAATCAATTAATATTGCATTAAAATAAAATAAAATTTTTTTCAGAGTTTTTCAATTTTTTTCAGTACTTCAACGAAACTTCATATACAAGAGTTAACACTATGATTATCGAATTTATCATGAAATTTCCAAAATTTTGATACCCATATTGCTCTATTTCGGACAATTTTGAAATTTCGAGTTCCACGCAGAAGACCAGGGTTCGAACCCCCGCTGTGGCATTAGTCTTTTTTTGTTTTTGAATTTGTTGGTTTCCCATATTTTCACTGCGAAATTCAGATTTCCCATAAAACTTCTGAATTTTTGATACCCATATTGCCCTATTTCAGACAGTTTTGAAATTTTGAGTTCCACGCTGAAGGTTGAGGGTTCGAACCCCATCGGTGGCAATAATTTTTGCACAACTTACTTTTGAGATTTTCAGCTTTTTAAAGTGATTTTTGAGTGTTATTAGTGACACAGGGCTCTATAAAATGCTTTCTGGGATTTGTTCTGAGAGAAAAGTGTTAAATTCCGAAAATATTCAAATTTGAGGTACTCTCGGAATTTTCAGATAAAATTTGAATTCTACAAGGTATTTTTTTTCAGATTTTTGAGATCCATGCTGTCTTTGCTTTTCAAAGTTTAGAAATTTCAAGTTTTAAGCAAGAATTGGTTAATTCAAAAACTCTAAATATTCTAAAAACTTATAAAAATTTTCTGTTTTCATTCAAACCACAAATTCTTCATATTTTCAGTAACTTATTCAAATTCTTCATAAAATTTCTAAAATTTTGATACCCATATCGACTTATTTCGGCCACGTCTGAAAATATCAAGTTCCATGATGATACCCACGGGTTCGACCCCACCTAGGCCTAAAACTAGGCCAAACCTTTAGAGATGCCACAAATCTGGATCAATCTTTCTACAAGGCTAGACCAAAACTTTAGAGATGTCACAAATCTGCACCAATTATTCCACAAGGCTAGGCCAAGCCTTTAGAGATGCCACAAATCTAGACCAATCTTTCTATTAGGCTAGGCTAAAGCTTTAGAGATGCCACAAATCTGCGCCAATCTTTCTACAAGGCTTGGCCAAACTTTTAGAGATGCCACAAATCTAGACCAATCTTTCTACAAGGCTAGACCAAAACTTTAGAGATGTCACAAATCTGCACCAATTATTCCACAAGGCTAGGCCAAGCCTTTAGAGATGCCACAAATCTGCACCAATCTTTCTACAAGGCTTGGCCAAAACTTTAGAGATGTCACAAATCTAGACCAATTATTCCACAAGGCTAGGCCAAGCCTTTAGAGATGCCACAAATCTAGACCAATCTTTCTACAAGGCGTGGCCAAACTTTTAGAGATGCCACAAATCTACACCAATCTTTCTACAAGGCTTGGCCAAAACTTTAGAGATGTCACAAATCTGCACCAATTATTCCACAAGGCTAGGCCAAGCCTTTAGAGATGCCACAAATCTAGATCAATCTTTCTACAAGGCTAGACCAAAACTTTAGAGATGCCACAAATCTAGACCAATCTTTCTACAAGGCTAGGCCAAACCTTTAGAGATGTCACAAATCTAGATCAATCTTTATATTAGGCTAGGCTAAAGCTTTAGAGATGCCACAAATCTGCACCAATCTTTCTACAAGGCTGGCCCAAACTTTTAGAGATGCCACAAATCTAGACCAATCTTTCTACAAGGCTTGGCCAAACTTTTAGAGATGCCACAAATCTAGACCAATCTTTCTACAAGGCTTGGCCAAACTTTTAGAGATGCCACAAATCTAGACCAATCTTTCTACAAGGCTAGGCCAAGCCTTTAGATATGTCACAAATCTAGATCAATCTTTATATTAGGCTAGGCTAAAGCTTTAGAGATGCCACAAATCTGCACCAATCTTTCTACAAGGCTTGCCCAAACTTTTAGAGATGCCACAAATCTAGACCAATCTTTCTACAAGGCTTGGCCAAACTTTTAGAGATGCCACAAATCTAGACCAATCTTTCTACAAGGCTTGGCCAAACTTTTAGAGATGCCACAAATCTAGACCAATCTTTCTACAAGGCTAAGCCAAGCCTTTAGAGATGTCACAAATCTAGATCAATCTTTATATTAGGCTAGGCTAAAGCTTTAGAGATGCCACAAATCTACACCAATCTTTTTACAAGGCTAGGCCAAACTTTTAGAGATGCCACAAATCTAGACCAATTATTCCACAAGGCTAGGCCAAGCCTTTAGAGATGCCACAAATCTAGACCAATCTTTCTACAAGGCGTGGCCAAACTTTTAGAGATGCCACAAATCTACACCAATCTTTCTACAAGGCTTGGCCAAAACTTTAGAGATGTCACAAATCTGCACCAATTATTCCACAAGGCTAGGCCAAGCCTTTAGAGATGCCACAAATCTAGATCAATCTTTCTACAAGGCTAGACCAAAACTTTAGAGATGTCACAAATCTGCACCAATCTTTCTACAAGGCTTGGCCAAACTTTTAGAGATGCCACAAATCTACACCAATCTTTCTACAAGGCTAGACCAAAACTTTAGAGATGCCACAAATCTAGACCAATCTTTCTACAAGGCTAGACCAAAACTTTAGAGATGCCACAAATCTACACCAATCTTTCTACAAGGCTAGACCAAAACTTTAGAGATGTCACAAATCTAGATCAATCTTTCTACAAGGCTTGGCCAAACTTTTAGAGATGCCACAAATCTAGACCAATCTTTCTACAAGGCTAGACCAAAACTTTAGAGATGCCACAAATCTACACCAATCTTTCTACAAGGCTAGACCAAAACTTTAGAGATGTCACAAATCTAGATCAATCTTTCTACAAGGCTTGGCCAAACTTTTAGAGATGCAACAAATCTAGACCAATCTTTCTACAAGGCTAGACCAAAACTTTAGAGATGTCACAAATCTAGATCAATCTTTCTACAAGGCTAGACCAAAACTTTAGAGATGCCACAAATCTACACCAATCTTTCTACAAGGCTAGACCAAAACTTTAGAGATGTCACAAATCTAGATCAATCTTTCTACAAGGCTAGACCAAAACTTTAGAGATGTCAAAAATCTGCACCAATCTTTCTACAAGGCTTGGCCAAACTTTTAGAGATGCCACAAATCTACACCAATCTTTCTACAAGGCTTGGCCAAACTTTTAGAGATGCCACGAATCTGCACCAATCTTTCTACAAGGCTAGGCCAAAACTTTAGAGATGTCACAAATCTGCACCAATCTTTGGGGGGGGGGGGCAAAGTTGCACCAAAATTTAAAATTCTTCAATTTTCAACGAGATTCCCGCCGCTGTTTGTCATAGGTCTTAAAAAATTTCCAGAATCATCCCGAACAAATGGGCCTTTGCCTATATCTCCCTTGGTCCTGCAGGATGGATTGGCGGATCTGAGGGCGGCTATTTGGCATATTGTGTCATGCTACATTCACTGTTTTACATGTTTTTATGTTTTCCCCTCAGTTTTGGGTTCCGGTACTGGATCTTGATCCGTCCGCCGCCTGAAAAGCGGCAATGTATCATTATGTGCATTTGTCTATGGTTGCTGGCCCTTGCACAACATGTAAGTTTCTGCTTTCTCTGCTTTCCAACTAGGAATCTCAAAAACTGGGGATGCCGCAGGTTCCAGCGAGAATCTCTAAGAATTGCAGACAATTTTTGAGATTTCGTTCATCAAAATCCTTTAAAGAAACGTTTTAAAATGGGGATTACTGTAAGTTTATGATACCAGAGGCACGTCGTCTCGTGGTTCTCCATGAGCACAAATTGTGCAATTCTGCAATCCTTTCAGCGATTAGGACACTTTTTCAAGACTTTTCGTACTTTTCTGTATGCACTCAACCAGTGTGTCGTTTCGAAAGCATTTCGAGAAATTTTTCGAGAAATTTTTCCGAAAAATTCTCGAAAATTTTCCGAAAAATTCTCGAGAAATGTTTCTCGTTGATTACTCAAAAAATTTTTTGAGAAATTCTCGAAAAAAAAATTTCGATAAAAAATAATAATAAACTAGTTCGAACGACACTCCGAAATAACGCAAAGCGCGTTGTTTATCGTATTTCCATTCAAATCATTTTTCGCGATTTCTCGAGAAATTTTTTGAGAAATTCTCGAAAAAAAAATTTCGATAAAAAATAATAATAAACTAGTTCGAACGACACTCCGAAATAACGCAAAGCGCGTTGTTTATCGTATTTCAAATTCAAATCATTTTTCGCGATTTCTCGAGAAATTTTTCGAGAAATTCTCGAAAAACTTCCGAAAAATCAACGAGAAAAATTTCTCGAGAGTTTTTCGGAAATTTTTCGAAAAACGCATTTTTCAAGAAATCTTTTTTCGAAACGACACACTGCACTCAACACATTGAACATTTTCAAAATGCTCCTCATGATATTCAAATTTTTCAGATCAGCTTCATCTTCTCTGAATCGCCGAAAGCCGAGATCGCAGCTTATCTGAAAAAGAATAAACCAAATTATGAAGTTGAGCATTTTTTCATTTCCGGAAATCATATGATCAACTCTCCGTTAACTTCAATCACTTTGGCCACAATCGTCCTTCCAATGTTCCCAATTTACTGTCTCGTCATATTTTTTTATAAAAAAGTCCATATTTATTTGCGCGTTAATAAAACGGTGAGTGAATTTTGAATTTTCTGAATTATCTGAAATTTTGAAGTGAAGAAATTAATTAAAAAGTCTGAAAAAAATGAAGAAAGCTGAAATATTTCTGAAAAATCCTAAAATAAATTTTTTTTTTTAATTTTTAAAAAAAGTTATGCCACTGATGGGGTTCGAACCCCTAACCTTCAGCGCGGAACCCAAAATTTCGCCATTGTCAGAACCAAGTCGATATGGGTGTCAAAATTTAGGAAATTTGACGAGAAACCCGATTCTGATAATCCTGAATCTTGAAAATCCATTATTTTTGAGAATAAAAAAAAAATTCTGAAATTTATTTTTTTTTTTTCGAAATTAATTAGTAAAGTGCAGGTTTCCCATATTTTCACTGCGAAATTCAGATTCCCCATAAAATTTCTGAAATTTTGATACCCATATTGACCTATTTCAGACAATTTTTAAATTTTGAGTTCCACGTGAAAGACCAGGGTTCGAACCCCAGCAGTGGCTTAACTTTTTTTTGTGATTTTTAGCCATTTTAAAGAAAATTTTGACAGTTTTTCGTTGATTTTCATATTATTCTAGTGAATTTTCTTTAAAATTTTACTTTAAAAGTTTTAAAAATCCAATATATTTCTCCATTTTCAGACAATGAGTGAAGGAACCGAAAAAGGACATCGTAAACTCATGCAAGTTCTCACAATTCAGGCATCTGTTCCCATATTCTTTGTTTTTCCGCCTATCACCTTATACGGTCTATACCATTTGGAGTTCTTGGATGTTACGGTAGCCGAGTATCTGGTGTACACACTTTTTAGGTACGTTTTCAAGCTGAAATAGAATTTTTATAATTTTCTTTGAGTTATAGTGGTTTGTTTCTGGTTTTTCACACTTTTCATTGTAAAATTCAAATTCTCCATAAAATTTGTGAAATTTTGATATCCATATTGACCTATTTCAGACAATTTTGAAATTTTGAGTTCCACGCTGAAGGTTGAGGGTTCGAACCCCATCGGTGGCACTAATTTTTGCACAACTTACTTTTGAGATTTTTAGCTTTTTTAAGTGATTTTTGAGTGTTATTATTGACACAGGGCTCTATAAAATGCTTTCTGGGATTTGTTCTGAGAGAAAAGTTTTATTTTTATTGATTTCTTTCCCGAATAATGCTATACACTTATTTTCAGTGTGATTCCGCTGATTCAGCCTATCATTTCAATATACTTCATAAAGCCCTACAATTTTGGATTTCGTCGGTTATTCTGCGGATGGATGGTTCGACCGATTCCAACCAAATCTCTAACTACAGTATACGGAGAGCGTGAGACACACTGGTCCTCTATTAGATATGACTGAACTGCTATCTCTCAAGGCTCCATGGTGGCATACGCGAAGTGTCGTTGACTTCTGAAAATACTCTTTTCTCTGAGATTTCTGATAGGTTTTCGCAGAAAACGCTTATAGTTTCGCGAAAAATTGTATTTTTTGTTGTGTGCATGCTTCTGACGTTCATTCTGTTCCGCTGATAAGACAATTTCTATAAACCCGGCAAATTCGACGTTGTTCTTATCAATAAAATTGTAATAAAACTAGAGACCTGAAATCATTTTCCTCAATTTCTACTCGAAATTCAACTTCTCTGAAAATGCTGAAACGATTGCCATTTTCCGCGGCGCTTCTATGGTCAGTGTGCCAGGCTTTGCAGACTTGTGAGCAGTGTTTGAGTCTGGGAAAACAGTGAGTCCAGTTTGATAAAGTAGCCCGGCGTACGATACTCAATGAAAATTGCAGTTACTGCGCCGACACAAAGCTATGCAGTAGTCCATTTTGCTTGAATTCGATTACGGTGGGTTTCGAAAGAAAAAAGACGAAAGACGAATTTCGCGTCTAATGGGTATTCTGAAACTCTTATTTCCAGCACTTGATCAATTGCCCACGTCTTCCAAATGTCACCTATGATGACAGTGAAGCTCGAACCCAATGGCTGCCACTTTTCGGCGCAAGTGCTGCCAGTGACGCTCAAACTGCTCAGAAATGTTTCGAGTGAGTGAGGACAACGCGACATGCAGACATCTTGACAGAGAATTGAACTTTGTAACTGTTATCAGATTGGTAGCATACATCAAGAGTTAAAAAACGAAAAAAATTGAAATTTTTCGAAATGTTTAGTATACTGATAAGACTTTTTGTAATCAATCACATCGGAATGCGAATTGCAACGAAACTGAAAATGTTTTCAGCAACAATTGGCCGACGATGAAACTTTCGAAGAGATTCGTAGTCAATTGCAGTGATCCAAGCCCGATTCTACCATGTAAGAGAATTTTCAGCGTGTGAGCCTAGACTGAACAGCTCGCACAGTCTGCTCAGAAAATTTCAGACTGAAACAATCAGAGAGAGCTGAAAGAATTTCGAGAAATCAACGAGAAAAATTTCTCGAGAAATTTCCGAAGAATTTTTCGAGAAATTCTTGAAAAAAAAAATTTCGATAAAAAATAATAATAAAGTAGTTAGAACGACACTCCGAAATAACGCAAAGCGCGTTGTTTATCGTATTTTCATTCAAATCATTTTTCGCGATTTCTCGAAAAATTCTCGAGAAATCAACGAAAAAAATTTCTCGAAAATTTTTCGAGAAATAATTTTTCGAAACGACACATGGAGAGCTGAGATATGCTCGGCTCAATCGTTCTTGTGAGTAAGGCTTCCATTCGGGCAAAATTTCGCCCGTCTTCTCCTTCGTCTTGCATTCGTCTGGCGCAGACGACAGACAGAGATTGCTATATATTTCTGAATGCTCCGACGCTTCCTGGGTTTCGCGCAGCTTCATGCATTACCAAGTGCAAAACATGTTTGTAAGGTCATAGTGTGCGGAAGACGAATTTTCGTCTCCGTCTTTCGTGGAAGCCATACTTTTTGAGAGCGATGCGGATGCGTTGCGTGCTCCAGCTCAAGATTTTCGAATCATAGGGTTTCAAATCTTAAATACTGCAATATTACAGTAACCCAGTGTGCGATGATCACCGCTGTGGACATCTCTAAAAAAGTGTTGGTGATGTCGTTCCGCGCGACGAACTCTGGAACCCAATTGGAAGAGGAGATTCTGAATTATTTTGCGGCAAAAAAACCGTTTTTCGATAGTGGCTACATATTCGAGTTCTTCTACGACGCCTACGTGGCGTTGTGGAAAGGGGGGCTCGAAGCGGAGATGAGAAATCTGAAGTACAAATATCCGGGTTACGACGTGTGGGTAAGCCAAAGATCCCACATCCCTTTAATGAAGAAAGCACGTTACAGGTGACCGGGCACTCCCTGGGCGCCGCCCTCGCCTCAGTTGGAGCATCTTGGATCGTCAAGACGGGACTCTTCCATCCAGACAGCATAAAACTTCTGACTGCCGGACAGCCTAGAACCGGGGATTACGACTACGCATACTGGCATCAAAATACTGTATGTCCCTTTAAACAGATGCCAGCAAGGAACATAATTCGATTTTTAGTTCTCTTACTCGTTCCGTGTCGTCCATCATCATGACATTGTACCTCATCTACCATTTCAATATGAGTTGGTGGACCATGATAAGATGTATCATCATAGAACTGAAATTTGGTAAGCTGATGAAGTGAAATTCGTTGAAATTATGTAGAATAGTCTGGAAAATGTTCCCAATTTTCACAAATTTTAAAAGAATCTGCATTCTGTCGTAAAGTCTGGTGGAGTGCCCGCAATCACTATCCCCCATTTCTTCTGTTTATCTCTAAACTGCCACTCCAACTCTTCCATCATACCAACTTTCATGTAGGCCCTTTAAATTAAAGTAAAGTGTGTCCTCGGTAGTATAGTGGTGAGTATCCGCGTCTGTCACATGCGAGACCCGGGTTCAATTCCCGGCCGGGGAGAAAACTTTTTTGCGCAAATGCACATTTTGCAGGTACAACAACAATATGACTCCTGGATCCTCATACCATGTGTGCCAGGAGGCCGACGGCTTCTATTGCTCAAATCAAAATGACGATATGAGTTGGAACGATCATACGCACTACTTTGATACGGATTTGGATGGGTATGGAGATCAGGGATGTCCGAAGAAATAACACTTTGATATGCCGGAATTTTAATAAAATAACTCTGAAAATGTCTGAAAAAAGTTGTTCAGCAAAAAATATCGATTGAAATCCAAAGAAACTTCATAAAATCAACATCTTCAAATGTAAATGAATGTCGGGAGACCAAAGAAAAACCATAGAAATTACTATGGTCGCAAAGTATTTTCAGCTCACTGCTGCTCACTGCTTCAGAATCTCATTTCCTTGTGGCATCTGATGACGTACCAAAATTCCATTTTCATTTTGGAGTCCCTCATCACCACGGCCAAAAGTTGCGTCGATAACCTGGAAAAAGCGTAAAAGGCACGCCAGAAAACCCTTTTGTAATCTATGAGTTCTTGAGGAGGAAGTGAAGGAAATTCGAAGGCAAAACGTCGGTTTTCAGATTTAAAAAATTTTCAAATTTTTATAAAAAAGAGCACTCACATCATCCTCAATACCATCTTTGAAGAAGAAGCTCTTGAGGGCGAATGGATTTTGCGGGAAGCTGTTATGAATGACTACGGTAACCTGATGGTAGTCTGGACACTGTTGCTCGGTGGTATCCAGGCAGCAGTAGTAGTCCACTTGGTTATGGTAGCAGCATACGGTATCGGCGTTCGGCTGAAACTAGAGAGACGTCCAGGCATCCCATAAAGACTGACCTTGTCTGGAAGTGCATTGATGCACAGCGAATTCTGATGTGGCAGACACTTTCTCGGCTGTCCGTCGGGCCTTAACAGGGGTCTGGAACCAGCGGGACACGCGGGAATCGCCACCGGAATCGGTTCTTTTAGCTGAGTGGGAATAGCGGAGCAAAACGCTGAAAATTGTTCGTAGTCTACTCGGACAATAAAAATGCCTTTTTGCTACGTCTTTTCGTAAATTTACACCGGGAACTACACGTAAATCGACGCTAAACGTTCCGTCGTGAAACTGCAATCAAAACGTACCAAAAACCGACGCCAAGACCAGCTGATTAATCATTTGCTCTTCCAGCGAGGAAAAAAATCAATAAATCAGTGAAATGCTTCGAAACGAAACCGAAATGTTCGTTTTATTTGGATAAATATTATCTCCGCCGCTTCATTTTCTCTTTTTCACTTTCTCGCCGCCACGGAATTCCATAAAATTTGACCCATTTTCCACGGTCCGTGTCTCTCGATTCTCCATACTATTTCCAGGCTGGGATCCCCCCGCGCTTCTCGATATTTCCTTTTCTCCATCAGCGATATTGACGCGCGGAAGGAGAGTGACTTGCCGCGCTGACCTTAAAGCCAACGCGCTCTATTGAGGAATCCGCCAAAGGTTGCTTCATTTTGACGAGTTTCAGTTCCAGCTCGCAATAGAGCGAACTTGCCTCTTTTTTCTATTCAGCTATCTTCTCAATAGAGCACATTTTCAAATTCCGACAGCTAACACGCTCTATTGAGAAATGCACCATTTATTTTTAAACGATTTTCAAAATAGACCGCGTTGGTTCGAGCTTTCGAAAACAACTTTTGATTTTCATGATCAATAAGGTTTGAAAAAACGCAATATTTCAGAACAGTATGGCAAAATTTCAATGGAGAGTGGGAAAATACAAATTAAAAAAAGGGGGATGGTGGGGGGGGGGAAGAGGAGGAGGATGGTTAATACAAAGTTACTGGGCCCATGTTTTGGAAGAATATTTTTGATGGAGCACGATGAGAATATTGGAAATTAGAGTCTTAAAATCGAATGGCTCCGTAACAGTTTTCCATTTTTATAGAAAATTCCTATTTATATGGTGTCCGCACATACCTAATTCAGGGCACAGATTGGCATCTATGCAATAGCTGGATAGCTGGACATTGAGACACACATGATGGTGGATTTTCAGACTAGTCTCACAGAAATCTAGATATTCACACACCCGGTGGTCGGGACTATAGACTTCCGGAAGCTGAACTCTAGGCATCTGGACACACAGGAACCTGAATATTCGGATATCTGGCTATTCAGACACCGAGAAGTCTAAAATCTGGATCATCGTCAAGCACTGATTCAATAATTGCCTTCCAGTAACCCAATTTCTCATCGAAACACTCCACCTTCAACAGTTCTCCAAAAAATAACCGAAACATTACAAAAAATGAAAGAAATAAGTTCCTAAACTGTTAGACTAAATCAGGCTCGCGACGACGTTTGCAAATACGCTCTATTAAAGATTGGAACGAGCAATAGTGCATTTTCAGATGCCAACTTTCCAATAATTTTGCACTTTTTTCATCGAATACTACCATTAACGGCTATAAAAGATATCAAAACCAATAAATATTTTCAATAGAGCGCGTTTGCAGACGCCGCCACAGAGAAATGGACGACAATGATCTTTTTCTCAATCTTTGGGCGGGACAGGGCGGAGCGAAATGAGTAAAACAAATCAAATTTCTTTGGAAAAACTCGTCAAAAATGGGTGAGTCGACTATCAACATAGAAATATCATTAAAGACTACCGAAAATCTACTGAAATTTTGGTGATAAGTTTCCAAGTTTCGTGATAACAATTTTAGGTACAAGAAAAATGAAGAGAAACGAGAGTAGCCATGTGGAATTCTGAAACCGCATCTATAATTTGAGACGTTCGGCGACTGCGGCGATCAGCGCCGCACCTTGACACGATCCCTCGTCGGCTGGCACCAGTTCGTACTGAAACAAGAAACAAATCTGGAATACCTTGGCGGGAAAATAGTTCACACTTCAAAATACGCGCTTTTTAGGAATTTCAGAACAGAATGGCGCGTTAACAGCATGGGGGATGAAATTTTTACGAAGTTTCAGGTGGGGTGATTGAAAAAATCTGCTTTTTTCCCCAATATTGTTCATATTTCTACTATTGGGCGGAGAACCAGCGAATATTTCAAAAATTTTAGATCCAAAATCGATAAGATTACAAAGTCCTTGCGCGTATAGATGTGGAACCTTTCATGCGTTTTAAGAGCTAAAGAAAATGAATTTTGTAAATGTTTAAAGTTACTTCCACGAAAGGCTTCCACGAAAGACGAAATAAGACCATCTCGTCTCATTTTCGTCTTCGTCTTGAATTCGTCTTACGCAGAGATAGAAAGCTGTTGACAAATTTTTTATTGCGTTAGACGAATGCAACACAAACGAGGACAAGACGAAATACGACTTTTTGTTTTGCTTCTTTCAATACAATTTACCTTCATAGTGATGGGCGTCAGCTCCTCGAGTTTCTCTTTGAGCATTTGATGATATGTGGGATGGAATTGGATCAACGCGCCGCCCACTCCAATTTTCACATGAGACAGTTCCAGGTGGCGCAGTAGGGCACTGATGGCTGAATATTGAGAAGTTGAATTGGCAGAAATAGAAGCAAAAAAAAGTAAACATTTGGAAACTGATGGAGCTACAACAATTGAAGTGTGAAGATTTCATTAAGGCTTCCACGAAAGACGAAATAAGACAGTCTCGTCTTGTCTTCGTCTTCGTCTTCACTTCGTCTGAGCGATGGACGAAAAGGAGACGAAAGACGAGGAGACGAAAAACGAGATGAAAGATGACTTTTTGTCTTCGTCTTTCGTGGAAGCCTTAAAATCAACAGCACTCTTAATACAAAAATCCTTAATTTCCCGACCAATCTTCTCACCTGCGGCCACAATGCTGGCACCTCTTCTACTGATGACGTCACACACTTCTCTTATAATTATGTAGTCAATGGTTCCGTGCATTTCAACCTCCAGCTCATCACAAATGCGCCGGCACACTTTGAAAATGCCCTCCTCCTCACTGAAAAAAATTTAGAATGAGTGGGGGGGGGTCTTCTCTGTCGTTTGTGAGCGGTTTTTCTTTTAATTTATAAATTAATAAGGACAAGGTATCAAAGTCTTTCACAAAAATGTACATACCCCAAAATTTCCGAAATGTATTTCGTGGGGAATGACTCTTCTTCCTCGAGTTTTTCGCAAGAGCGTCCCTCGAAAAGCACATTATCCAGCACTAATTGGGACAACACTTTCCGCACCACTTCGCCAATATAAAGAGCTCCGCACAGTTTGTCGATTCTGGAAACAAATAGGTTTTTAGTTTTCTTTTTTTTCAAGAATATTCCATCATTTTCAGCTGAAAAAACACTTTAAAAATATTTTTAATGTACTCCAACGTTTCCGACTTCGTTTCCGACTTTTGCAAAATTTTCTCTACAAATTAATCTTTAAATTATAATTTTTAATTGAGGATTCATGTTTTCACGATCATAATCATTCACTATCTCTAAAATACCATGAGAAACGAGTTTTTGTTCTTTTTTTACATCAGTAAGAGCTTTAAAGAGAACGCCAATACGCTCTATATCGATTTTTTTGAGTTCTATCCTCTATACGGTCAGAACACAAAAGAACAATACAGTAATCCACCTGGATGAGGACGAGAACGCATGTTTACGAAATGGAACCCAACTTTTTTCATATAAGATCATTCTACAGAAGTTCTCGGTAGGCTGAATCTAAAAATTTGGCTTTACGTTGCTGAAAATCTCAAATTTTTCTGTTTTTTTTTACAAAAAACTCACAATTGTTTTCCCTTGTGCACACTCGCTGCATCGACCTCTCGATCGAATTGTGTCAGAATATCGTCGAGCTCGCCCTGAAAACACAGAAAACTTGAGCTAATAATTTCCAAACAATTCAAATCTAACATGCTTTCCAAACTCCTCCCATTCGGTGACGACAATCATATTATCGTGATCATAACCGCGTGCTTTCGCGTCGAATTTCGTAATACGAGACGTCTTTTCGAGATACGATGAGTTGCATCTGGAAAAACGCGACCAATTACGGGAAAATTCGGCTGAAAATCGGAAATTTAGAGTTTCTATACAATGAGAAAACGCATCATTTGGAAGTGAGAATTAACCAGGAGTTTTACCTAATTTCAATGCTATTTTTCCACATTAGGCGCGTATTTTGCGCTGGGGAGGATAAGCGCACCTGTATGGGTGTCACTTTTTGAATAGTTTTAGAAGAATAGATTTTAGAAGGAAAACATGAATCTTACTGCCTTTTAATAGACTGTTATGCCCTATTCACTCACCCATAACCAATAACTACTCCAACCGTGCATTCGGGGCCGTACTTGTGGGCGGCTGCGGCTAACTGTCCAACCGTATCGTTCATCACCGCTTTGATACTCACTTTAGTGGACTAAAATTAGGAAATTTTTTATTACAGTCAGCATTTGAATATTTCGACCAATTTTTGGACGTATTCTAAGAAATTTTTTTAAGCAAAAATTCACCATATTCATCTCGAGTGCCTCTTCTAGAAGAGCAACGACGTCCTTCTGAAGACAATCCTTGATGTCGAAGCCTTTTGTCCACCAAAGAAGACGAGCGGATCGGATGGACAATAGTTCGCATGGGTAGGAGAACACGAATCCTGCAATAGGCGTTTGAACTATTTTAGAACTTTTAGAATAGAAAGAACAAGGCTTATAATTTATTTTTAATAATTATAAAACTGCATTATTTGTTAGAGCCACATTAAAATAAAATGTAGCAATAATGGAAACCTTTAAATATTTTTGGACGAAATAATCTCAATTTTTGTAGTCTTCAACTCTTAAGTAATCTTTCAACATTTCTAAACTGGAAGTTTCAAAGGGAACTCTATTGAGAAAATAGGATCTCACAACGATTTAGTACTGAGAATGCGGCAATTTTAACTGTTTTCTATAAACTGTAAAATGGTTAACTTCAAATTACTTTTTTTGCATTTTCGAGGCTAAGGCTTCCACGAAAGATGAAGACAAAACTTGGCCTTCGTTCGTCTTGCATTCGTCTTACGCAATAAAAAAGTTGTCAACACACAGCGTCAGACCAATTCAAGACGAAAATGGAACGAGACGGCCGAAATTTCGCCAAAATGGAAACCTTATTGGAGGCATAGAAAGCCTCGAATTCGAATGTTCGAACAAATTTTATGTATTCACAGCGGCATGAATTTTCACTTACCAATCGGCAGATTTGCATCGACTAAACCGAACTCTTGGAGGAATCGTTGAAGACAATTGACAATGAACGTGAATAATTGATCGCCGGTTCCCTTCATCACATGATTGGCCACTATATAATTGACGGTATTGTGTGATGGGGGTTTCGTGCCATCTAGTGATAATAGCATTATTCGAAGATTTTTACCCGACAAATCGATGGCCACATATTTGCCGCGTTCTGAAATGAGATGACTAACAGTTAAATGTTGAAATTGACGATAGTGTAGTCGTCTTGACCTGGAAAACCAAGTAAACAACTAGGTTGGTGTGATCGAGAAAGCCACGAAAATTGGATTTATGTGAGATTTCATGTCATTTTTCGATAATCGTCAATGAAAATGGCAGATAACAATGAACAAACTAGTACGGCTTCCTCAAAAGACGAAGAAAATAGGTGGTCTTCGTTTGTCTTGCATTCGTCTTACGCAATATTACGCAAAAAAGTTGTCAACACACTGCGACAGATCAATTCAAGACGAAGAAGAGACGAGACGGCCGAAATTTCGCCCAAATGGAAGCCTTGCAAGCCAGAAGGAAGCTGCTGAAGCTTGATACACGTGTTTTGTTGGTTTTGCGTCGAAATTCAGCGGAATTTGATTTATTTTATTAAAATCCACCGGGAAATCTTGTTTCTTTTATTTTAATCGAAATAAATTTTCTAGAAATTTAAATTCTCTAGAAATTTTTAATTTTCGATGGCAATCAACAAGACTGATGAGGTTTCAGCTTCAATCGACTTGAAAATTAGTGAAATTTGTTTCATTTCAGTTGAATCTTAAGCTTAACTGAAACCTAGAAAGATTACATTGTTTTTCGGAAGCAAAATTTCCTTTCTTTCTTTTTTATTAGAAAAATGACAAGTTTTAGGGAATTTCGAAATAAAACAAACGAAAATACGCGTTTTTTCAAATAAAATTACTGAATTTTCCTTGCATTATCATTTTGATTACCTGTTCCATCTGGTAGAGCTGGCACATAGCTCGGCAGCATTGCAATGGAAGATCCTTTTGTCTGTGCGAGACCCAATTTCATTTGCTGCTCCACTTTTTCACTGATTTCCTGGAGTTTTTCCCGATCTAAGCGGAACTTTGACAGGATCTCCTCTACTTCTGGCGGCAGATATTTCATTGTTTCCTCTTCTGCTTCTTTTTCGATTGATAAAGAGTTCGGAGCTTGAACTGAAAGCAAATATTGATTAAAACATCAAGGAAAAACACAAAGCAAATGGATGAAAATTGATAATTTGTAGATTAAAATAGTAAATAGGGAATTTTAAAGGGGTTTGGGGACTACTATAGAAATTCTAGTTTTTCATTGATGTTTTTTAGAGAATATAAAGGGAATTTAATGAAATTTATTTTTAAAAAATCTGATTATTTGGATTAAAACGTGAAAAATTGTTTTTTATAAACGAATTTAAAGGATTTTAAAGAAGAAAAATAGCAAAAATAGCAGAAGAAGTGCCGGGAGAATGTATCCACTCGTGGCCTAAGTTTCAATTGTTTTCATTTTTCTCCCCGATTAATATCGATTTTAACAGCGATTATCAAATAAAAAGAAGAAAAAGAGAGAGAGAGAATCAGATAAAAAGAAAAAACAATAAAAAGGGCAAAGCTAAAGGAGGTGGGAGAGACCAACGTGCTAGCGAGAAAGCGGACTTCACGACCGCCCTTCAGGCGAGACAGTGTTGCGTTAAAGGAGACGCAGAGAACGAGAGAAGGCATTCGGATGAAGAAGCAGGCGACTTTGGCGACGTGCCTAATGAATTTCATATTGTTATTTAAATGATGCAAAATTTCTGATTGAAGGAGATGTTCCCTGGCATTTTATCTCTTTTTTCCTTTAAAATTGAATCAATAAAATTTTAAGAGACATCGCTGTGGCGTGGTTGTCATGTGATGGAAGGGAAAATGGAAAATAAATAGACAATTTTTTTTATTTGTTTTAATTTTTGCGATTAAGAGCAAAGCATCACGCAGCACAAAGAACAATTTGCACGTTTTTGTTAGAAAACGAGGATTAAGGGCGTGCGCACTGGGATTCGAATGTGGGGGAATGGACAGAGGGGACTGTTAGTGAGCAATAACTCTTTTTTTTCTCTGAAAAACGATTATTTTAAGCTTGAAGATTAGAAAATATTTTTAAAATTTATTATTTTATTTAAGAAAATTTAAGAAAATTCAGATTTCGGATACAAAGAAGTCTGAAAATCGGTATAAATTTCCAGGCAAGACATGACAAATTTTCAAATTTTTTATCGATTTTTTTCTAATTACAGAGATCAAATCAGCAGTAATAAAGATAATATTTTTAATAAAAAATAAATAAATAATTATAAAAACTGAAATACGTGACGAGCGATGGAAAATAGACTCTCAATATGACTACAAACTACAGAATCTTTCAGGTTTACCTGATTATTTACAGTTTTTAACGGTTTAAGAAAGTCTTTTGAACAGGTTTTCGTGAGAATGTCACGTAAAAATGCGGAAAATGATTGGAAAATTGAAAAGAGAACAATTTTTTAAAGGAGAAATATTACTTTGGGTCGGTTTATTTTAAGGGTTTTGGCAGGAGGAAATCATAAATTCTGCTATTTAAAGCTATTTCCGGGATCTGATTCTCTGATTTCTTCTCATTCTTCTACTCGTGACAAGCGCCACGTGCTTTTACGTTCAACCACCCCCCCCCCACAAGTGCACAGTTTGAATACTGCACCAGCGATTGTTTGCTGACGCGATTCCCGCAAGCACCTTGACACATTTTTCTATTATTCCAACTTGTTCCTTCAATTTAGAAAGTTTCCTAGCTTCTTTTAAAGCGGATTTTTCAATTTATAAAATTTGGCAAATAATTATTAAAATTTACATTATTTTTTAAGTTTAAAATATTATTTTTTATTTATTGAATTCTATTCCTTTTCTTATTTTTAAAATTTCAGAATATGGCCACGATCCGTCAGAGAATTGACACACAGCATCGTGATGCTATAGTAAGCTTTAAGATTCTAGCAGCATTTGAAACTCCGAAAAACCGTTTAATTATAGCAAACATTCTTTGATTGCAGCACGATGCTCAGTTGAACATCTACGGAAGCCGACTTGCCACGTGTGGATCCGATCGTCTTGTTAAAATCTTTGAGGTATTTCGAGAAAAATTACAATTTACGATAGCCTGTATACAAAAAATTCACTAAATTTCTTCCAAAACAAGGAATTGCCTTGGTTTCTTTCTGAAACTATTCTCGATCCTCCGAAATAGAACTTAAAATTTATAAACTTTATTATTTATTTATAGAAAACTTTTAAATGTTCATAATTTTCTTCAGAAAAAACCAATTACCAAGTGCAAGAGGTAATGAGGTGGTTTCCATCAATCATCATATCAGTAGCCTTCCAGTGTGTCGTTTTTCACCTATTTCTCGAAAAAATTGATAATTTTAAATATAAACGTTAATTCATATCGAATGCCATAATTTTCTTTAGGTACGCCCTAATGGCCAATCGTATCCACTAGCTGAACTTGCCGGACACGCCGGACCTGTATGGAAAGTATCTTGGGCTCATCCGAAGTATGGAGGGCTTCTTGCTTCGGCTGCTTATGATAAGTAAGTTGCAAATTCAAGCAAATTTGGGTATTTGATTTTCTGAATTGCAAATTTTTGTCAAATCCCGCCAGTCATTGTGTTTAATTGTAGAAAAGTGATAATCTGGCAGGAAGTGAGCGGTCGCTGGCAGAAAACGTACGAATGGTCGTTGCATGAGGCAAGCACCACCAGTGTGGCGTTTGCACCACATCAATACGGACTAATGCTGGCTTCGTCTTCTGCCGACGGTGATATTGGCATTCTTCGTTATGATTCGGTCACCGGGCAGTGGATCTCGTCGAAAATCTCGAAATGCCATGAGCAGGGGGTGAATTCGGTGTCGTGGGCGCCCGGAAGTGCTGATCCGATGGTGAAAAAGCGGCTGGTCTCGGCTGGAAACGATAAAAATGTCAAGATTTGGGCGTTGTGAGTTTTGGAGAATGTCTAAAACTGACGGAAATCCGCAAGAAAACAACAAAAATATGTTATAATTGAAGAAAAATTGAACATTAAAAGTGGCATTGTTTTTTATAAAAAATTCTTCACAAAAATCACCCAAAATCCCCAAAAGTTTTCATTAAACCTTAAAAAATTATGTAAAATCCATAACAGAACTGTTCAGTGACGAATCGCAAAACGAGTGGATTCTGGAAAAGACCTTGCTTGGTCATACCGATTTCGTACGTGAAGCGGCATGGAGTCCAGTGACGAATAACGGACAGCACTCCATTGTCAGTTGTGGAGTCGACGGAAATTTGGTCCTTTTCCGAACTGCCAATATCGATACAGAGGACTGGAAATCCAAGTTGTTGGAGAAGGCACCGAGCGCTCTGTACCACGCCTCGTTTTCGCCGTGCGGATCGTTTTTGTCGGTTTCCGGAGACGATAATGTGGTAGGCGTTATTTCAAAGGACTTATGAAAAACCATGGAAAATTGTGGAATCTCGGCTTTTTTCTCCTAGAAATTGGACCAACGTTGAGCCTTCCACTGTTTCCTGCCTGAAAATTTGACATTTCAGCCATCGAAATGTCATAAATTGTATAAAAATGTATTCGATGAGAGATTTTTCGTATTTACTTTCTCATTTGCTCTCAAAACTCATCGAAACGAGACTGAAATGAATGTATCTAAAAACTCCGCGCTTTTTCAAGCTTTTTTACGTCGGTGGTGGTATATAAAGTGAATAAAAAACATTTTTCTATCGTATTTTTTTTTTGAAATCTCACTTCTAATTTTTGCTTCTGGCGCGAGGAAGTTGAGTGCCGACGCGATATCTACGTGTCGAAGTTCCGAAAATACGAGGCGAGCCGCCATGTGTCTGAAGTTCGCGAAAAACGAGTTTAAAATCGGCAGCTAAACTTTCTTTTCTGCATAACTCCTCGAAATAGTGTGAGAAATAGAAAGAAACTAACATTTTCCTCAGATTCCCTGCAATTTTCTAGAAGTTTTTATTCCCAGATTTCAGATTACGATTTGGCGTGAAAATCTGCAAGGACAATGGATTAAAGTGCCACGGGAGAACAAAGAACGGGAGGGAATGAACGGAGGAGTTGGCGGAGCAGCAGCAGCTCAACGATGAAGTAATTGTGATTTTTATGGCAGGAATCTCCATTTTATCTCTTTGATTTTCATAATTTATTCCACTTCTTTATATGTGTATGTGACGGATTTTCTACTATTTATTCTATTGTACCTAATTATAAGCTTCTCCATGTAACTGAAATACCCGGCGAGATGAAATTTCGAATTCGAAAACAAAAGCAGTTTGCGTGGTAAATTTGTGGATCTATTCTTACCGGATATCAAATTATTACTCCTCACCTTGTTTTTAACTATTTGTCCAAGTTTCGGCTTTAGAAATTTCCTAGCCGTGTAAAAGAACGAATTCGGAGAAACGCACTTCGGAGCCTCAGAAAAAATCGCGAAAGGCAGTAGATCAATGGAAAGAACTGTGAGCACTAAGCGGAAGATGTGCAGTGATTCTGACAGGTGACGCCATCAAAAAACGAGTCGAGAAAAGCAAATGCCTCATTCGCCGCAAGATGTTCACAGTCTAAGGTGCGTTGGCTCCTGTTGGCTCCTGAAATTGGCTGAACATCTCACGGTGTAAGCTTCTTGGCGTCTTCAGATTCCTCACACGATGTCAGTACCGAGAAGTCCTGGATGTGTCTTTAAGAGGAAGTTGACTGATTACTTTATGGGCCACAGGTCACCAGACATGGTCACCTGTAATCCCATAAGGAATCGACTAAGTATCCCAGGTATGTAAGTAAGTACCTATTCGGCGCGTCTCCGTTATGGATTCCAATGATTTAATTATAGATTGTGTGCTCTGCACGCACCCTAACTTGTAAGAGTTCTGGAACCTTTGCTGAACTTCGGCAAAAACTATCCGAGCATCTATTTTCTCTATTCTATTGCTCACACTATGTAACCCCAAAATAGTGATATCAATAAGGAAAAACACAAAGCATTGTCTATGCCTTGGGGGGGGGGGCGACTGGGGCTCCTAGAACAAGCACTGAGCGAAGGGCACAGTTTCCGGAAATCGGGTTTTTCCGGGAAGCGGAACAACATATAACTTGCCCAAATAAGGTATCTAATCTCTTGACAATTCTATACTTTTTTTTTTAATTTAATTTTTTTTTTACCCGTCCGGCTCAATTCATATTTATTCGAATTTCCTGGAAGTCTTCATGTTAAGATTCTTATGGAGTTATTCATGAAAAGCACGAAAAGCATTTTAATGCAAAAAAATGCACTTTTTTGCATTAAAATTCAATTGTGCTTTTCGTGAATAACCCCATTAAACTATCTTTCAGCATATTCTAATGGATTGTATGATATTTGATAAGAGTGATGAGCCGGGCCGTCGACAGCTCTTTTATATCCTGATTCTCTTCGTCTATTCTTCCAGCCAATCAGTTGCTCGGCTCTGCTAATATGCTTCTCGGGAAGTCACTGAAAATTCCGCCTTTCTCCTGCTTTAGTTGACTTTCACCAGTTTCGAGGACAGTGCTCCTCACAGCCAACCTATAGGCTCTCGTGTTATGCTCCAAGCGTTATGCCTTCAATACCTTCACCGCTCTTACCCCGCACTCTACTTGAATTTTGCGCGGCCTTAAATAGGTGAACATAGGAGCCGGTGTGTGCACAATGTTGCCTTTGCAAGCTTCACAGTTCACAAAATTACAAACCAATTTGGGAATGTCTTAAATGCCTCATTTTCAGAAGCCCGAAGCAATGACCAACGCAGCCAGTGTCTTCTCCATTTTTCATGCGATCATCGCCATTGTTGGAATGCTGCTCAATTCATTTCTACATCAACTCATCCCACTTATACCATTCACTCTTTTGGTATTGAATGAGTGCTAGCACAAATAAACGGTTTAGCTAGCTTTCCAGAATTCCCACACCAATTTCCTTAAGTTACGGAACGAGTAGGCGCGCTGGAACTAGAGAGATTCGAAGAGCACAACTCAAATCGTGCTCTGATGTCAAAAAGAAAAGTTGAGACATCGTAGAAGAATTCGAATCGCCGCTAGTCTCAAGGAGGCATTCTTACCCAAAGCTCATAGTTTGGATACTGATCCCTCAGACTTCGAATCTCTTGCTCCAGTCCACCACTCTATAGCTCCAAATGTGCATCTTAAAAGAATTCGAATATATTACCGACGGGTTCCGAAAGGCTCAGCAATTCATTAGCAAACCTGGACCGCTGAGAAAGAAGTTCATCTTACTTAGATACTTAGACGCCCGTAGTCGGCTGGGAGTGATCACAGCGGCGGGCTCATGTTTTCCATCGGTTTCGGTCTTGGCCAGCTTGTGCCCAATGTTGTTGTGGAGTGTTGAGTGACTTGAACGCGTCACTCCAGCGTGTGGCGGGACGGCCGAATGTTCTTTTCACGTCCCGTGGGTACCAGAAGGTTGATCTTGTTGTCCAGCGATCGTCTTGTCTTCTTACAACATGCCCGGCCCAACGATATCTTGGATTCCGGATTGTTGTCGGAGGTCGGCGCTCCTGAGGCCTTTATCGAACTGTTCGCGTCGGTTGGTTCCTAGCAGAGTCCGTTCTAGTGCTCGTTGAGTCCGAGTGATGAGCAGGTCCGATGTTTTGTTATCTGCCCAGGTCTCGGCTCCGTAACAAAGTGCTGGTAGGACGGTTGTATCGAAGAGCTGTGAACGGATCTTCTTGTCGCTGACCAGATGTGCTGCTTCCTTGATGGTGTTCATCGCGGCCCACGCACATCTTCTTCTTCTGCCAATTTCTGCTTTCAGATCAATGTCCATGCTGATTCGGCGGCCAAGATATGCGTAGTGGTCCGTGTCCGGTAGATCCGTGTCGTCCACTGTGATGGTAGTCTTGTCGGCCCACTTGTTTCGCATCACCTCTGATCTGAACCATCAGACCAGATCCGTGACTACCGATGCGAGCCGACGTCCTTGATTGATCGTTGACAGTCGCGTTGAAATCTCCGCAGACGAACTTATAGTATGCCCGCTCGCTCTTGATGATGTTCTCCAGTTGCGCGTAGAAGGCATCCTTGTCCTCGTCGTCGGCAGTTGATGTAGGTGCATAGACGTTGGTGATGGACATTGTGGAGCTCTTGCTGGCCTTGATTCGTAAGACTGCGAGTCGTGGACTTATTAATTGCGACAAAATCACTTGATGTTCGATCAATCGATGAACAATGAAGCCCACACCTCCTATGTTCTTCTTGTCGACTTTAGGTCCCAGGATGATAAGATCGCCGTCGTTGGTTCTTCTGGTAATTTCCGCTTTGAATTTGGTTTCCTGGATAGCCAGCACGCCGTAGCGGATCTTCTTGCTGGCTTCCATTAATGTGACAAGATTGGCTTCTGAGTTGACGGTCCTGCAGTTGTAGCTGCAGATCCGTAGACAGTGTTGATGTCTCTTCGGCCGATCCTTTTCTTTTCCGTGTGCACTCCAATTATAACGACAGTTTTTGTCTGCAGGTCCCTCCAGGTTGCCGACCGTTCCAGTGCACTTGGAGCTCGTACTTCCTTCCGTGTCGCCGATCCGGACCCTCTTTTTTGAGCATGTAGGAGCATATATGGGGTACGTCTCCGCAGGTTTGCCAGCCCGGAAGAGACGTCCTCCTGGTTTAGCGGACGTTGCCGTTGCCACTCCCATGCCGCGTTGAGGCACCAGGAAAGGATTTATGGGAGAGTTTATCTCGAAAGTCAAAAAGGTACCGCTACTGAAAATCATGGAAAAGCAATGAAAAACAAAAGGTGCCGCAATTCCAATGATTCTATGTATTATGCATGTACCGTAAGAGCTCCAGAACCTTGGTTGAAATTCGGCAAAAACTATCTGAGCATATCTTTTCTCTATTCTATTGTTCACACTATTTAATCCCAAAATAGTGATATAAATAAGGAAAAACAGAAAGCATTTTCTATTCCTTCGGGGGGGGGGGGGGTGGATGAGCGCCTAGAACAAGCACCTGGAGAAAGGGCGAAGATATAGATTCAACAAGGGCACATCATCTTGGCCGCAGTTTCCGGAAATCAGGGTTTTCCCAGGAAGCGGAACAACAACAGATAACTTGGCTCCATGCCCAAATAAGGTGACTAATCTCTTGATAATTCTATACCCCTTTTTTATCCGTTCTTCATTCGTTTTTGGTTGCATTTTCTTCATCAATTCGGCTTGTAACTTTCCAATTTAATAAATTTCACTTTGAAATACAAATAAAATAATGCATTTCGTCGTAAAACTACATTTAATCACCGTAAATCGACATGTTCTCCTTATAAAGTCACACAGACAACACGCCGTCAATACAATGATCCCCCACGTAAATATACATCATAGAACTCCAAGACCCGACTTTACTTTGGCTGGGGCTACTTTTGTTGTTCCGCTATTCACGAGATCTTTCGAGAATACCTGGAAGTCGCCCTGTCTTATTGTTGTACCCGTCGATGACCGCCTTTTCCCCTCCCCCCCCCCCCGCCCTTTGCACCCTGTTTTCTGCTAACAAAGACACTCGATTTCTCATTTCTCATATCAGGCAGACGGATGGCTCTCCGGATGGCAATTATCCTCAAAATCAATATTTGCACCTGATCAGCCTTGCTTACTGTATCAGTTTTAGACTAGAGGCTTCTAGAGGGTTCTAGTCCAAAACTGATATTCAAGTGGAAGCGAGCAGGCCCGGCTTGATTCCTATTTATTCGAATTTGCTGGAAGTATTTATGTTAAGATTCTTAAATTGTATGATATTTGAAGAAAGTGATGAGCCAGGCCGTCGACAGCTCTTTTATAGCGTGCTTCTCTTCGTCTATTCTTCCAGCCAATCAGTTACTCGGCTCGGCTACTATGCTTCTCTAGTAGTCCCTGAAATATCCAGCCTACAGTGGCCTAGACGAGGTTCTTAGCTGTGCTATAATACTCTCAGCCTCTAAGCTACCTGTTGCGCTCCCGTTTTCCAGAAGCGCATCCCTAATGCCTACCACGATTTGTAGGCATTGGAAACAATTTTATCAGGATTTCAGCTAAGCAAGTCGCGAATTTACTGAGCGCTTTAGTAGTTCGTAGTTCGTAGTATATAGTAGGTCATCATTCATTTATCAGAAATACACCGTACGGCGCCAAGCCAAACGCTAAACGCTAAAAACGGCTGAAGATCTATTTATGTGATATTTACTTCTTCGGACATCCTGAATCCCCGTACGTATCAAGATTGACATGGAAGTAGTGCAGATGGTCGTACCAGCTCAGATCAATTTGTTTGTTGGCGCAGCTCGAGCTATCTGCTTCTGCGCAAATGTGATAGAATGAGCCGGGGGTCATGCCATGTTTGTACCTGAAAATGTCGACATATTTAGGATAAAAATGACTTTCCGATTGGGGGGGGGGGGGTGCTTCGCCCATTTCTTCTTGTTGGGCCCGTGCGAACCATTCAGCGATCATGAATGATGTCTTAAACATGAAAAAAAGCGGCGGGACAAAGGCCACGTGCGATTTGTGCCTTTAGAAAAGCTAAAATTATGATTTAAGCTGAGCAACAGTCCGTTGAAACTTGAATGATCAAGAAAAATTCCACTTTTGTCCAGCTTGAGTAGACTTTTACTAGGTTCGAAGGCAGTACACCTCACAGCCAACCTATAGGCTCTCGTGTTATGTTTCCAAGCGTTATGACTACTACACTTTCACTGATCTTTGACCGATTGCGCGCGACATTAAAGGAGGTAACCACTGGAGCCGGTGTGGGCACAGTGTGCGCGTGACTTGACGACAGTTATGCGAATCTCTGAATCTTGCATTTGCAAATGGCTTAAATGTTCAAAAAATTACAAACTAATTTGGGAATTTCTTAAATGATTCATTTTCAGAAGCCCGAAGCAATGACCAACGCAGCCAGTGTCTTCTCCATTTTTCATTCGATCATCGCCATTGTTGGAATGCTGCTCAATTCATTTCTTGCCTATCTAGCAATATTCAAAACCCCTCGAGGCATCAAATCGTACTCCACGTTGATAATAAACTTTGCCGTCACCGATTTCTCTGCCTGCCTATTCGATTTATTCGTCCAACAGAGACTTATCACTACGGGAAATACTGCTGGATACGTTTCAAACGGGCTGTGCCGCCATTTCGGTCCGACCACGTGCTATGTGGGGTAAGTTGAGCTCAACGCTACCTGGACAACAGCGCGATGCTTCAGATACAGCCTAATGCTACACGTGCTCTCTCATTCGCTCTGGTCTCTGCTGCTCTCGTTCTCTTTCCGTTGTTACATCCTCTTCAAGCCGGCCCCGACGCGTATGCTGCTCATTTTGGTTCTAGGACTAGTCTACACTCCGTCGTTATTTCAATGCATCTCCTTCCTGTGGGCGCAAGATGAGCCGGCAGAGATTCGACGCATTCTGCACGAAACGTTCCCGTCGTACAATCTGACAGGCCACACTGTCAGCGGAACCAAGAACATCGTCTGCTTCTCTTGTCTGTTTACTGTGCTCCACATGACACTTCCGATCATTCCAGTCTACACTTGCATACTGATTTTAAGAAGAACAATTATTTCTAAATTGAGCTTCCAAGGCGTGAATATAACCAAGGATACCAAGAACTTGCATTCTCAGCTTTTGATGGTTAGTAACTGATCATAATTCCTTCAAAAATGCCACCAGGAATCCTTTTCGAATCTTCTCGATTTCAGGCGCTCACTTATCAAGCGGCACTCCCCGGTTTGTATCTGTTCGGCGTCGCCTCCTACGTCATCGGACAATTGGGAATTCTCCATCATCCAGCTCTCGAATACTTCACGTTCTCCTCATTTCTCTTAATCCCATTTCTATCCCCGATCGCGTCCTTCCTTTTCGTCACTCCTTATCGGAAATTCATCATTAGCATCTTCCGCAAAGTGGCTCACCTCGAGCCGGTAAGAGTTACATCAACTCATCCCACTCATACCATTCACTCTTTTGGTATTGAATGAGTGCTATCACAAATAAACGATTCAGCTAGCTTTTCAGCACCAATAGTTATGTGACTCGGTGACTTACCAAACTTCGGTCCTATGATGATACATTTTGTCGTCCTCTACCACATCATACTGAAACGGTAGATGAGGGACGACGTCGTGATGATGGACAACGCGGAACGAGTAGGCGAACTGAAAAGTAGAGAGATAGCCTCACGAAGAGCACAAATCATACTGTTCTCTGATGCCATAACGAATAGTTGTAATCGCCAGTTCTTGGTTGTCCAACGGTGAATAATCTGACAGCGTGCGGTTGGAAAACGTTGGTTTTCGCCACCCACGACGCACCGACAGAAGCTAACGCGGCTCCCAGCGAGTGTCCGGTTACCTTTAAGAATTCGAATTGGCGCTAGTCTCAAGGAGTCTCAACTATGAGCTCTCTTACCCAAAGCTCATAGTTTGGATACTGATCCTTCAGACTTCGAATCTCCTTCTCCAGTCCACCACTCCATAGAGCCAAGTATGCGTCGTAGAAGAATTCGAATATATTACCGACGTCGAAGAACCTCTTCTTGGTCACGAAATAGTTCAAAATTTCTTCCTCTAATTGGAGGGTGCCCCTTGTCGCACGGAATGACATCGCCAGAACTCCTTGCGACTCATCGACAGCGGTGATGGCGGCACATTCAGTGACTGAAATGCATCAAAAAAGAATCGCTTTAAAATTTTCGCGGGTCGTTTATGCAAAAGATTCTCCCCGGCCGGGAATTGAACCCGGGTCTCGCATGTGACAGACGCGGATACTCACCACTATACTACCGAGGAACCTGAAGAAGCGCTAAGGAAGTTGGGTTATATATAATTTCTTGCGAGCAATGCATCCTATCTCACGATAACATGCGGACTTACTTGGAAAAACGGAGTTTGGATCACTGCAATTGACCAAAAATCGTTTGGTTAGTTTCATTGTGGGCCAGTGGTTGCTGGAATTAAAAATACACGTAGATTTTCTTTGAATTTTAGTGATGCCGCCATGCAACACGCAATGCAGCCATCCCGTATCCCCTTTTAGCATCACGTGAGCCGCTACTCACTCAAAACATTTCTGAGCCTGAGAAGCATTGGTGGATCCGGCTCCGATCAATGGTAACCATTTTGTCCTTGCTTCATGGTCATTATAAGTGGCATTGGGCGAGCGTGGACAGTTCAATATTTGCTGGAATTACGGTACGCACCTTGGAACTTTTTTTTTGAATTTAGCTTACCGTAATACTCTCACGACAGATTAGTGCCTTGCAATGTTTAGAGCTGGCGCAGTAACTGAAATTTAAAAAAAATGGATATAACCGTTACCTTACTGTAAGACAAAAATACTTACTGGTTCCCGGAAAGCAGACATTGTTCACAGGAAAGATGTTCTTCTGAAAGCCCGAAAAGAAGAAGGACAGGGAGCAATGTTTTAAGCATTCTTGATAGGATTCCTATACCAAGACTACCTAAAAAGTATAATTCTGAATGGCCTTTGAGGGAGCTCATTGATAAAATCAAGTTGGAATTGGCAAAGTTGAAGAAAACAAAAAAAGTAAAAAATTTCTTCCCCTTTGAGATGATCGGAAAGACGGCAAAAAGAAGCTTTAATACTCCGAGGACATCAACTCCGTAACCGCAAAAAAGATTCTCCCCGGCCGGGAATTGAACCCGGGTCTCGCATGTGACAGACGCGGATACTCACCACTATCACAGGTGAGGCGCGATCGGTCTATCATAGGTACAGGTCTATGATAGACGTATGATAGGTCTATGGCGCCCGAGAAGGGTCCGCTCAGGCGCAGTAGGTCTATGATAGATCTATCATAGGCCTATCGCGCATCTGAAAATTCGAATTTTAGGCTCAAGTATTTTTGAATATTTTTTATTATTTTTCCGGTTTTTCATTATTTTTTAATCATTTTTCGTATATTATTCATGACTCGACCAGTATGGAAGCACTTCCAATCGGAAAAAGAAAAAGGTTTCACGGAATTTTTATGTAGAATTTCTTGAAAAACGACGAGAAACTGACGACGCTGTATATAGTGCAATGTTTAACGCGAACCTGGTTTTTGTCGGTACATGGCATACCCCTACTCAAACCTTCCAGTCCTATTTAGAAATCTGCATACTGCCTCACGCGAGCCTGGTTTTTGTCGGTACATACCATACATCTAGTCACACCTGTGGCGACCATCGTTGTCGCTTCTTCGGCTAGGATCAAAGAGTAGTATCTGTTCTTATCCAATTCCCCGAAAAACGATCCACGAATCAGTTTGAAGAGGAGGAAGATTAAGGAGCCCAAGCTGAATTTTTCCTTCCCAGTTTTCCCCTTCCGTTAAACAATAATAAAGTACATATTACTGGACAGTTTCTGTTCTTAAATTTTTGTTTGCGAGGGCTGAACAGTCCGAAAGAACCGTCTGATGCCCGACAAGTTTCAGATAGGTCTGAAATTGACGAGGGATAGATTCATGATAAAAGCACGATAAGTCCATGATAGGTCTATAATTGATTCATCATAGGCCTATAAGCGCAGTAGACCTATGATAGACCTGCAATAACAAGCTGGCGCTGCCCCTCTTCGAGATGCGTGCGCCTCATCCTGGAGCTATGATAGACCGATCGCGCTTCACCTGTGATACTACCGAGGACGGCGGCTTGTAAGACTTGTTAAGCATATAAAAAGGTTAGTGGGGTATATATGAAGCTGAAGACTAGACTATATTCTTTGAGGCAGTGTTTGCGGACAAAGTGCCAAATTTTACGATTTGCATGCTAATTTGCATGCCTGGAACTGTCTCTGGAACTTTCTGCAAGTTTCATTCGAGACCAATGTGCTCTGGAGACCTCTAGAAAATGGAATTACAAGAAACAAAAAAAATTTACCATAGTAGGGTTCGAACTTGGGACCCCCAGGGTTCCAAACCATCCCACTGCCACTACACCACCGCTGCTTCCGGAAATGGATGATATGCAAGCATAGAGAAGAGTGAGGTCCCGAGATGGGGGGAGAACTTCAGATGCAAATATTCAGCTTCTGGAGAGTTTTAGGCAAAAACAAAGTTTGCCATGGTTTTCAGCATGCTCGAAAGTGTCTGTGTACCAATTTTCATAAAATTCTCAAACGTTATCTAAAAACAGTTCCCTTGTGAGAAATTAAAACTCTATCAGCAAACCGAAAAGAAATTGTTCAAAAATAATTCTCCCCGGCCGGGAATTGAACCCGGGTCTCGCATGTGACAGACGCGGATACTCACCACTATACTACCGAGGACACAAGTTTATTGACCTTTGCGAGCTTATAGAAAACTTGTGGTCGCAGAGTGCAGTCAGAAACAGGAATAGTTTATTTTTTGAGAAGGTCGTGACTGCGGACAATGCGTCAAGTTTAACGATGGTATACAGAATTTTGGCGATTGGCGATCTTAGACTTTAATTCTCATCAAAATCGGCAGAGCTTTGCTATCTTTGCTTATCAAACTTCAACGGCGCTTCATGCTTGATTACCACAATGTATTTGTAAGTGAGCAATCTTTAACCGACGTTGTAGACTAGAAAGTAAAGCGAGCAACTTTTGAAGGAAGAGCAAAAGAGCGTATTTCAAATAATAACAGCGTGCTTTATATAGCGGGCTTTTTATTAGCGATACTGCCCATCATCTATGATACAACTGTACAAAGTATACCTGATATTAATGTCTGAAAACTCTTAGTCCACGCCCTTAAAATAAGCACTCGCCACGGGAAACGAAGCCCTCTGATACAATTGATATTGGCTGGCCTGTATAACTGCCGTCGATTCTTACAGTACCTCTCTAGTAAGGTGTCCCAGAGCTCGTGCTTCCGCTGTGTGATCCTTTGGTCCTTGAATCAATGATCCTTAACCACCGGACGCTGATTTCAACCATGGCAGAACTTGGCAGGGTACCCATGAAGCCGGCAATGGTACACATCACACATCATTTCTAGATTTGACATTATAAGATGATGGTGTTTCTGCAATTATCATCCTTAAGTTCCACAGACTTCGTAGATAGCTGGAGTCTGAAACTGCATTTTTCGTTTTCAGGTTTATACTGTTTGTTTGTGTGCGTAGACGGTTAGCTGAGCTAAAAATGACATCTGAAATCCCTTGGCTAAAAAGGCCAAAAGAAATTCTCCCCGGCCGGGAATTGAACCCGGGTCTCGCATGTGACAGACGCGGATACTCACCACTATACTACCGAGGACGACGATCAGCGCGCCTTGTTGATCATATAAAAAAGTTAATGGAGAATATTTGAAATTGAAAACTTACTTAAGAGATAAAGTGGATATGGAAGAGGCAGTGTTTGCGGACAAAGTGCCAAATTTTACGACAGAATACAAATTTTTCAATTTTTTAAGATTTAAAGCTTATTTTTTCATGGTTACATTACATTTTACTGGGAAATGGAAGCTTTATCAGAAATCCGAAAATTGAGGGTCTCCAAAGACTTACCGAGGATACACTTTACTTCGTCAATTCTTTAATTCGGGTACGACCGCATATACCGTACCCAAAGGTACCGTAATATTTAAGACACGCAATTCTTGGTCCATTAAAAGTGAAATTAGCCCTGTCGTTTCCTTACTACGATCCAATAGAATCAGCGTAGCAATACCACTTTCAGCAAATGCGTCCCCTTCTTTATTTCGGATTACTGTATGGTTTTTGCGATTCAATTTTTGTTCGTACCCGTTCCATTCTCAAAAATGTAAAGTGATGAACGGATTAGTCGCGGGGTGGAGGGGGGGGGGGGAAACGGGGAAGCGGATTACAGTAACTCTTATATAAAAGGATTACTGGACGTTCTTTAAGAGGTGATTTCGCGTGAATCAAAAAAAAATTATTTTAAGAGAACGAAGCACTCATTCCAGTTATAGATGCCACGTGTTCTTTCGATTATACTAATTGCATGTGTGATTGGTTACGTGGCAAGTGATCAAATTGTGGTTGGAGCATTACAGAAGATTTTTCCATATGCTGCTCCAGCCAAGGTTAAAGCGGTGGGTTTTTCTAATTGAACGAATCTCAGTTTTGTAGTAAAATTCAAAATTTATATATCACGTTACGCATCGAAAACAAATTACTCCTGGTGGTGTAGTGGTGTATAAAGCTGTCCATCGAATATGCTACCAAGGTTCAATCCTTGTATGGGAGCATTGCTCTTGCAATTGTTTTCTTTTTAAGATAGATTTTATTCCAGCTAACCACCAACGTGAACAAGCAGACGGTGATTGCCAAGGCTAAGACTGTGGTGAAGAAGTGGGTGCCTGCCAATTGGGTAAGAACCATGATGTTGCATGCATATTCGAATGCTTTTTTTTTTCAGAAAGCCGCCGGAGCTGCTGTAAACGCCAGCAATCCACTCTCGAAACAGGCGTATGCACAGAATAAAGCACTTACCTTCATTGACTACCGATACTCGCTTAAAAAGTACATAAATTATTTGTATAATCAAGCGATTAAAACAAAGTATTTGACAAAAGCTGAAGCGGATAAGGTAAGGATATCCCGACATTCAAGATTACAGACAGAGAAGAGTACTTTGTTTTCAGATGCGCGCAATGTACTGGACTGCGGACGCCAAAGCTGACAATAATCATTCACAAGCTACTGTGGCATTTATGACAGAGGTTGTGAAAAGTGTAAGTCCCATTTCAGATTTCAGACTTCAGACTGAAAAGCATTCTGAAACTTCTGAAAGAAAACGTCTGAACTTTTCAGATTGTAAAAACGCCGCCCATCGAGGAGAGTGTTGGCGCGCTCGTAGTGAAATTCGCAAAGGCCAACCCGAAAGATTATGCAAACCTGCAATGGACTTTGTAGCTAATTGGAATTCTTTTTAATATTGAATAAACACTCATCATTTTTATGATAAATAAATTCAAGCTCTTCTCGAAATATTTCGGTTTGCTGATAAAATTTCCATTTCCCAGGAAAATGTAATGTAAACCACCAAAAACTAAGCTTTAAATCTCAATCATTGAAAAATCTGTATTCTGTCGTCAAATTTGGCACTTTGTCCGCAAACATTGCCTCAAAGAGTATAGTCTTGTCTTCAGCTTCATATACACCCCACTAACCTTTTTATAAGCTCAACAAGTCCCACCAGTCGTCGTCCTCGGTAGTATAGTGGTGAGTATCCGCGTCTGTCACATGCGAGACCCGGGTTCAATTCCCGGCCGGGAGAATCTTTTTTGCGGTTACGGAGTTGATGTCCTCGGCGTACTAAAGCTTCTTTTTGCCGTCTTTCCGATCATCTCAAAAGGGCTCTCATGCCGAATGTTCGTTTTTTTGTAATACAGTGTAGTTTTCGGAAGTAATTTGTGAAAAGGCAATTAGTGGCCCGTGATTCGCCCGCCAGCGCTTATTGGCCTGTGTAGTATATTGAAGAGTACCCCAGTCTGTCACATGAGATACGCGGTCTTAATTTCCGGCCGAAGATTGTGTACAACCACCAATCAAACAAATACTTAAAATGAAAATTGCTTTGTGACTTTCGTTATAGGTAAGGAAAAAGGATTATATCAGCGATAATAGAGCTAAGATTTCCATTCGGGCAAAATTTCGCCCGTCTTGTCCTGTCTCCGCCGAAATATCGTCTTTTCCTTCGTCTTGAATTGGTCTCACGCAGGGATAGACAGGGATTGCTATATATTTCTTAATGCTCCGACGCTTGCTGGGTTTCGCGCAGCTTCATGCATTACCAAGTGCGAAACATGTTTGGAAGGTCATAGTGTGCAAAGTATGAAGATACGCGGAGCCGGGAAGTTATACGAGAATAGAAAGCCTATTGACTTTTTCATTGCCTCAAGACGGACAAGCCGGGGACGAACGACGAGAAAAAAGACGAGTTTTCGTCTCCGTCTTTCGTGGAAGCCTTAAATCGAGGATACCAAGCCGGAAAATTCGAAAAATCTGATATAAATTAAATTTCGTAAATTACATTCCCCTACTAACTGTTTTATAAGCTCAACAAGTCCCACCAGCCGTCGTCCTCGGTAGTATAGTGGTGAGTATCCGCGTCTGTCACATGCCACACGTAAACCGCAGTTTGCGAACAGTTGCTGAAAAAAAGGCATATTTGCGAATAATCGCTCAAAAGTTGCTGAATAATGCCCGAATTTGCAAACAGTTGTCCAACAGTCGCGGAGTTATCAAAAATTGGAGAATGGTTCGCGAATTTTTGAGCAATCGTTCCTCAATCGTTCCGCAACCTTTCAATAATCGACAAAATCGCATAAGAATTGTCAAATAATTGTCGAATGGTTGTTCAACACACCTCGAATTTGTGAATGATTGTTGAATAGTTGCTCAATTGGCTCACAATCGCCAGAAAAAAGCGATTGCCAAATCGTTTTTAAAAAATCACTGAAATTTTAATCTTGATTTTTTTCCAATTTTATTGCATTCTACAATTATTTCTAGAACAGATGACTCGGTCAAACAGAAGACTGTTCCCACGCTTAGTTCAAAAGGAATCGACCGCTGCAACCGGGAGCAGGCACCATTTGCATGCTTCGGCGGAGACATACGACTTGCCGCATGAGGCTCCAGATGACGATGTCGATTTAGAAACGACCAGTGCGAATGAACCCAATAGTGAAAGTATTAAGAAACTACGCGTTTAAATGGATTGTTTAGATTTGGTTTCGAAATTGCGAACAGTGAGCAATGAGTTGTTGTGCTTTCTGGGGGCCTCCTGCTTTGCAAGAAGCACCGACGCCGATTTCTAACAATATGGACCGTCATGGCAACACTTATGGATTCAACTTGCTCACACACTGCCGACGGTACAATGGTCTAGTTCATGAAAAGTTGACAGAGGAGAAGGAAATTATACCAATCAGTTCAATCAGAGGTCTCGGCTCGTCTTTGTGCAACGGTAGCGACACTTACTATCTACAAGTTAATGGTGCTTGCGTACACCACTAGAAATCCGCTACGAACCTCCAATAAAGTGCCATTTTTCACTGTTACGGGTCAGCTTACTCATCAAAGAAGTAATTTAATTCTTCTCGTTATCTGAGTTCTTGAATCCTTGGACAACTGTTCAACAATCGTTCAGCTACTGTTCAACAGCTACTGAGCAATCACTCAGTAACTGCCCAGTAATTTCAAACAACAACTTTTGAATCTTCACTTGTTCCTTTGCCTATTTATTTATTTCTTCCTATCTTTATGTTTTGAAACTGCTTCATCCCTCTGAATACATAATTTTTAAGCCGAACGGCTTATATTTTTGTGCCCTGGTCGTCCCGAATTGCTTAAATGTTCTCCAAAACCAGAAAGGTGAGCGACGGCATGAAATGACAAGTCAATTTGATTTTCAGCGCATTCTCGTCAAGCATCGGCAAGTTGGAGAGAACGATCATTCGAACCCCTCTGACCAAAGTACCGACGAAAAGGTATTCATTTCGGATTTCGAAATTTATCTTGCAGAGGAAGAAACAATCTTCGTCGAATGGAGGCCAGTGGAACGCGCCAGGAGTGATGAAGGCCGGGCTCGCAATCGATGATTCGAAGTGGTCATTTCCGGTTCTGTCGGCATCGCACGGTTCGAAACCAAATGTATGTCACTTACAGTAGTTGGCATTAAATTGAAATCCTATCATTGCAGCAACCATGAGCGTCACAAAGCCGCTGCAGAAATCGAACGCTAGCTTACAAAGTTCTTCTACTTTCGTTAGTTTTTTTTCCCAAACGTGCAATCTTGAAAAAGTATATTTTTCAGCGATCCACACTTCCAACGTGATTTGCCTATCATTGGCAACGTTCTCGTTCAAGAAGAGGAAGAAGATGTGCGCACCGAGAGAGATTCTCAATCGCCAACCAAGCACATTTTTCCAGAAGAGGACGATGAAAACGAGAAACTTATTGTTGACTGATCCTCTTTTTTATTCTTACAATTTATTGTTGATGTTGTCAATAATTTTGATCTCTTAATACATGTTTTGTTTTTCTTTTGAGAAGTCAGTACATAGAAGCAAAAACTGAACAGTTGCTGAATGGTTGGGGAAGAACAAATTGCTGAATAATTACTAAACAGACATCCAAGAGTGCAATTACCGAATAGTCGACAATTCGTTGGCGAATGATCAGCAATCAGTTGTCCAATTTATTCGACAACTGATTGTTCCCGACTTAGCAATTATTGGCCAACTGATTGCTTACCATTCGCAAACTGCGGTTTACGTGTGTGCGAGACCCGGGTTCAATTCCCGGCCGGGGAGAATTCTTTTTGAACAATTTCTCCTGAATGTTCTATTAGAAATTATGTCAGTTTTGGGGAAGGGGAAGGGAGTATTAAAGCTTTTTTTCCGCTGTGAACCGACCATCTCAAGGGTGCTCTCATGCCGGGAGTTCGTTTTTTGTCACGAGGAAACTATTCATATATCAACTTTGCCCTTTTCTGTAAATTCTTTGGATTATTCGGCTTCGTTGGGTTATTCGCGAACAGTAGGACGTCATCGGCGAATACTGGTGAGTTTTCTGCCATTCATTTGTAGTCCTGGAGTTACAGATCTGTCCGGGACAGTTCCTTGTTTAAAAAATCTTTTTTTTTGTCAACTGAACATGTGACATACATCTACCGCACCCGGTCTATTCCGTCCTCGGTAGTATAGTGCAGAGTATCCGCGTCTACCACCTTAATTTTAACGATAATACCAAAATTCTGCATACTGTCGTTAAATGTGACGCATTGTCCGCAGTCACGACCTTCTCAATGGAATAAACTAAATATTTCCGTTTCTGCCTTCACTCGGCGACCATAAGTTTTTTATAAACAGCAAAGGTCAGAAAACTTGTGTCCTCGGTGTATTCTTGTATTTCGGTGTATTTCGGTGTATTGTATTCTGTCGTAAAATTTGGAACTTTGTCCGCAAACACTGCCTCTTCCATATCCACCAATTCCACTTTATCTCTTAAGTAAGTTTTCAATTTCAAATATTCCCCATTAACTTTTTTATATGATCAACAAGACGTGCTGGTCGTCGTCCTCGGTAGTATAGTGGTGAGTATCCGCGTCTGTCACATGCGAGACCCGGGTTCAATTCCCGGCCGGGGAGAAAGTTTTGCTTTCTTTTTTGTTTTTCTCATTTTTCAGAAGGAGAGTTTACTACTTTAAGAAACTACTTCACGAACAAGATGTTGACATCATACACAAGCGATGGACGATAAGCGGAAGTGGTCAGTCACTTTAATCTTTAATTAATTTCCGTCTAGGATCGGTGTACTCGTGTTCTGATCGATACTTTTGCTATTCGCACTGAAAAACGAATAATAAGTGCGAAAAACGTGAGATTTACGAAAAAAATTGGAAAATCGTATAATCTGGCAAATTGTTGGCGGGAACAGCACGATTTCACATTTTATGAACATGAGATTTAGCAATTTTCGGTCTGAGTAAACTATGTATAAGTTTTTTTTTTAGGGAATTTGCCAGAAATATATAGTTTTGTGATTTTTCATATATTTCCAGCGTCATATGCGCCATTCTTGCTAATATAAACTTTCTCACCAGTTTCAGACTCGCTGATGACGTCATTCTGGTAGCGAATAAAAGTGGAAAGTTGATATATGTTTGAATGGTTTCCTTGTGACAAAAAACGACCTCCCGGAATGAGAGCACCCTTGAGATGGTCGGTTCACGGCTGAAAAAAAGCTTTATTACTCCGAGGAAATCAACTGATTTCTTCCCAAAACTGACATAATTTCTAATAGAACATTCAGGAGAAATTGTTCAAAAAGTATTCTCCCCGGCCGGGAATTGAACCCGGGTCTCGCATGTGACAGACGCGGATACTCACCACTATACTACCGAGGACGACGGCTGGTGGGACTTGTTGAGCATATAAAACAGTTAGTAGGGGAAATGTAATTTACGAAATTTAATTTACATCAGATGTTTCGAATTTTCCGGCTTCGTATGCTCCATTTAAGGCTTCCACGAAAGACGGAGACGAAAATTCGTATTTTTTCTTGTCGTTCGTCTCAACTTGGCCGTCTTGACTCAATAAAAAAAGCCAATAGGTTTTCTATTCTCGTATAATTCGTCACTTCCCGGCTCCGCGTATCTTCATACTTTGCACACTATGACCTTCCAAAGATGTTTCGCACTAGACGAAAAAAAAAGTTTTAATACACCGAGAACATCAATTTCGTAATCGCAAAAAAAAAATTCTCCCCGGCCGGGAATTGAACCCGGGTCTCGCATGTGACAGACGCGGATACTCACCACTATACTACCGAGGACGACGATCAGCACGCCTTGTTGATCATATAAAAAAGTTAATGGGGAATATTTGAAATTGAAAACTTACTTAAGAGATAAAGTGGAATTGGTGGATATGGAAGAGGCAGTGTTTGCGGACAAAGTGCCAAATTTTACGACAGAATACAAATTTTTCCATTTTTTAAGATTTAAAGCTTAGTTTTTCGTGGTTACATTACATTTTACTGGGAAATGGAAGCTTTATCAGAAATCCGAAAATTGAGGGTTACCATGGTATCTCCAAAGACTTACGGGTAAGGCTTCCACGAAAGACAAAACAAATCGGTCGTCTTTCGTCGTCAATTAGAATGCATGTGTACCAACATAATGTCTATCTCTGCGTCAGACGAATTCTAGACTATGACGAAGACAAGACGAGACGGTCTTATTTCGTCTTTTGCGGAAGCCTTACTCACGAGCAATTCCATTTCACCCATTTATAAGAGTTCCAGCTACCCCTTTTCACTTCTTCTCTGAGAATACAGTTTATTAGAAAGCGGGGATTCTGAAATTCTGAAATTAGAAATTCTGTCTCTACCGTTCTGCTTCCAGATGACCAGCTCGAATTCGTTGATTGAATTTGCTCATTTTCAGTTGTATAATCTGAAATTTCGACGACAGAATTCAGATTTCTGGAATCTTCTGAAGATTCAGAATAGCTACGATACTCCACCGAACGGGAAGCGCACTCTTTAGCAGAAAAATACATTTTGTTCGTTTAAAGGAACACAATTTTGTGACCACTTTGAGCAATCTTGATTAATGTCACTCTCATAACTTTGAATTAGTTGATCTCCACTGAAACTGATCGGACAGATCTCAAATTTGTCTTGCGCAATGAGTGAAATTTGGAGCAACACCGGAGAATTTCCGCAAAAATTTCGCAATTCATTGATCTGATTTCTTCAATTCCCTTGCTCCCCCTGAATATAATATTGATTTTTTGAATTGCTATCCACAATCACAGTCAAATAAAATGATAATAATGCATTTTCATGTGTATATGTACATAGGAAACGACTGAAATTGCTATCAGTCTGCTTCTTAACAACTGCTCTATGTCGAGTGTCAACAAAAAGTGCGCCTTCTTATTACTTAGGGTCTGTTTGTTTCATTTATTTCAAGAATTTCGCCATGTTTCAGATTTTCTTGATCTTCATCTTAATAGATGTCTGCTGCAGTTTCCAAATGTTTGTGCAAAGTGACCCATGTAACAATACAGAGGGAGTGCCCTTAAATTGTGAGTTTTTCTGGAAACGAGAAACGCGCCAAAGGTGCGCCAGTCTCTCAAAATAGCCGAAGCACCGCGAAAAGAGCTGTGAATTCAATGATATCAGTGGAGGAAGCCCTGCTAGTTGCCGACTATCTGCCCGTCAGCTGCTCATGAGCAATTTTCTGAAATTTCTGTCTATTCTCTGCCTAACAGTTGCCCTTTTGCTCATTGGATGCCCGAAAAAGTTACAGCTCTTTTCAGGTCCGAGTAACTATATCTATTATTTCGAGTGTTGTGCCAACGAGTGCTGTCTACGGACACAGGTGGTCCCTGCAGTCATAATAGGCATCGGGGCCTTCTTTTTGACACTTTTTTGTTGTGTATCTTGTATTGCTTATTGCTGCTGTGGAGAATAATGATTAATGCTCCGCCCCCATGATGAATCATAAATTGTTCACCGAATTTCGCCTAATAAAACGTTTAATGCCTCCCCAGATCAAGGAGCCCTGCGAGGATCGGGTTCTTGCTCTTCACGACTTCAAGAACGACTCGCCACCAAATTGTTCAAAGCTATTATTAAAACTGTAAATTGAAAAGAAAAAACGATGGGCTCAAATCAAAAAATTCTGAAAAATTGTTTTTTTTTCCCCCAATTTCAGAGCAAAAAAAACGTTCATACTCTTTCAGATATATCAGAATTTCTGTACATCGAAGATGAAGGAATAAATAAATAAATAAATAAATAAACAAAAAAATTTTAAACAGACTTGAAAATTCTTATTTAATATCCGGGAAATGAAGGGAAAAAACGAGGATAATGAAACTTAAAAACCCGATTCACTTGTAGTCACCTCAATTTTACTGACGGTTTTCCTCCAGTTTCACTAGAATTTCCAGACTGAGAATGCTCTCCTTTTTGTCGATTATTTTGCCCTGAATCTCCATTATTTTGTGACGATGGTGGTGCTGGAAACTGGGGGGTTTATTAGCGAAATTCACGCCGACGGCGCGACAGCAAGAAGTGAGAAATTGAAAAATCTTACAATATTTTCTTCGGTTAATCGAAGGCTCTCCAGAAAATGGTCTTCGTCCTCTGAATCATTCTGATCACTTCTATTCAATAACTGTGATCGATGCTTTACTGCGTCGGCGAATCGCAGCTCTTCATGTTCCTTTAAAATACTAATTTTGATTGGAGTTTGCATCATTCTACACCTTTTTCTGTATATTCTGATCTCCGAGACTATTCGAGAGTCTCGTGAGTCCCGAGGCTTTATTGATTGTCTTGAGACCTTTTTGAGTATATTCTGATCTCTGAGACTATTCGATAGTCTCGGGAGTCTTGAGACCTTTTTGAGAGTCTTGAGACATTTTTGAGCATATTCCGAGCTTTGAGACTTTTTTAGAGTCTCGAGAGTCTCGAGGCCTTTTTCAGTATATTCTGATCTTTGAGACTTTTCGAGAGTCTCTAGAGTCTCAGGGCTTTATTGAGAGTCTCGAGGCTTTATTGAGAGTCTCGAGATCTTGTTGAGTATATTCTGATCTCCGAGACTCTTCGAGAGTCTCGAGAGTCTCGAAGCTTTATTGAGAGTCTCGAGACCTTGTTGAGTATATTCCGAGCTTTGAGACTTTATTAGAGTCTTGAGAGTCTCAACGCCTTTTTCAGTATATTCTGATCTCCGAGACTTTTCGAGAGTCTCGAGAGTCTCGGGGCTTTATTGATAGTCTCGAGGCTTTATTGAGAGTCTCGAGGCTTTATTGAGTGTCTCGAGATCTTGTTGAGTATATTCTGATCTCCGAGACTCTTCGAGAGTCTTGAGAGTCTCGAAGTTTTATTGAGAGTCTCGAGACCTTGTTGAGTATATTCCGAGCTTCGAGACTTTTTTAGAGTCTCGAGAGTCTCGAGGCCTTTTTCAGTATATTCTGATCTTTGAGACTTTTCGAGAGTCTCTAGAGTCTCAGGGCTTTATTGAGTCTCGAGGCTTTATTGAGAGTCTCGAGGCTTTATTGAGTGTCTCGAGATCTTGTTGAGTATATTCTGATCTCCGAGACTCTTCGAGAGTCTTGAGAGTCTCGAGACCTTGTTGAGTATATTCCGAGATTCGAGACTTTTTTAGAGTCTTGAGAGTCTCAACGCCTTTTTCAGTATATTCTGATCTCCGAGACTTTTCGAGAGTCTCGAGAGTCTCGGGGCTTTATTGAGAGTCTCCAGGCTTCATTGAGAGTCTCGAGACCTTTTTGAGTATATTTTGAGCTCCGAGTCTCGAGACTTTTTGAGAGTATCGAGAGTCTCAAGAGTCCCAGTAGTCTCGAAAGTTGAGACCCGAGAACAATCTTGAGAGCTTTTCGAGAATCCAGGGTCTCTCGAGAGATTCGGGAGTGCCAAAGGAGGCACATTGTTTTAAAATATGGAGTGGAATATTCAATTTCAGTGGCGCATTCATTGCCTTTTATAAGCCCAAATCCGAAATCTAGAGGCTCAAAGAGCACTTACCAAGTTGGCCTGCAAGTCCCTGAGCTCCTCGCGCAAATCCACAAGATCGTGAAGCCTCTGAAATTGTGTAAGCGTGTTGAAGGTGTAAGGTTCCCTTGAAAAAACATTTTGTTTTGTCATTGGGCATGTCTTCTCGTCTTGACTATATTTGCTTTTCCCGCCACACACACACACACACATTATGGCAGTTTCAGCACTTTTCAGACGGCGGCTATTCAGCAAAACGCAAAGAAAGTGTATGAAATTACACTTCAATTCACCGGTAGTGAGGTTCAACCCGAATATTCAGATTTTTCACATATTTTTGAACAAAGTTCATTCGTTTTCAGACAAAACTCGCTGACCTGCCTCCTCTCGATAGTGCCGGAACGTCCGCGATGAATTGACATGGCTCCGTGTGTTCCGTGCTGTAATGCAACTATGTTTTATGACTTACAGCAGTCAATGAGAAGGATTATGGCGAAAAGAGCAAAGTAGAAATTGGAGAAGGTGCGGAACGGAGCCGCCGCCGCCGCCAGGAGCACCGCGAGAGAGAGAGAGTGGCCACAAACGAGAGATTTAGAGAAATCATAAAATGAAAGGAATCTGCTTATTTATGCGGTTTTCTAGCATTTTCGTATTACAAAAAAAGGAAAACAGAGGTCTTGTCGTGTAGTTCTCTCGGAGAAACAAGAAACCTTTGTTCGCCAGCTCTCATGTTCCTTTAACCTTGAATTGTGTACTTCTTTTTCGAAATGCATTTTTCGTAAAAGAGGCGGAGCCTGTGTGACGTCATGAGTACGCAAGCCCGAGCAGAATACACGTGGGTGTGTCTCGTTTTTAGCGATACACAGAAAACTATGATATACATATAGTCTTCCGAGAAGACTACACCACTGTCTCATTTCAAAATAACTCGAAAGTTTTCATAGATTTTCTGGAATTTTAAGACGTATGCTCTCCAAAAAGTGTCAAGTTTGCTGAATCCTCTTGTCCTCGTGAAATACACGAGCTTTCGAATGAAACACACGACAAAACGAAGCAACAAAGGACAATAGCAGTGCTCCGCGAATCGTAGCACGGGACGACGACGATAAGCTCGCATTCACACTTTTCGCTTCTGCGTCTAGTCGCGTCTAGTTCTTCATACCACCGCCGTGCGATTCCATATTGTTTTTCATTAAAGGCGCATGGCAAAGGCGCATGAGGAGAATCAATTCGAATAAATAATTCTAGATTGTTCCCTAACGAGAATCGGAGTAAATTGGAATCTGAGAAATGATACGTGACGTGCCGAGAAGGTGAGAAAGAGGGGGGTCGCTGCATACACACACACACACACACAGAAAAAAACCTCTGAAGCTCTCGAGTTGGTCCAGAAGGCTTTGGCATTGTGCCAAGCTTCTGGCGCGTTTTTCAAATTTTTTAAAACCCAATGCTTTGTTCAATAAAACCGTTTTTCTACTGCTAGCTCGGAGTCAATGAACGTTTTTCAAGCAAATGATCACAAATTAAAAAGTCGGTATCAAAAAGCTGAAAGACGTGCACGTTTCCAGATAGCACCGTCACACGCGTGTCTTGCGTCATTGGAGCATTCGAATTGAGCAAATTGCAACATGATAAATCGAGTTTTTGACGAATTTAATGTAAATCGAAGAAAAATGCATTTTTCTTTTCTTGAAAAATCATAAAAACCCTATAAATTTGATTAAAATTCAAAAATTCTCGAAATTGTCGTAAAATGATGTGCATGATGTGCATACACCGAAATTATGTTCACTTTCACGCAAAACTGCAGAAAAATACGGAAAAAAACTCTTCGGAATGCATTTTCTAATTACTTAAAAGTGATGCCGGCTTACGGTCCCATGGGGATAATTCAAGCATGCCTCAACAGAGCATATAGAGGGAGAGAGAGAAAGAGAGAAAAAGAGAGACATAGAGAAAGAGATAGGGAGAGAAAGAGAGAAAGAGAGAAAGAAAAATTGCAGAAAAGGGAAAAGTTTCTTGTGAAGCTGGCCACAAAGCATTACGCCACCCAGTTCATGTTGTTTCCTCTCGCCTTTCAATTCCCGAAACGGGCGAAAAGTGGGCGGGCTTCATGTGCTAAGCGTGCCCCGGTCCCAGAGTAACAGTTGCTGGCGCGCGTTCAGCTCGCATTTTGTGCATTTTTCTTCTTTTTTTCAATTTCTTTCGGTTTTCAGAGTTTAAAATTTCAGACAAAAATGCAACAATGATCTTTGTCGAGGCCTTCAGATGACGTCACGTCCTCTGAAGACCTCGACAGACACACTTTTTCGTAGTTTTCCGAAAAAAAAAGACATGGCTCGCCAAAAGATGGAATCACATGGGGGGAGGAGAGCGGCGAGTAGTGAAATGAAAAAAGTTGCGAAAAAAAGTCTATTTTTCTCTTTTTTCCTTTTTTGTTTTGTGGAAGTGAGCTTGAAAATTGAGAAATTCACAGCTGGCGCGCCATTGACGCTTTAAACATTCAATTAAGCGTCCCTTGTCAGCAAAATAATGAAGATGCGTTGCTCACTGGTTAGCACACGCGCTGAAGGCGCCCCTGCAGCTATGTAACGGCTGGCGCAACTTGGACGCCGATGGATTTCCAGCAAAAGTGTTTTTCATGAAAAAATATTGCGGTAAAGCAGCATTCTGGACTTTTTCTTCGATTTTTTACCTTTTTTAATGAGAAAAAGTGAAAAAGAAGAGGAGGAGAGCTCAAAATGCCTCTAAAAATCCCATCCCCTCGAGCGGAGATCAAAGCGGTAAAAGTTAAAGGGCTCAGGAGTTGAGAGACGCAGAGGTCTTAAGGAAGGAGAGCAACAACTTTATAAGAGCATCAAAAACCACTGGAAACGTTAAAAACCTTTTTTGTGAGAAAAAATGCTATCAAAAAGTATATTAGAATAGATTGGAAAACGCTTCAGCGGTGCACCAGCAAGAGCTCAAAATTTCCAAAGCCGTGACGAGTTATTCCATTAATTAAAGCAAACCAGCCTATTTCTGATGTTTAAAAACTTATAACATCTTATTTTCCACTGGATTTTTTCAGCGCCACCTGTGGGGTTCGAACCCGGGTGCTCAGCGTGGAACACGAATTTTCAAGATTGTCCAATATGTGTCAATATTGGTATCAAAATTTCAGAAATTTGATGGAGAATTCGAATTTCTCATTTAGAATTCTTTTTAGAAGAAAACAAGCCGAGCGGCCTCCCCTATTCTGGTCATTTCTGGCGCCGAGCAGCCTGGTCTTGGCTTGTGATTCTTGCTCATATATTCTTGGGGGCAAACCTGCCGGTTTTCAGCAATTTTTTGACAATCAATCAGCCATGAGCATATCTGTGCATCGGGACACACAGACAGAAAGCCAAGGTTCAGATCTTCCCTGAAACAGTGAGAATGTTCAGAGTTCGGAGAGACCAGGAACATCCGGATTCTCTTCACGATCCTTCAAAGAATCGCGTCGAGACCCTCCAGTCATCGGGCTGGAGCGCCTTCCGCGCTTTTTCAAAAAAGCTTGAAAAGACAAAGACACAATAGGCATATAAAAGGGAAAGAAACTCAATTTATTTTCACAAAACATTACGAAAAAACAATTTTTTTGGAAATTAAATCGTTTTTTTTTTCAGTTTTTTTGAAAGCATTATCGGGGAGGGGGGATGGGCAAAAATTGGGAAAAAATCGGAAAAATATACATATTTTGTACAAAAAAATGGGGAAAATGAAGCTCTATCTTGGGGGGGGGGAACTAGAAAATCTGAAATTCCAGCAATTGCTTAAGCGCGGGAACGCAATTGAGCGCGGAGCTGACTTCTTTTTTGATGCCAATCGCTGAAGGCGCTCGATGGTTTTCTCGTTGGCTTCGGCATGGTTGGCTCTGGAAATACGGCGGGTTACTGTAGGCGAGCTTAATATGCTGGCTGAAAAGAACAGCTGAAATTCAAGAATTTTTAGATTTTCGCGTTAGAACCAGAGCCTAATTCTGCAATTTTTCAAAAACTGCAGGGTCTCAACACGAAAACATGGAATTGGACTTCAGATGTTCAGAATTTCAGCATTTTCAGCCTCCCCGAAAGAAGCTGATATTTTCTTTTCTTACTGTAAGCTGTCACTTTGCACGGAAGTGGAGTTTTGAACGCGATGCGTCGACGTGGATGTGGAGTGTACTGTGAGAAGTGGCGAGAATCGCATTGGTCAGCCGGCCTGACGGCGGTTCTCATCGATTGGCTGGCTTTCTGGAATTTCAGATTCTTCAGGTATATTCTGAAGATGTCACGAAGGAATGCTTAGATTTTCAGATCTACATTCTCATCCAGCTAGCTCTTCGGGACAAAGCATAAAATCAAGAAATGTTTCAGAAAAATGTGAAATTTCGCAAAATTTTGCGGCTCGACAAGGAAACTCGAATCTTTGGATATTTCCAGCAGGATTTTCAGATTGAGCTAGAAGAAATCTTTCAGAAAAGTTTCATCAGGTCCTCCATTCAGTCTTTAAACTAATAATTTCCAGCATTTTTGAGAAAATGACTGAAATTTGTGGGTCTCAACACGAAAATCTGAAAATATCAGATTTTCAGCTGGTTGGCACGTACTTTCTGATTCAGCGTTCAAGTGTATTCGTGAACAATTCTAGGCCAAGCTTTCCCTATTCTAGGCCAATTCTTCCATAATTCTAAGCCAAGTCTTCTACAATTCTAGGCCAATTCTTCCATAATTCTAAGCCAAGTCTTCTACAATTCTAGGCCAATTCTTCTACTATTCTAGGCCAAGCATTCGACAATTCTAGGCCAATTCTTCTACAATTCTAGGCCAATTCTTCTACTATTCTAGGTCAAGCATTCGACAATTCTAGGCCAATTCTTCTACAATTCTAAACCACGTCTTCAACAATTCTAGGCCAATTCTTCTACAATTCTAGGCCAAGTCTTCCACAATTCTAGGCCAATTCTTCTACAATTCTAGGCCAAGTCTTCCACAATTCTGGGCCAATTCTTCCATAATTCTAAGCCAAGTCTTCTACAATTCTAGGCCAAGTCTTCTACAATTCTAAGCCAAGTCTTCAACAATTCTAGGCCAATTCTTCTACAATTCTAGGCCAAGTCTTCCACAATTCTAGGCCAATTCTTCTACAATTCTAGGCCAAGTCTTCCACAATTCTGGGCCAATTCTTCCATAATTCTAAGCCAAGTCTTCTACAATTCTAGGCCAAGTCTTCCACAATTCTAGGCCAATTCTTCTACAATTCTAGGCCAAGTCTTCCACAATTCTGGGCCAATTCTTCCATAATTCTAAGCCAAGTCTTCTACAATTCTAGGCCAAGTCTTCCACAATTCTAGGCCAATTCTTCTACAATTCTAGGCCAATTCTTCTACAATTCTAGGCCAAGTCTTCCACAATTCTAGGCCAATTCTTCTACAATTCTAGGCCAAGCCTTCTACGTCGTTAAAAGCTTTGAAAACTTGGATCAAATAAGCAGAAAATGGACAATTTTCAGATTTTCGTGTCGAGACCCAAATTTTGAAATTTTCAGATCATATCTTAAGGAAAATTGACAGTATTTCCGTTAGTTTTAGATTTCGGAGCTCAACGGAAACTCACTCTTCCGCATATGTCATGCTCCTCCAGCGGCTTGGTGCTTCTTTTCTTGAAGTCCCATTTTGAGCTCTTAACCTCATTAAGCAGGAGTGCTGACCGTTTCTGACACAGCCATTTCGACTGATTCACGTGCACAAAACACGGCTGATGGTGAGGTGGCAAACGTGGACGTTTCGCAACTTTTCGCGGCGTAAACGGCGCCGGAGGAACCGGAGCGAGTGCCCGACATTTCTTGATGGGTTTCCACGAGGATCTTCTCGAAAATTGAGCATTTTTCGACGAGTCACAGACATCTGGAGTTCCAGCCGCAATTCTTCCGCATTTCCAGACTCTTTCCATCATTTCTGCCGTTTTCCATTGGTACGTGTTATTCGCGAAGAGCTCTTCTGTATCCGTGGAGCGCGTTTGCCTCGCCTCGATAGTGTTTGCACGGTTCAGCACGTTTTTCAAGAGGTGCTCATTGCCGTTGTGTGACGCCTGAAACAATTTGAAGTTTTTTTTTGGGAAAAACTGCAACAATTTTCAGAGATTTTCAGCTGCATACAACAACGAGTTGTTCGTGGTGGGACCCGAATTTTTTGAGAAATTCTTAAAGTTTAGACTAATTTTTCAGATTAAGCGCGTCGAGAGCTTTGAAAAGAGTATAAACATGACGGGTTTCTGAAGAAATTGAACTTGAAATGTAGTTCTTTCTTCACCACTTTGGGTCTCACCACGAAATTCTGAAAACCACCGTATCTCCGTCGATTTTTTGGAGATTTGGAGCTCAATGACCTTTTCCTCCTCCTTCAACTCGAAAGATTTCCTCTCTTTGTTATAGCTCTGCAGGCTATAACCGTTGAAGATATGGGATGGGAGGGCGGGGTGGTTACGGGTGCTCTCCGTCAACGAGCCGAACACTTTGATGAAGAAGATCGACATAAATAAGCAGACGATCACAGAAATTAATCGGCAGCCACGGCGGTCGTTGATGTCATAAGCGTAGTCTGGAAACGGGTTTTCACATTTCCAGGTGTCATATTTCTGGAGATTTGCAAAGAATGGTGAGTCTCGCCACGAAAACTAGGCATTTTCAGCTATTTTCAGTGATATCATCAAATCGAGCTCTTCGAGACCTTCAAAAAGAGTATAATCATGACATACTTTAGCCGACTTTCTAAATATCAAGGGTCTCGACACGAAATTATGAAAATCCCTAGGGGAGCCCTAGAGCAGAATCCGGAATCCGGAAAACGAAAAAAAAAATTTTTTCACGGAATCTGGAATACGGAATACGGAATGTAAAAAACAGCGGAATCCGGAATGCGGAATGCGGAAAACGGAATTTTAACCATTAATGAGGGAATCAAATGATGTAAATGCGCTCTGTTCGCAAAAATTTTTGCGGGACTTCAAAAAAGTATACTTTTCACAACAATTGAGAATAAAGTATTAAAACTCATAGTTGGGCGGAATTGGATTTTGGGAACTCGGAATCTGGAAAACGGAAAACGGAAAAAAAATTTTCACGGAATCCGGAAAACGGAAAACAGAAAAAAAAATTTTTCATGGAATTTGGAATCCGGAAACGGAATGAAAAAAACGGCGGAATCCGGAATCCGGAATACGGAATTCCGCCCTTCTCTGCCCTACAGTATTCCGACGGAAAACTGTTGGAATGATGGTTTTCGTGTCGAGACCCAGTTTTTTCCCCATTTTTTCAAAGTATCTACGATTTTCAGTGTTGAATTCAGCGAAACTCCGGAGAAATCCGGAATTCTCTAGACTCCGCCCACCTTCCAGCTCATAGTCCATCCACTGCTCGTTCTCCTTACATCTGATGGCCGCATCTTGAATTGGAGTACGGTACTCGACGTGGAAAGACATTTCGTCGTCTTGTATAACATGCTCGGTATAGGTGACGTCATTCTCCGAGTATTCCGACTTCGAATCGTCACATTCATCAGAATCCTCGTCGACGTCGGACTCAACGTCATCGGTCTCCGAATCTTCAGAGTCTCCGGATTCCGAATCCAACGACTTCTCGGAAGCGGTGTCATCGTCGTCAGAAGTGAGCACTTCCTCGATGATGGGCTCCACTTCCTCGTTATCAGCAGAATTCAGCGATAAATCATCGTCGAGGTTGTCTGAAATGAAAAATTTACAGTTAACCTGAAAATCTTCTCCGTTTCCAGCAAAATTTTCAAATTAATGACTTCTTTTTGGGAAACTCCAGATTTCAGAATTTCTTTTTTTTGAGCTGACAATGATTCGTAGCCCAAAAGCTCTACAGTAATCTTCTGAAAGGTGAATGAATGCAGCTTTTCGTGTTGGGACCCAACTTCAATGGTATTTGTCAAGATTATGCTCATTTGAAAGCTCGAGCTTTACAATTTGACTGGAAATTGCTGAAAAGAGCCGAAAACAAGGAGCTTTGCGTCTGAAATTCCTAGAGGAGGCCCACCTGTTTCTTCCACCAATGACCAAGAATCGGTGGATGTTTCACTGTCACGACGAGCACGTCGGAGCATTCTCGATTCAATTTTGAACGGGATTTCAACTACCCAAGTGGTGTCTGAAAAACTGGAAATCAGAATCTAAAAGTTTCAGAAAAAGTTAATGCGATGAAGAATGAAGAAGCACTATTATCGTCATCACGACATGAAAATCTGAACAATTTCAGCGGATTTCAGTCAAATTTTCAGACATCGCTTTCAGAACTTGGGTCTCGACTCGAAATTCCATAAATTTCAGGAATTTTCAGTCTTATTTTCATATTTAGCTCATGGAGCTCTTCAAAATGAGTATTATCTGACTGACTGCTGAGCAAACAAACATGACCTCCAACTGATAATTCAGATTTCATCGTCTCGCGGCGAAAATTTAAAGAATTCTCGAAATCTGTCAGGATTATACTTTTTTTGAAGGCCTCGTGCTCTTGAATCCGAAATTTTCGCTGAAAGTCACTAAAATCCAAGGAATTTCGTGTCGAGACCCAAAAAAATCTTTGAAATTTTGAGATTCTTCAAAATGTGTCATGATTATACTCTTTTTGAAGGTTTTGAGCTCCTGAATCTGAATTTCTGGCTTAAAATCACTAAAATTCAAGGAACTTCTTGTCGAGACCCAAAAAAGCTTTTAAATTTTGAGATTTTCCAAAACGTGTCATGATTATACTCTTTTTGAAGGTCTTGAGCTCCTGAATCTGAATTTCTGGCTTAAAATCACTAAAATTCAAGGAACTTCTTGTCGAGACCCAAAAAAGCTTTTAAATTTTGAGATTTTCCAAAACGTGTCATGATTATACTCTTTTTGAAGGTCTTGAGCTCCTGAATCTGAATTTCTGGCTTAAAATTACTGAAATCCCCAGAATTTCGTGTCGAGACCCAAAAAAGCTTTTAAATTTCGATATTTTCCAAAACGTGTCATGATTATACTCTTTTTGAAGGTCTTGAGATCCTGAAACCGAATTTTCAACTAAATATTTCCAGAAATCTCAGAATTTCGTGTCGAGATCCAAAAAAACTTTTAAATTTCCATATTTTCCAAAATATGTCATGATTATACTCTTTTTGAAGGTTTTGAGCTCCTGAATCTGAATTTCTAGCTTAAAATCTCTGAAATCCTCAGAATTTCGTGTCGAGACCCAAAAAAACTTTTAAATTTCGATATTTTCCAAAATATGTCATGATTATACTCTTTTTGAAGGTTTTGAGCTCCTGAATTCGAATTTTCAACTAAATATTTCCAGAAATCTCAGAATTTCGTGTCGAGACCCAAAAAAAACTTTTAAATTTTGAGATTCTTCAAAATGTGTCATGATTATACTCTTTTTGAAGGTCTTGAGCTCCTGAATCTGAATTTCTGGCTTAAAATTACCGAAATCCTCAGAATTTCGTGTCGAGACCCAAAAAATTCTGAAATTTCGAGATTTTCCAAAATATGTCATGATTATACTCTTTTTGAAGGTCTTGAGCCCCTGAATTCGAATTTTCAACTAAATATTTCCAGAAATCTCAGAATTTCGTGTCGAGACCCAAAAAAACTTTTAAATTTTGAGATTCTTCAAAATGTGTCATGATTATACTCTTTTTGAAGGTCTTGAGCTCCTGAATCTGAATTTCTGGCTTAAAATTACCGAAATCCTCAGAATTTCGTGTCGAGACCCAAAAAATTCTGAAATTTCGAGATTTTCCAAAATATGTCATGATTATACTCTTTTTGAAGGTCTTGAGCCCCTGAATTCGAATTTTCAACTAAATATTTCCAGAAATCTCAGAATTTCGTGTCGAGACCCAAAAATGCTTTTAAATTTTGAGATTTTCCAAAATAGATCATGATTATACTTTTTTTGAAGGTCTTGAGCTCCAGAATCTGAATTTCTGGCTTAAAATTACTGAAATCCTCAGAATTTCGTGTCGAGACCCAAAAAAACTTTTAAATTTCGATATTTTCCAAAATATGTCATGATTATACTCTTTTTGAAGGTTTTGAGCTCCTGAATCTGAATTTCTAGCTTGAAATCTCTGAAATCCTCAGAATTTCGTGTCGAGACCCAAAAAAGCTTTTAAATTTCGATATTTTTCAAAACGTGTCATGATTATACTCTTTTTGAAGGTCTTGAGCCCCTGAATTCGAATTTTCAACTAAATATTTCCAGAAATCTCAGAATTTCGTGTCGAGACCCAAAAAAACTTTTAAATTTTGAGATTCTTCAAAATGTGTCATGATTATACTCTTTTTGAAGGTCTTGAGCTCCTGAATCTGAATTTCTGGCTTAAAATTACCGAAATCCTCAGAATTTCGTGTCGAGACCCAAAAAATTCTGAAATTTCGAGATTTTCCAAAATATGTCATGATTATACTCTTTTTGAAGGTCTTGAGCCCCTGAATTCGAATTTTCAACTAAATATTTCCAGAAATCTCAGAATTTCGTGTCGAGACCCAAACACGCTTTTAAATTTTGAGATTTTCCAAAATAGATCATGATTATACTTTTTTTGAAGGTCTTGAGCTCCAGAATCTGAATTTCTGGCTTAAAATTACTGAAATCCTCAGAATTTCGTGTCGAGACCCAAAAAAACTTTTAAATTTCGATATTTTCCAAAATATGTCATGATTATACTCTTTTTGAAGGTTTTGAGCTCCTGAATCTGAATTTCTAGCTTGAAATCTCTGAAATCCTCAGAATTTCGTGTCGAGACCCAAAAAAGCTTTTAAATTTCGATATTTTTCAAAACGTGTCATGATTATACTCTTTTTGAAGGTCTTGAGCCCCTGAATTCGAATTTTCAACTAAATATTTCCAGAAATCTCAGAATTTCGTGTCGAGACCCAAAAAAACTTTTAAATTTTGAGATTCTTCAAAATGTGTCATGATTATACTCTTTTTGAAGGTCTTGAGCTCCTGAATCTGAATTTCTGGCTTAAAATTACCGAAATCCTCAGAATTTCGTGTCGAGACCCAAAAAATTCTGAAATTTCGAGATTTTCCAAAATATGTCATGATTATACTCTTTTTGAAGGTCTTGAGCCCCTGAATTCGAATTTTCAACTAAATATTTCCAGAAATCTCAGAATTTCGTGTCGAGACCCAAACACGCTTTTAAATTTTGAGATTTTCCAAAATAGATCATGATTATACTTTTTTTGAAGGTCTTGAGCTCCAGAATCTGAATTTCTGGCTTAAAATTACTGAAATCCTCAGAATTTCGTGTCGAGACCCAAAAAAACTTTTAAATTTCGATATTTTCCAAAATATGTCATGATTATACTCTTTTTGAAGGTTTTGAGCTCCTGAATCTGAATTTCTAGCTTGAAATCTCTGAAATCCTCAGAATTTCGTGTCGAGACCCAAAAAAGCTTTTAAATTTCGATATTTTTCAAAACGTGTCATGATTATACTCTTTTTGAAGGTCTTGAGCCCCTGAATTCGAATTTTCAACTAAATATTTCCAGAAATCCTCAGAATTTCGTGTCGAGACCCAAAAAAGCTTTTAAATTTCGAGATTTTCCAAAATGTGCCATGATTTTACTCTTTTTGAAGGTTTTACACACGTGATTCTGATTTCTCTAATTTGTATTATCTTGAAGCACTTTCCATAGTTAGCCAAATTTTTGTAAAATAAACAGAATCTGAAAGTTAGACTCATGAATCTGGAAATGAAAGGTCTTAAAAATGGGGGAAGAGGGGGGGGGGGCTTGGGTCAGCAATAAAGCAAAAAATATTATCAAAAACGCTAAGACAAAACCAAAGACAAAACTCGATGCCAAAAAAAAACGCAAAAAGTGATGAAGATGAAAATGAGATTGCAGATTTCTCGATTCCCCTTCTCGACTTGGTCTTCTTGGTCATTTTATAAAACTCACTCCCCTTTAGCCACGGCAGTGTAATACTAATGCCTCCACCAGCTAGCTATCTTAGCATAGGTGTGGAGGCAGCCAACAAAATGGTCATGTGACCGTATTAAAAGAGGGAGGCAACCAATGGAAAGAAGAGAGAAAAGGTTATTCTGCAAATGGCAGACAGACTGGTTTCCTTATGATGATCGACGCCAGATGATGGCTTCAAGGGGAAGCTGTGTTAAACTGGAGGCTGGGGGGGGGGGGTCATATGGTAAAGAATCAGGTGACGTATCTGATTCTTTGAATTCGTTGAAGGTCACCTATCGAAAGAATCGGCGTTTAAATGGAGGAGGAACAATCTGAAAGCAACGACAATTCGCGTTCTAGTTCACCGCCCTTCTTCACATTTGAAGGCTCTGTAATTTCTGTCCATTTCTGTGCGTTTTTCGTTCAGGGAGGGGGATGGAGGGGAGGAGGTTTATTTTAAGCCAAAAATTCGGATTCAGAGGCTCAAGACCTTCAAATAGAGTATAATCATGACTTATTTTGAAAAAGTCTCATAATTTTAAGAAGTTTTTGGGTCTCGACACGAAAATCTGAGATTTTTAGTGATTTTAAGACAAAAATTCGGATTCAGGGACTCAAGACCTTCAAATAGAGTATAATCATGACTTATTTTGAAAAAGTCTCATAATTTTAAGAAGTTTTTGGGTCTCGACACGAAATTCCGAGACTTTTAGTGATTTTAAGCCAAAAATTCGGATTCAGAGGCTCAAGACGTTCAAAAAGAGTATAATCATGACATATTTTGGAAAAACTTGAAATTTCAAGGTCTCGACACGAAGTTCCGAGATTTTCAGTGATTTCAAGACAAAAATTCGGATTCAGGGACTCAAGACCTTCAAATAGAGTATAATCATGACTTATTTTGAAAAAGTCTCATAATTTTAAGAAGTTTTTGGGTCTCGACACGAAAATCCGAGATTTTTAGTGATTTTAAGACAAAAATTCGGATTCAGGGACTCAAGACCTTCAAATAGAGTATAATCATGACTTATTTTGAAAAAATCTCATAATTTTCAGAAGTTTTTGGGTCTCGACACGAAATTCCGAGACTTTTAGTGATTTTAAGCCAAAAATTCGGATTCAGAGGCTGAAGACCTTTAAAAAGAGTATAATCATGACATATTTTGGAAAAACTTGAAATTTCAGGGTCTCGACACGAAAATCTGAAAATGTTCACTAATTTTAAGTTAAATTTCAGACAAAGCTCGCCAATATCATTCACAATGATCTTCAGACACTCTGGCTTGAAACCCGTGAAAAATTTTCAGATTTTCGTGTCGAGACCTCAAGCGATATCTGATATTTCCAGTTTTCCCAAAGTAGGACGTGATTATCCTTTTTGAAATTTCATCAAACCCGGATTCTGCATTACTGGCTTAAAATGACGGAAATCTTTGGATTTCCGTGACTTATTTTGTGAAAAACTCGAAAACGGGGACACTTTTTTGGGTCTCGACACGAATTCTGAGGATTTTAGTGATTTTCAGCCGAAAATTCGGATTCAGGGGCTCAAGACCTTCAAAAAGAGTATAATCATGAACTATTTTGAAAAAGTCTCATAATTTTCAGAAGTTTTTGGGTCTCGACACGAAATTCCGAGATTTTTTGTGATTTTAAGCCAAAAATTGGGATTCAGGGGCTCAATACCTTAAAAAAGAGTATAATCATGACACTTTTAAAAAATTCTTCACATTTTCGTGGCGAGACCATGAAATGTCAATTGTCAGTTGGAGCCCGCGTGTGTTAGCTCAACAAACAGTCTCTTCAAAACCTTCAGAAAGAGTGTTTTTCAGATTTTCGCTTTGAGACCTAAATGCGTTGAGCAAACTATGCCATAGCCTCTTTTTGAAGGGCAGAAAGAACTGAATACGGTTTTGGAGATGAAAGCCTTCAGCTGCTCCACAGAAATGAAAGTATAGAAGAGCAGGCCTCTCAAAGTTACACAATGATGGAAAGCGAGGCATAGGTCATTCATCAAAAGGAAAAAAAAACTGGAAGAAGGGTTGGGGGGGGGGTGGGCGGAGTTATGTTTGGAAAGTGAAATTACACAGTATTGATGTTTCCATGTGACACTTTGACAAGTTCTCTCTACAGGTTATTGAAGGGTGCTGAGAAAGAAGGATAGCGAGAGAAAGAGAATGAGAGGAAAGGGAGGTTCGCACACGAATAATTTTGAAGGGACTAGAAGCAAAAAAAGAGAAAAACGCGTCCGACGCGCACCAGCCTTAGTAGCTTCGTAGGGATTCCGATTATTTTGGATTCAGCGAGATTCGAGACCTTTGAAAAGAGTATAATCATAGCACATTTTGAAGAATCTCAAAATTTCAAAGTTTTTTTGGGTCTCGACACGAAATTCAGTGAATTTTAGTGATTTTCAGCCAAAAATTCGGATTTAGGAGCTCAAGACCTTCAAACAGAGTATAATCATGACAGATTTTGGAAAATACCGAAATTTCGCTGTTTCTTTGGGTTTCGACACGAAATTCAGTGGATTTTAGTGATTTTCAGCCAAAAATTCAGATGTAGGAGCTCGAGATCTTCAAAAAGAGTATAATCATGACACATTTTGAAGAATCTCAAAATTTCAAAGTTTTTTTGGGTCTCGACACGAAATTCAGTGGATTTTAGTGATTTTCAGCCAAAAATTCGGATTTAGGAGCTCAAGACCTTCAAAAAGAGTATAATCATGACAGATTTTGAAGAATCTCAAAATTTCAAAGTTTATTTGGGTCTCGACACGAAATTCAGTGAATTTTAGTTATTTTCAGCCAAAAATTCGGATTTAGGAGCTCAAGACCTTCAAAAAGAGTATAATCATGGCACATTTTGAAGAATCTCAAAATTTCAAAGTTTTTTTGGGTCTCGACACGAAATTCTGAAGATTTCAGTGATTTTAAGCCAGAAATTCAGATTCAGGAGCTCAAGACTTTTGAGTAGAGTGTAATCATGACACATTTTGGAAAAACTCGAAATTTCAGATATGTAGTCCATGTTTTGCCCCCCCCCCCCCCCCGCCCCTTTGAAACGGCCTTTGATGCTTGCACATTCTTCTAAAGAAACTCAGCAACTCGCAAAAACTGTAAACCAATATTACATCTCTTTTTAACGAGCCACCAGAGTACAGTGTACACCCAAACTGTTAGCACTCTTCCAACTCTCAGCTTCTCTGGACAAGCCCCCTTCCCCCAAAGTGATTCGGGGTCTTCAACCGGGCAGATGGGCAGCCATCTATGTTACCCTAGTGCATCATGCGCCTTTAAGACTACAGTATACTGCTTAACTCAGCAAACAGCGCAGTTTCAGTTTTGGAATACGGAACACGAAGAATTCAATTTTTCGCGGAATACGGAAAACGGAATACTCAAAAACCTTTAGCACATCCCCCCGTTAATTCGGAGCATCGTTGGGAAAAAATAACCGCTTATAACCCAGAATAATGTTCTTCTGTAGGAATATGAAAAGCGGAATACGGAACTTTATGCGCTTCCCTCTAATACAAGGATTGGCAGCGAGTGGCACCGGTAAACTGTGTAGGAAAACGCAGAGTGCCGTAAAATCTGGTGTTTGCACACCCCGAAGGCTAGGCTCGAGCTTTAAAACCATTTTTCATCGTGCTCCGTTTCATTTCGCTGTTTTTCCGCATCTGAGAATTCTTAAAAAAAGGAATTCGATAATTCCGTTTTTCCTCTTTGACTATTTGACTATTAAATTACGGAGATACAGTAGCGGCCAATGAAATATCACCTTTTTGTTTTTCGGCTATAACTTTTTTCAGAGAATAGATAGAAACTCGAGGTCTTTTGTGAAAATGTGTAAAATTGAACCAGAAATATGATCCGAATCAATTTTTCTTGATAAAGAAAATATTTTCGGAAAAATTTGAAATACTCGATTTTTCGGATTTCAGCTGTATATGTATGGCGTTGAGGCAAGAAGAAGATCCGCCACATTTAAAGGATAGGTTTTCCCATAAAGCAGGAAATTGCATGCGCCTTTAAAGGAATGCGACAGTTTAGCCGCCCCCCCCCAACCCAAGAAGCAGAGAGAATACATTCAAGCCATTGTTCCTCTCAACCTATACCCCCCCCCCCCAACGACACATTATGAACTTGCCGGAAAAAGGAATCGATGAAAAGTGCCTGGAGCCGTCTCTTTTTGTCTATAGAACCGGTCGGGGTTGGGAGGAGGTGAGGTGAGGGGACGGCTGCGCACGTGCTCGGCAAACACGAGGTTACGGCACTAGAGAGAGTGCGGAAATCGAAGAGACGCCGCGACGGTTAGCGAATGGAAAGCCATGTGATTTGAAGAGGGTGGAAACGATGTTCTGTTAACTAACGGCAGCAGTATCGGATGGATGGCATGGACTGTTTTAAAGGGGCGACAAGAGGGGGGGGGGGAGGCTGGTGGGCTGCGCGAAGATTAATGCACTTCTGAGACTGTCTTACAGGCGGCAAAACATTGAAAGTCATGAGACGCGCTACCACTAATATGTTGAGACAGTTATAGCCTTTTCTGAAAATACGGAAGATGAAACATCTTTCAATTCGTGTCGAGACTCGAATTTCAGATATTCAAAATTTTAAGCGAAATTCTCGGTTCATCGACGTAGAACTTTAAAAGTTTGAAATAGCAAAAGCATTTTTTTTTTCAGATTCAGTAATTTTAAGCCCAAAACTCGGATTCAGGAGTGCAGGACCTTCAGAAAGAGTATAATAATGGCCAATTTTGGAAAATCTCAAAATTTCAGAATTTTTTGGGTCTCGACACGAAATTCCGAGATTTTTAGTGATTTTCAGTCAATAATTCGGATTTAGGAGCTCAAGAGCTTCAAAAAGAGTATAATCATGGCCAATTTTGGAAAATCTCAAAATTTCAGAATTTTTTGGGTCTCGACACGAAATTCCGAGATTTTTAGTGATTTTCAGTCAATAATTCGGATTTAGGAGCTCAAGAGCTTCAAAAAGAGTATAATCATGGCCAATTTTGGAAAATCCCAAAATTTCAGAATTTTTTGGGTCTCGACACGAAATTCTGAAGATTATAATGATTTTCAGCCAAAAATTCGGATTCAGGAGCTCAAGAGCTTCAAAAAGAGTATAATCATGGCCAATGTTGGAAAATCTCAAAATTTCAGAATTTTTTGGGTCTCGACACGAAATTCCGAGATTTTTAGTGATTTTCAGGCAATAATTCGGATTTAGGAGCTCAAGAGCTTCAAAAAGAGTATAATCATGGCCAATGTTGGAAAATCTCAAAATTTCAGAATTTTTTGGGTCTCGACACGAAATTCCGAAATTTTTAGTGATTTTCAGGCAATAATTCGGATTCAGGAGCTCAAGAGCTTCAAAAAGAGTATAATCATGGCCAATTTTGGAAAATCCCAAAATTTCAGAATTTTTTGGGTCTCGACACGAAATTCTGAAGATTATAATGATTTTCAGCCAAAAATTCGGATTTAGGAGCTCAAGAGCTTCAAAAAGAGTATAATCATGGCCAATGTTGGAAAATCTCAAAATTTCAGAATTTTTTGGGTCTCGACACGAAATTCCGAAATTTTTAGTGATTTTCAGGCAATAATTCGGATTTAGGAGCTCAAGAGCTTCAAAAAGAGTATAATCATGGCCAATGTTGGAAAATCTCAAAATTTCAGAATTTTTTGGGTCTCGACACGAAATTCCGAAATTTTTAGTGATTTTCAGGCAATAATTCGGATTTAGGAGCTCAAGAGCTTTAAAAAGAGTATAATCATGGCCAATTTTGGAAAATCCCAAAATTTCAGAATTTTTTGGGTCTCGACACGAAATTCTGAAGATTATAATGATTTTCAGCCAAAAATTCGGATTCAGGAGCTCAAGAGCTTCAAAAAGAGTATAATCATGGCCAATGTTGGAAAATCTCAAAATTTCAGAATTTTTTGGGTCTCGACACGAAATTCCGAGATTTTTAGTGATTTTCAGGCAATAATTCGGATTTAGGAGCTCAAGAGCTTCAAAAAGAGTATAATCATGGCCAATGTTGGAAAATCTCAAAATTTCAGAATTTTTTGGGTCTCGACACGAAATTCCGAAATTTTTAGTGATTTTCAGGCAATAATTCGGATTTAGGAGCTCAAGAGCTTTAAAAAGTATAATCATGGCCAATTTTGGAAAATCCCAAAATTTCAGAATTTTTTGGGTCTCGACACGAAATTCCGAGATTTTTAGTGATTTTCAGTAAATTATTCGGATTTAGGAGCTCAAGAGCTTCAAAGAGTATAATCATGGCCAATTTTGGAAAATCTCAAAATTTCAGAATTTTTTGGGTCTCGACACGAAATTCCGAGATTTTTAGTGATTTTCAGTAAATTATTCGGATTTAGGAGCTCAAGAGCTTCAAAAAGAGTATAATCATGGCCAATTTTGGAAAATCTCAAAATTTCAGAATTTTTTGGGTCTCGACACGAAATTCCGAGATTTTTAGTGATTTTCAGGCAATAATTCGGATTTAGGAGCTCAAGAGCTTCAAAAAGAGTATAATCATGGCCAATGTTGGAAAATCTCAAAATTTCAGAATTTTTTGGGTCTCGACACGAAATTCCGAGATTTTTAGTGATTTTCAGGCAATAATTCGGATTTAGGAGCTCAAGAGCTTCAAAAAGAGTATAATCATGGCCAATGTTGGAAAATCTCAAAATTTCAGAATTTTTTGGGTCTCGACACGAAATTCCGAAATTTTTAGTGATTTTCAGGCAATAATTCGGATTTAGGAGCTCAAGAGCTTCAAAAAGAGTATAATCATGGCCAATGTTGGAAAATCTCAAAATTTCAGATTTTTTTGGGTCTCGACACGAAATTCCGAAATTTTTAGTGATTTTCAGGCAATAATTCGGATTTAGGAGCTCAAGAGCTTTAAAAAGAGTATAATCATGGCCAATTTTGGAAAATCCCAAAATTTCAGAATTTTTTGGGTCTCGACACGAAATTCCGAGATTTTTAGTGATTTTCAGTAAATTATTCGGATTTAGGAGCTCAAGAGCTTCAAAGAGTATAATCATGGCCAATTTTGGAAAATCTCAAAATTTCAGAATTTTTTGGGTCTCGACACGAAATTCTAAAATTTTGAAGGAAATTAAGCCAAATTACTGTATGCTCTTCAAAAAGGGTTATTTTTGAAAAGGCAGTCTGAAAATTTAGTTTAAAACTAACGAAATTTCAGACCTTCGTATCGAGACCTTGAAATTTCGAGATTTTCCAAAATAAATCAAGATTATACTCTTTTTAAAGGTCCAGAACTTCTGAATCCGACTTTTCGGCTTAAAATCACTAAAAATCGCGGATTATCGTGTCGAGACCCAAAAAATTCTGAAATTTCGAGATTTTCCAAAATGTGCCATGATTTTACTCTTTTTGAAGCTCGTGAACCACTGAATTCGAATTTTCAGCTGAAAATTACTGAAATCTTTAGGATTCCGTGTCGAGACCCAAAGAAACAGTGAAATCTGAAAATGTGGCTAAATATATTTGAAATTTTTAGATTTTCGTGGTGAGACCTACATACCTAATTTGTTTTTCTATAATTTCTAGAATTCTCCAATTCAATTATTTGATAAAAATTCAGAATAAAATGACGAGAAATTTAAGATTTTCGTGTCGTCAGTTTTGTGAAATGTAAAATTTGAAAAAAATATTTAAAAAAAAAAAGAAGAAAAACTGCGAAAAATGAGGAAAAAGCCTTGTTTCTGAGATCCCGTCCTCCTGCATCGTCATGATGTCTATGTTGCTCTCAACATGCTCGCCACCCACCCCCCCCCCCCCCCCCACACGCCTCAGGGCACTAGTCAGCTGAGAGCAGCTAAGCACGATGGGCGGTTGTGTCTCGAAATGAGCCTTTCTCTGTCGGCCACCCTCTCGTTTCCTCGTGCTCTCTCGCGACTGACGCAATGTGACAGTGAGTGCGAAATAGCATGACGGCTTCTGGAGACGCTGCCACTTTCTTGTCTTAAGTTTCTGTCTCTCTCTCTATCTCTCATTCTCTTTCTTCTCTGAAGGGAATGTTTCAAGCGACAGATGGTCGAGGAATCACCTCTGGCATGATCGAGAACCGGTTATCGGATGATGGTACATATGAAATAAGCCGGCGGGGGGGAGGGGGGGGGGAGTTATTTATAATTATTTCAGGTCTGAAATTAGCGATTAATACGGAGAATAGTTTAAAATAACCAATCTTCAAGGTTTTTAGTTCAAAAATATTTCATTTTTTTTAATTTAAATTTTCATTTTCAGCTTATTTTCAGAAATTTCAAGTTAAAAATTGAAAGAAATCATAGAAAATGTGTTTTAATCATTTATGTTTTTCAATAAATTCAATAAAAACAAAGTTTCTACAAGAAAGTGCAAACCTTTTTTGTTTAATCGAAGCGAATATTTCAGATGAAAATCGAGTTTCTACTAAAATATGATTTATCCAATTCAATTTTTTAAAAAATGGGAAAAGCGGGCGGGGACCCTGAATACACAAACACGAAAAACTTAAAAATGAAATTAGGGAAGAGCACTGAAAATGAATCGAACAAGAACCATTGTGTATGATAAAACGAAGTGGATAAGTGGGTTGGGCTAAAAACTAGAAAACAAATCTCTGAAAATTTATGAAGATTGGTCATTGCGAAATTGACGTTTCTTGGCACGAAAATCACTTTTATCATCGTTTTTTGTAATATTTGAATGGAAAATTATGAGGAGAGCACGAAAATAATAGCCAGAATTTTGCATTGTAAAAGTTTAATATCTCTTCCTCAAGCCATCCGCTGATCCAGATGTTCTGGCACTTCCAACTGCGGATGACGTGGCATTGGCAGTCCGATTTCCGAATGCTTCCCCTATTTGAATCGCTCCGCCCAACGGTCCCAAGTGATTGGCGTTCGGGGAGATAAAGTTGGTCCATACATACGTCACAGAGTCATCCACCTGTTCATAATAGATTTTTTGTTAGACCCGGTAGTGATATGTAAAATTCAAAGGCAATTATAGAAGTTTAGATTAATTCCGACAGTTTTTCACCGACGAACGCAACTTGGCGCTCCAAGCGACTGGCTTTTTGGCACTGAGAATCATTTAAAGTTTATTTGAAATTTCAGGGTTAGCATAAAAGCCGTCTAAAGGCCCTAAATAAGTAGAGATACTTAACGGATTCCGCGGATTTTTGACTAAAAAAAGCGAACATGGGGAGCCACCGACGAAGTTTCGATGTATTCAGAGCGGTTCACGTTCAATTGATTCAATTGATAACACCCTGGACTCTCTTATTATGCTTATTTCTGCTAAAAATCGATGATTTCAGTTAACTTCTACTCAATTTTTAGAAAGAAAATCAAGTCATCTTGAGACGCTTTTTTCACGGTTTTTTAAGATTTCTTTACTAAGAAACTTACATATCCACCAGCCTCACGAAGATGTCCCGAGTATCGGGAGTAGGCCCACACACTCAACGCGCCAATGACGATGCAGAGAATTGAAGAACAGAGACCGGCAATGAAATCGAGTCCGATCAATTGGAAGAACTCTTGGAAAATGTAGTCAATGATCATCAGAGTGACCAGTACGGTTGGTGTACGCATCGATTTGAACAGGTTCTTTCCATTGTTCACTTTTAGATAGTTTTCATAGCATTCCTGCAACGAAGAGTTCATTTTAAAGTGTTAATTTTTTCCAATAAATCTTATTTTTTAAAAACTTTTTTAATACTTAATTTCAATTTTGAAGAAGGATATACGTCTGCCAAATAGAAGAATTTATAGGATTTCAGATTTTTTTCGGAAACCTTCTAGAATGTTCTGGTATAAAATACAACAAAGCAAAACACGCGGCATAAAAGCATTGCCTTCAGAAAAGTGTTAAGAAGCACATTCTCTTCAGATCAAGCGGACTTCATCAACATAGACACATCCACGACTGTTTTCGAAGACGTTAATGAGTACATCTATCTCAACATTCACGGAACAACGTCATGAAGGCGGACCTTCATCGAGAACATATCAGACGGCTACTAAACGTCAGAGACCTACTAAATAAAGGGAAGAAAACTAAGAAGGCCCGGGCATGTGATGCAGTAACAACAAGATGGACGAGCAAAAAAGGATAACAAGAGACCTATTAAATACCTGCAAATCGTCCTCCAATTTGTTCAAAAATTGCATCGAAAAGTCCACCCCTCCCATTTTTCGGGCACTTCTGAATTCACGAACGGCGACGCCCTTGCACCTGTCGTGGTGTTCCAGGAGCTCGTTGGTCGACATGTATGGAGTGTCTCCTCCGCAAACCTCCTCCATTTCTCGTTGATACACTGCTCGGGCAGAAACGACGGCTGCCAGGTTATTTGCCTCGGCGGTGGCCATGAGCATTGATTTGGGTTCCGGGAGGTCTTGGCCTGAAAAATGTAACATTTTGAAATGTTTCGAGTACCTAGAAGTAAGAAGCAGGCAAAGCGAGTTCAGAAATAGCTAGATTGCCGTTGTGCACCATTCCTACTGCGTTCTCTTTTCCGTTTTTAACAGTGTAAGCAATTTCAGGTTTTCTTACCCTTAAAAATCCGCATATAGACTTTGAAATATTCGAGTAATTCGCGGCATGTTATCTTTTGCCCATTGATTTCTTTGTGGACGAGTGCATGACAGTCCAGAAGACGGGGTACCATCACGCCGAGCTGTTGGCTGAATTCGCTCTCAATTTCTGGAAAGAAGTATTTAAATTGAAATGGCTTGTATGAGACGCTTAAAACGAATTTTCAATACATTAAAAAAAAGCTGAACAATTATTTAATTACCAGGTTCGCGTTTTTTATTCTTTCCAGAGAAGACCACTGGCCCATCAGCACTTTATTCCTAAGTTTTTAGGCCTACTTTCGCCACAATCAGTCAGAAATTATGCTCACCAACAAGCTTTCCGTCGAATTTCGGGTTGGTGGCCACTTTTAATCCAGGATGTGGCATCAGAAAACAGCGAATGTCCTCGAAACACGAACGAATGTGTTGGCGGAGTTGTTGCAATTCAGTGTGCTGCTTTTCTGACACCTAAATGCAAACAGTTGTGGAAAAATAAGAGAAATTTAGCGAAAAGTAGTTAAAAGCGAGTTTTTTTTTTTAATTTTTCGGCCCATTTCACCTCCAATCGCCTATCGAGAACACGTTGTCCTCCTTGGAAACCGAATTCCGCCTCATATGGGAATGACCAATCTCGGACGAGGAAGAGAAGCGATTGGAATGGCTTCGCAGCTGAATCTTCCAATGCCAAGCGTCCGTATTCTGTGAATAATTGCAAGTGTTGGAGGTCGTCCTCCTGGATGTTTTGAGACAGATTGTAGATCTGAAATTTTGAAAATTTAGTAGATTTCAGGTCATAAGGGATACTTTAGATTAAAAATTATAGGTTTTATTGTAGTCCCGAGGAGCTTACAAAACGGAAAAATTCTTTAAAAATTTTTAATGATGGTTCAGATGAATTTCTTTTAAAATAAGCGAAACTTTTTCTGAAAATACAAATTGTGTTTGCGCCAATGTATTTTGGTAATTTTGAATATATCCACTTTCGCGGAAGCGCGATTTTCCAGATGTTCGAACGTCGAACGTCGACAAATGGTGTCCGGACTGTTTTATTCGAAAAATATTTGCTTTAAACTAGAAAAAACGGACTATTTCGTTTTTCCTTCTGGGGAGTCTTTTCTCTCTTTAATTGCTCTATAAATCCACGGTTTCCAATACGCATTATACGAGTTTTGCAGAACACTTTTTCGAAAATGCTCGTTTCTGGCCTAATTTCATGTAAAATGCCAACATTGAGAATCTGGCGCGCCTTTGACGCCATCCTGCTTACCTGTACACTGGAAATCATGGTAGAAAGAGCGAAGATAGTGGCGCAATCTTTAACAGTCGACTGTGAATCGAACGCACCTTGAGTGTCCATAAGAAGAACAGCGATCTGCAAAAAATTATAAAAATCAAGGACTTTTGAACAGAAAATAGGTTGAAAATGTGAATTTTAATGGATAAATATGAAAATTTGCTGGATTTCAGTGATTTTTTTTTATTTCTTTATAATTTTTAAACTAAAAACTTTATTTTTATAAATTACCTCCTCTCCATTCTTATCTTTCATCAAGAAAGGCTCACTCCAGATAAGAATTCCGTTCGTATCTCGTTCACTTCCACCTCTCCAAGAGAAGCCCGACAGTGGCGAGTTGGGCGACAACCATTGCGAGTTTTCCAGCTCGATTTCTATTAAAAAATTTTATTAAAAATGGTTGAAAAACAGTAGATCTCAGAATGGGAAATCACAGCATTTTTCATTGTCATTTAGATTAAAGAGCATCTGGCGCGACTCCGACGCGTCTTCTTACCTCCCATGACTTTGTCGGCTTTTGACCTCCATGTCAAATAACGGAGAAAGAAATTTAAAAGGAAAGATTTTCCTTTACGATATGCTCCTGCCACTCCGATTACTGCCACCTGGAATACAGAAAATATTAGCAAGAATAAAAATGTTTCATTTCTAAAAGGTCTTTTTAAAAATTAGTGTGGCACGAACGCGTCTTTAGAGATTTTTTAATGTTTTATGTGATTTTCAGATTTACCAAAAAAACTACTCAAATTTTTTTATTTTTCAGAAAGAAATTCTTTTTTTTATATTCATTAACTCTGTGATAAATCACTCAAATATTTGCTAAACCCCGCCTACCGCTCACCTTCTTATCGGCCACTTTTGGATTCAATAAAATCTGCTCGAGTAGCTCTGTGTTCAATTCGAACGAGTGATCCGTGTCCTCGACGACTTCAACAATTCTGGCCGCATGCGGTTCAGCGGATAGGATGATGTCTTCGTGCTGTCCAGCGTGTGCTGCCACGTCATCTAGCAATGGGGCTGACGGTTCCGGGTAGGCGGAGACGACGGTCTCCATTGTTTTCAAGTGAATTGGGAGTGGGGGGAAAGGGTAACTGAAAAATGATCTTTTAATATTGAATGCCGAATAATTAACGGAGAGTTCTCGACACACATTCAATTATAAGCAGGGCAGTGCTTTTAGGAAAAGGCAACTATTAACGTGATATTCTGCGATTTCTTATCGATTTTCGTCAATACTTTTAATTTTTTTTCAATTGTAAGTGTTAAAACAAAGGATTTTTCGGAAGCAACAAATTTTTTTTTCAAAAGTGAAAAAATTGGCCCAAAAAATGTGTTTTTCTTTATTAAGAAAGTATTTCCAGCGTTCAAAATGCTGAAATACATGTTTATTTTTGTTTTATGACTCAGAAAACTAGAGCGGAGAAAATTTCACAAAGGACGGCAAGTTTTCTCAAAATATAAACTTTCAACGCATTAAAAAAATTGTTTTTTTCGCATAAATTAGTTTTAACTCTGCTTAAAATGCTAGTAAAATCGAATTTCTTATAAATTTCGTTTTAAAACCACAAAAAGCACAAAAAAACTGATAAAACCCGTAAAATAGGGGAAAGAAAAAATAATAACAGGCAGGTCAACTGGTGTAGACAGGAGCGGTACTCTCTTGAAGACAGATACTGGCTTCGAGCGGTGGGCAGAGAGCATTGGAAAATAGGAGAGTGGTCACAGAAATAGAATAAGTGGTGGAGGAGAGAGAGGGAGAAGAGGCGCAAAGATGGGAGAAAGTGTCAATAGAGGAGACGTGACACGAACTACAGACTACACTGAATTGATGTTGACTAATAAGAGGATTGAGAGGAAAAGAGGAATTAGAATTGTCGATGGAAAATATTTTTTATGTGGAATTTTATAGGGAGAGTGATCGAAAAAAATTGCTAAATGTTGGAGGAAAAAATTGAAAATAACAACTGCTACAAAGTTTTCTTAAAAACGCTGAAAACCTGAAAGTGTTCAGCGAAATTGAAAGCGGAGATTGGCGCGCGAGACAGCATGCTCTCAATTGCGCTCTATTGAACAGTTCGCGCGAAATATCTATTTGAAAACTCGAAAAAATCCCAAAATTGTTAGAGCCACTTCTGGATTTCTAGCGAAGCGCTCGCATGGAATGTGTATTCTCTTAAGCAGAAATTTAAGAATTTATATATTTTTTGTAAAATCTTTTAAAAATGCGCGTTAAACCTTTTTTATAATAAATAGTGTGCTTAATCTTCCAGAAAAAACTGTTAGGAACATGCATTTTATCTTAAATGTGCTTTTATCTCTGCTTTCGCTCAATATTGATTTTTAATTTTAAATTGTTTTTCAGCATGATATATAGCTGAAATTTCTCGAAGGAGAATGCTTTGAATGGAATGCTGTGAGTTGTTTTTCTTCTGTCATTTTGAAACGACAACGGGAATTTTAAGATAATTTTGCAGGCTTATGACACTCGTCGGTTGCAAAAAAGTCGGATCGGAATTGAAGTAAATACGATCATCCTGAGAAGTAGTGATTGAACTATACTTCTGATTTTGCATGATTCAGTAAGGTACGATATAAATTTCGTTTCTCATTGCCGCGGCCGATTGGCGTTCTAGGCCACCAATATAAATTTTGTGTAGTACCTTCAGATTTTACTTACTTAATTACTTAGTCGATACGTTAGTCGCTTGTGTGGGCGCGGATCACAGCTAACCATGCTTTGCGATCTTGGGCGATGGTTGTCCATAAAGTAATCAGTCGATTTCCTCGATATGTTGAGACTTAGATTTGATCGATTTGATTTTAGCAATTATTGTGTGCATGTTTTCTCTATTATGGCCTGCTAAGCCGAAGCTAGAGCTACCGGGACAAAGAGTATTGGGCGCTACCTTCGACCCGATATGACACGTATATACCCATTGGCCTACTGAGACTCTGCCGGGGTGCTGATCTCCTCCGGATATACAGAAGAGAATCAGTTGTTAATCTTCTACGCCACGTAGAGGCTGAGTGAATGTAGAATTTCTTAGCCTGCTGTGGCATTGACCTTCAGATTTTTGTTTTTTTTTTAACCAATAAATAGAGGCTTTCCGCAAATCAATTGAGGCCTAAGTATTAGATCAGCTGTTTTTAAATTTATTGTAAAAATTTCATGAAATATATTGATTTTCTATGAAAAATATCAAAGAATTCTACTTTTATGGTTTATAATTATTCTAAAACTTATTTTTCCTTTTTTAATAGACCAAAACTATTATTAAAAGGGCAAACTACGAAGCGACAATATTTCCACCTGCCATACCCTCCGCCCATTTCTAGTTTCCTTACGAAATCTTTACATCAGCAACGTGTTCCTAACTCTTTAAAAAAAGTCCTTTGTCCCACGTAAATCAAGATTGAGCGAGAATGCCGAGCTATTTCGCAACTACGAGAGGAGTGTTTGCGTCTCCGCGTTTTGCGTTAACTCTCTAATAAAACGTGGAGAATGAAATAATTTATTAAAAAAAGAGACAATTTTTTGTTATTTTCTCTGAAGAATGGGCAGAAAATGCTGTTTTCAATCGGTTCGATCAATTTGATCAGAGCTACTCGAGTTTATTTGAAAGCTTAATTAAACCAAGCCTTAAGCTCTGCTTTCTAATAGCAATGAAAATGCTTCTGATATCAAAAGTCGAGATAGTGAAAATGTTTTAAAATCTTTCAGTTAAGCTAAGTTATCAGATATTTTGATTTTTCAGCAGCAATTCTCCCATTCTAATGTTAAAATTCCCGAAAAGCTGTTTTTTTCAGAAAATCTTGCTTCTCCCGCAGTCCTTAGTAGCAGACATCTAGGGAGCTTAATTGAACAATGGATTTCATGTATATATCACCTGAGGGAATTTCCAAACGTCAAAAATAGTAAAAAGTTGAGTCAGAGCGATAGATAACTCAAATGTAAAAGATGCAAAGAAAAAATAGCGTGTCCGCTCTGTGTATCATGACTTCCAATCGGGAACGCTGTGTGACGTAAAATGTATTAATTTTTTTTAACAAATGCTTTGTTATAACCAAAATAAATTGGAAGTTGGGTGACTGTCAATCGACAAATAAACAGTTTTCATACATTGGAAAGTATAATGAAAGTTTTATTTAAAAATTTGAATAATATCAAAATTGAAAATTGCACTTTTGCGCGCGAAATTTACATAAAAATCCATATTTCTTCTTCGAAATTGATGAAATAAAATTTTGAAACTAGGATACGGTAGGGTTTAAAGGCGCACTCGTGAGCTAGCCTTGTATTATTAAAAAAAAAATTATTTTCGTCAAGGCAATTTTGCTTGGAAATTTACGTGTATTTCAATTTATTATTAACAATGACGGGTCTTGGAGAGAACAACCTTTGTAAATCAGTGCGCCTTTAAACGTAGTGTAGATTTACGGGTTTACTTTTCTGTAGAATATCGTAGTTTTGATTCTTTTTGAAATCTTTTAATGCATTTTCAGAAGATTTTCCTGAATACATTTTTTTGTGAATGTCTAATTACGTCAAAACATTCTTCGATTAATTCGCCAGCACCCGCCGGATAATTGCCGTTCTACTAAATTTTAGTAATCAACATTTGAATTATTTGTAAACTGGTGTTCTTATGCTATCCGGTCTCCGGAAATGTGTCAGTAATGGATTTTCTAGATGAAAGAGCCTTATCAGTCGCTGATGCGTATTTGGCCCGTTTTATGAAGTGTATGTGCATTTATTTTTACAGAAAAGTTGTTATATATACAGAAATAACGAGTAATAATGCAAAATCGAAAATATGTACATTTATATTAAACAACTAGCGTAACGGTGATGCATTAAAAAAAAGGAAGCGGTAATGTCAAAAACGAACACAATTTTCACGTTTTATCACATGATTCGTTTGTTGTCCGTCGTATGGCGACCGAATAGCTGTTGAAAGTAGTGGTGTGGCGGAAGGCGCCGTCGAAGATGGAATCGACGGGGCTACACTTCCAGAAATGGTGTTGTTCCACGTGGCCAGAATGGTAACGTCGTTCCATGTTCGAACGTGGAAATCGTAGACAAGGACGTCGTTCATCTGGCACACGTTTGACGCGTAGAACATGGTTAGCCACTTGTCCAAATAGTAGGAAGATGCCTATAAGGAAACGTCAATACTGTACTTGATTAAATGTGGTTAGAATCGAAAGCTTATTCCTTCTACTGCTTATCTGGCGCGCCATTGGCGTTTTGATGTTTTTCGAAACGCACCAAAGGTTCTATGTGCGGCAGTTTCGAGCGGGTGCGCCTTTGACGCTTTTTTTTTCCTAGAAGAATTCCAATTTGTTAAAATTTAAACGCGTCGACAGTCTGCTACATCTTCAAAAATTTCGAGCTGTCTGAAATGTTTTCTTTACAACTTCGCATTTGGCCGAAAAACACGTGGCTGGCGAATAGACAAGTATTTAAAGTTTCAATGAAGCGCACTTACTCACCCTAACAGATTCTACGATTTTGAGCAATTCTGAAATTCTGGCGATTCGTTTATCCGGATCCGGAATCTGTGCTTTCACGTATTTCCGCAGAAGTTCGCAATACTTTAATCGATAGCATCGAATACGATATACGTCACTTGTGGTGGGACCGCAGTGAGGCTCTAGAAAAAGAAGTAAATGAACGGAGCCTAGAAAATACAGTTTTTATATTTTCTGATATCCGTAACAGTCGCAGAGATACGAGCGCTTAAAAGCTTCATGCGAGAGACGCAGAGAAAACAGGGAAGTCTGGTTGTTTGTGCTCTCGTTAAAACTTTAATAGCGTATAATTCGGCTGGAAAACAGATATGCAGGAAAACATTCAACTGAGGACTTGCTATATTTGTTATGCCCTAGTTTTTAGTTTTTAATTATTGGGTATAAGGCTTCCACCAAAGACGAAATAAGACCCGTCTCGTCTTCGTCATCGTCTGGAATTCGTCCGACGCAGAGATATTCATTGTGTTGGTACACATGCATTTTAATTGACGACGCAACACGAAGACGAACTGCAAGACGAAGGAAAACGATACCGACTTGTCTCGTCTTTCGTGGTAGCCTTATTTGGGTATCTTGACCCAATGAAAAGCCGCTCACCATTAAAAATCATGATGAATTTCATGAGAACCAGTTCTTCTATACTAACGTCCAGTGAATCCATTGGTTCCAAAATTTCCATTATGATACGCTTAACGAAGTTTCGCGCCTCCGGAGACATTCTAAAAGCATTTTCACAGATTTTTGATTGCCATCCATTGTGACTCCGTCTGTACAGATGCCCCTAAAACTCACTTGGTGAACTCGGAAAACCATTCCGGTGAACAAGGGGGAGGCACTTGCCCGTCCACTGTGGATTTTTCCGATTCCTCCCTTTGAATTTTCAGAAATCCGTAGAAACTAGTGAGGCACGCGACTGAGATGAAGTTTTCCGCGATTAGTAGTACCTGAAATGTAGCAGTTCGCGAAGAAACACGTCAAGGGTGCGCCTGCATATAATCAGGCTTACAGTCAGACTTTTCCTTACGCATACATCCGAGCATCCTCCTTAAACAAGCATCAGAATACCCGGGGAGTCTCACCTTTTCTTGTCGGCTGAATCGGCCCAAGTCCTCGTTGGCAGATGACCATTCCAAGAAGTGGAGTACATTTCGGCACCAGTAAAGTTTGAGCGTGCTTTTCGGGTCTTGAAGGAACAGCTTACGTATATAGTCCATCTGAAAAGTTGAATACGTGTCACCGTAATCCCACAATAATCGCACAGTGCCTACCGGAATGCGTTCACAAATTGGCATCGGAAAGTCAATGGCATTTTGCATATCGATCGAAGCGTTGCACTTTTTCGGAAACATGTCAGCGTAGCGATGCGCTGCGTTGTTTTCACATGATCTGAAAATAAGCAGATAATCGGACTCCGGAAGCGCCGGAGGTACACCAGATGGGGTTTTTGCTTTTTTAAAGACGTTCAAGTTGGTGAAAAACTTGCGTCTCACCCCTCCCCCCCCCTTTCTCGCTTAAAAGAGTTTCGATACCTTACCGTTCGAGGTTGACGAATATGTTAAGCACAGCCAATTCATTTTCACCATATTTGAAGACGTCGACGAAGGAGATGATTCGACTGGCGCAGTCGGCCATTGACGTCTGAAACCCCCAAAAAATTGTCTCAACTCGCTTCTGAGCACACCAGCTGGAAAATTGTGCTTTTCCCGTTGTTTTTTTTTTCTTAAAATTACTGAAACTCGTTCAAATATCACATTATAGAAAATTCGGTGACCAAGGTTTGACCTCTTCTAGGAGCTGACTCTCGACACAGCGCGCTGTCCGAATCGACGCTAAAAAAGATGACTCACCGACGGTTGAGAGCTCTCATCGAAATAGCCGACGACGCATTCCTCCCTTTTCACTGTCGTCGATGTATAGTCGCTCATTCTCATTTCACGAAGACGCCCTACTTCTGAAAACGAGTGAATCACTTCTCTGGTATGTGGCTGGTAAACGGAGAAAAAGGGAAGCGTGTTCTCTGTCTCTCCGGAATGAGGCGCGGGGTTGCAAAAATGTATCAAATTGTTGCGTCAAATGCGCACCAGAACGTGGTTTTCAGGGTTCATCGGGCTGATTCCTAGTCCCTAATTGTAAGAGAATTTTTGTAATGTTTGGCATTAGTTTGTATTGATTATTTTTAAATCGAATTCCAAAGTTATTTTGGAATAAAGTTCTTCCTTGACTTGTGTATTTTTCTTCTTCTTTGTTTTTGTTGAACCCAATACCCCGTAAATGACGTGGGCAACTGCTCCCTTTTCGATCAGAAACTCACCTGGGTATGATTGAGAGATTGGGAGATAATCTCTCAGCCAGCTTGAAATTATAAAAGCATTAGCCAGTCAACTTACCATCTGGACTCATGTGCGCTTTCAAGCACAACTGAAATCGGCATGCTCGGCACTTGGCCCTTTTTCCGGCACTCATTGGACACTGCCCGCCTCGTTCGCACACGAACCCCTTCCGACTTTGGACGGTCCGCGAGAAGAATATCTTGCATCCACCGCACACCGTACCACCGTAGTGCGACGTGGCACCAGTGTTGCCGCACACTTCACAGTGCCTCAGTTTTAGAGGTAGAGGAGGCTGAAATTCGTTGGGCTAAAGAGATTTAGGAAGTTTTTTTTTTTAACATTCTTCCAGTTGGAACATTTCCAGCATCTCTAGTCGTAACTTTAAATTTATAGCTAGCTAAGGATTTTCCGAAATTTGAATTTCTTGCTCTGAAAAAGTAAATTCCCCCCCCCCCCCCCCTGCCTCCACTTCTCCCACTCACCAATTGAAGACGTCCGACGACTTCTGAAGCGGCAGACGAAGAAGACGGAGAAGAGGTGCCCGGCTGATCCGTCTCAGAACCCGTCAAGGGTGAACTGCCGTGCATAGCACCAACAAAATATGGGATAGGCAGAGTTTCAAACTCGAATTCGTAGTTTTTCGAATACGCTGACGTCCGATGACGGTGATGGTGGTGTGGATTATTCAAAACGCGTTGAGTTGTAGTGGCAGTGTTGGTGGACTCGGTCGACAGCGTCGAAGAAGTTAATGAACCAGAAGACGTCGGCGGGGAGTAAGAAACGTCGTGATGATAGGTAGGATGGTATGAATGAAGTAGCATGTTGGTCAACATTATCCTAAAGTAATCAACATATTTGTTAGCCGCTTTCACCCCCCCCCCCTTTAAGGATTTTCTTGCGACACCTCTTGTTTTTTGATGTCTTATTTTTTTTTAAAGAACGGAAGAGGGTGTTTTTTGGCCAGCAGACGGACATCTGGACGTAAAGACGCAAAGACAAACGGGTGGAATAGAGAGTCTTAAAAAGAGAGTGTTAATCAGGGTAATGGTCTAGGAGGTAGAGGGGGGGGGCTAGATACGAGCATTCAAGACAGAAGTGATGCACAACAGCCTGATCAGAGATCAGTGTTTTAATGGCTGTTGGAATGCCAAAGATCAGATTATGGAATGTGAAAAAAATAGACAATGAAAACGAGTTGAAGGTGCGCCAGAAGCTTTTCTAGAGCCAAAACACAAGAAGCCGATTGTCAGAGGTTGCATCTCTTCGAGACTAAGAGCTGTGCTGCAGCTCTTAAAGTCACCTATCACCCTTTGAATTGAATGAAGGCTGAATGCACACACTTGACTTGACGGCAGTTCACCTAATAGCAATCGCTGCTCACAGCGAGACGACACAAACTCTGTTCCAAAACCTCGGAAGAATTCGCTTGAAAGGTGCGCCAGCTAACAGAAAAAAACAATAACGGGTTCCTTGGTCTCCTTTTTTTTCTTCAAATTGCTCATTTTAATCAAAACATTTTAATTTCTGCCAAATACAAAGACTGTCATGTCATGATTATGACGCCTGATCAGCTTGGCCGATCTAACGGCATCCCAAGGATTACAAATGGATTACTAGGCGAGGAGGTGATCCTAAATGGTGAAGAGGAAGCTGCGTATTGAATAATCGCGTCAGATTTTTCCGTGATATTCCAAAACTCCAAAGTCCAATGAGCCAACTAAGATTTTCTTGCCTTGTTACCTTCATTCACATTCGAATGGAAAAAAAGCAGTGGTCGTCGTCCATTATTTTTCGGGGATTCCTAGGCCATCTGGCTGTTTCACACAGATAGCTCTGCGGGACTAAACGATCATCAGCAATTGCTTGATTTCTTTATCCGCGGTGTCAGTGGCTGTGGCTCGTTGTGACAAAAAGAAAAGTGAAGAAAACACCGTTTTTCGGTGGCTGAATAGGTACGTAAGGCGCACAACACGCTGCCCTTTTCGTAGGATTACGGTAATTATTCAAAGAAGAGTTATCTGGCTGAATTAAACGATCAAGAATCTCTGAGGTGCAATGAATTTTAATTATTGTTTTTCATTTTAGCGAGTTTTCATCCGATTTTGGATGAAAAAAAAAACAGCTTGATCATCAATGATCAGCGAACTCATGTGCTGGTTTTTTGCGACCATTTTTTGATTTGAAAATAATAAAAATGAGGGGTAAAATTCGTGTTTTCTAGTGTTTTAGAGGTGCGCCAGCTCGATTAAAGCCCTGTAGATTACCGAACTAAAACAGCGTTAAAGGTGCACCAGCCACGTGAAAGCGTTTCAAAGAGCTTCGAAAAGCAGTACGGCCAGATTATCTCTATTCAAAAATGCGCGACGGGCTCTCAAGCATAGACCAGAAAGAGCATAATGTCATATTCATCCTTAAGATTTTGATCTTCTAATCTTTTATTGCTATTCGAAATATCACAGCGATGAGTGAGAAGGATAATGTTGAATTGAAACGAAGCGCGACTGGTTTCTAGACTCGGAGTGACTGGCGATCCCACAACGCGTCTTAAGAAGTTAAAGAAGCCGCGGGCTTATTTCAAGAAGCATTTAACAAAAAAAAACTTCAAATCCAGCCAGTTCGGAATTTGGGGAGACGAGCTGCTAAAATCTGATAGCTACGAATTCAGTGCCAGAGTGCTGAAGCCTTGTTCGTCGTTCATCCAGTAGAAACGAAGCCTGACTGCAGCACGTCTCGCGGGGAAGCGCCGAGAGCATTGAGGAGGCTACTTCGAAAAGAGCCTGGTAATCGTTTCTTTTCTTATGCCAGTATTCATCGATGGCTTCTTCAAACTGATCGACTCCTTGAACCCTTGAACCAATCAGACGATCTGCTGGTTGGCGATCATTTTGCCTATCTTCCTTATGCTTACAGGGTACTTTTATGGGTGAGGCTTCCATCTGGGCGAAATTTCAGCCGTCTCGTCTTCTTCGTCTTGAATTCGTGTAACGCAATGTGCTGACAACATTTTTAATGCTTAATGCAAGACGAACTGACAGATGACTTTTTGTCTTCGTCTTTCGTGAAAGCCTTATTTGTGGGAGTTTTGGATTGAAATTCAAATTTTCGTCGTGGCGAAAAACGCGCTGCAATTTTTGGCCTTCGAAAAGTATCAAACGTATATTAAAGTTGAATTATTATGGGATAATCGCACGACACATCCTGCTCATCCGAATATTTCTGTCGTTGTCGTGTGTGTGTGTGTGTGTGCATAAAAGTGTAAAGTAAGAAAAAGGGCACTAATCCGCCCCCCCCCCGTCCTGGCCGCTCTCTCTAGTAGTTCCCAGTATATTTATTTATTCCAAGCTGTAAAATGTGATAAAATATGATAACATTTTGGCGACAGAAAAAAAATGACTAAAATATTAGAAAAAGGAAGCCCGACACCACTGAGAAATTGAGCTCTGAGAAGAAATCAAAAGACCAGGCGACTTAACGCTCTCCGAGTACTGTAATCTAGTCCAAATCGGACAAAAAGGTGGAGCTTATTCGGAAAACCGAGGTATGGTACGGGAGGGAGCACTGTTGTTTAAATGAAAAACATTTTAACACGTCCGCTTTCGGCTAGTACGATGCTGCGGTATGCCGGCTTACTATCCTGGGGTTTCATAAAGTATCGGAATATTGTATATCTCTTCTTCGGATGACACTTTTCAATATGCTCCGGCAAACAATCGGAAAATGTTAGGCTTCAAACCATTTTTAAAGACAACAGAAATCAAGAGAATTCCCCAATTTGAGAGAAACCCCACTTTCAGATTGACTCTAAAAGTAGATGCCTGAAAATTCCACAAGAAATGTATAGAGTTTTCATAGACTCGATTTCCCTATATCTGGCGTTCATTAGCTATTAGGAAGCGCCGCGTGCATGAAAAAGTGCGACTAGTTTGTTTGGAGTGTGTTTGTACTATAATGTACCTGTTTTGCTTCTTTCGTGTGTGGAATGTCAGCAAACGCAAAGAAAAAACAGAGGATTCTGAGAAAAAAAAGCGACTGAAAACTCTCAAAATCAAAACGCAAAACAAGCGCCCGAGCATAGAAACCAGCTCCTCAACTCAATGGACAAACGCTTTACCTACTGCGCCACCATAAACAATAAAACGTAAGCTTACAAATTAGTATAAATCCGCAGGTAGTTTGGAAAATTTTCAATCTTTTAAATTTAGTGAAATAATGTTCTATGGGTGCGCCAAAGGTAATTAAAAAGGAAGTATGTATTTAAAATTTAAAACCGATTCAGAATCCGTTGATTATCCAGCAAGAAAGACGCGAATGATCGCCGCTTTTCCCATTCTGGGAATACTGCGCGACGAGATTTAATATTTAGGAAAAAAGGAATATCTGGGAAAGTCCAGCGAACGAAAAACAGCCGGTCACGTTCTGACTTGACGGAAATCTCAAAAAGAAACAAACTTATTTGACTCTCGAAATTAACCTAAAGCTGCGAAGCCGTGCCCCGGTCCGTTGAATGATTGGCGAAACAGTTACCACTGAGCTACCGCTCGAAGTAAGAAACATGCAAATACGCTCTATTAAAACGCACATTGGCTCGTTGTCTAACCAAACCAATAAGTATGTTTCCGCTTTTGAACTTAATATGAAATTCACAGAATGAAATGTGAAATCAGATTTTTTGTTCGAATAAGCTGAAATAAATTCGAGACTTAAAGGGGGAGCAACAAAAAATACCATTCACAATGCTTCTGAGTGCTTAGAAACTAGAGGTGTCTTTAAAAAAAGGTTTTAAATCGAACCAGTAGTTAAGTTAGCGTCGGAAGCGTGTTACCCACTGGACTATGTCTCCACCGTGCAAATCCCTGTATTGTGCATATAAGAGCAATGGGTTGAAGCTCTTTTTGAAAAAGTTTCTAAAATATGTGTTTTTCGTAATTGTTCTTTGGATTTTCTGAGTTCCATTTCAGTTTACGCATTTTTAGCTTCCGGACGTATCGAAAATGTAACGAAGCATTATTAAAAATTAATGAAATTCGCATGCCGGCTCGTCCAGCCTTGAATTCTGCTTTACACCTGTTGTATGCAGCGTTACTCCTTTAAAATCAGTTTTTAATATGCTTCGAAGTCTGTGAAATCAGAAACTCAATTTTCGGAGACACAAAAATTCGAAAACAAATAGAAAAACGAACGCAAAGAGCAAATAATTAGTCCAGATACCTTAGAACGGAGGAGAAACGGAAGAGCATGGAAATTAAAGGACAATAGAAAAAAGTTACGAAATCTAAAAAGAAAACAAAATTTTTACTCCTTGGCGGAATCGAACCCAGGAGCTGAATATTCCAGCGCAAAGGATCTAACCACTTGGACATAAAGAACAATAATGAAATCATAAATGTGCGAGCTTTTCACAAGCTTTCGAAACAGTGATAACTCTGAAAATGCCTAAAAAACAGCAATTTGCTTTCCGCTGATATTTTTATAGTAGAGCAATAAATCTGAAAATAAAACCATTAGAGCTCATCTGAGCACTAGGGAACGATGTTTAAAAATGACAAAAACCAAGCTTTCCATTGAATTTATACGAGTTTCAATGAGATAGTACGATCCAGACTGAAAGTTCGTAAAAACAGCGATATTCCAGCCTACGCTGATCTACATAAATTTACATCAAATGATGTAAATCTACAACTATATTTTCCAAATTTTCACCGCTCCTTCGTAAATCTACACTCCGTGAAACTACGTACACAACGGTTACAGTCTACGTAGGATTAAACGACGTCTGCGTAGCCTGTGGCGCGTATGAAAAACCAAGAAAGAAAGAGCATACCTAAACTGCACATCATAGGCTCTTTTATGAAATTTGCACCAAGGAAGGAGGGCCCAAGAGGGAGCGGAGAAGGGGGAGAGGGCGGAGCCAGAGACTAGTTGGAAAATCGGACAATTTGGCAGCACATCGAGCGTATAGTTCCTCTGAAACTCAGAAAAATACATCGGCCAAGCCACGCAGCCTTTTTAAAAGAGAAGAACAGACATTTTATGATTTATTCATTGAAATTCAAGGATAAGAGCTACATTAAACTGTCGTGAAGTGTGGTGCTAAGTGCACATAAGATTCACACAACATCATACGCTAAACCTCATACCCAGTCTTTGATGCAATCCCTCCTATAAAAAAAGCCTTTGATTATTCCGAATCACGCGCTTGCCACGTCTCTGCTATTAAAGAAAATAGAACAAGGTTCGGTCTATCGAACCACTTGTTGGCTGAATGCCAATCGTTGCTCAATGCGTTCAGAGCGATTAAGCTTGCCGAGCTAAAGAGCTTAGAGGAATAGTTTACAAGAGCAAAGGAGGCGGTGAGCCTTGTGCACCCCGGATTATAACGAGGGCCATACATATGATGGGTCCCGACAGTCTGTGACAGTTGAGGGGGGGGGGGGAGGGTGGAATTACAGTCTTTCCCCATTTTTCAAAGATGTCTATAACATGCTAGTTGTAAATTTACGAGCTCTGACTCGCGGTGACTGCCGAGCAAAACTACAACAGAGCCAAATCAATCGGTTAGAGACCAATGTTGTGCAGATTCATTGGAGATTCACAGTTCCCGTGTTCGTCTGACTTCGCGCTGGAATCTGGGGGGTCCTGCCTTTTCCAACAATGGCCAAGATGACGGATGGTCATTTCTTTTCCGAAGCAGTAATAGCGGAAATCGCTACAAATACTGCTCAAACCCTCTGGTATCACCCGAAGAAAACTGAAACAGGCGCCGGACCTCAGGTCCTGTTACTTACTGTAGCAATCCCATTCTCAGTTACCCTTTCACTTTACGTTCCGTTCGTTTGCACGACGACGAAAAGATTGTAAACGATTTGCGTCATACACAGGCGCAGGGTATCATTAGAAACGTTGGCGGTTTGTCCCCTATTTGCTCATCATTTCATCCGCAATACGGTGCGCTGCTGGAAAAAGATCATCACATTTGGTACAACTTTGGTTCACTTTTGGCTCAAATTTGGTCGCTGTTAAAAACGCGTAAAATACGAGTCATTGTTTCAGAAAAAAAGAGCAGAAACCGAGGAAAACCTTGTTTTGTTTTTGCTACACCAAATCTCATTATATGCATGCACATGCATGTGCATTGTCTACAAGAAATACGTAATTGGCATCAAATGACTAAAGATTAAAGCCAGAGGGTCGGCTAATGCTGAAAGATCATTGAACATAGGTGCTTCTTCTTTCATTATTTTCAGAGGGAAGCTCTCTTTTCTGGAATCTGAAAAGAAGTTCGTTTCTCGCTGAAAAAGAAAGTCAGTTAAGCGTGTCGATGTACTATTTTTTATCATTTTAGAGCACCCTCCGCCTGAATTGTCTGTAACTCCGTTAGGAATGGATATTGCGAGGAGCATTCAACGACAGACTCATAGATCTAGACAAGTCGAATTTTTTCAGTTTAAAGATGCTCTCTATCTCAAAACACAACTGACCTACGGGCTCTAGAGGGAGAGGTGTCTAGAGGTATGGGCTCTCGCTTTATCCTTCACTCGAAAATCGTGAAATTTCAGAATATATTTAAGCCACAGCTTTGAAACTGTACTCCTAATTGAGATATGATCCTTTAAATTTAATGTTTAAGACGAGAGAGCGCAGGCGATCAGACAACTCTCTTATCTCTGAGTCTCTCATTTTAACGAAAGGCAAGTGCATTTCTGATGAAAACGTGCACCAGTCTAGTCCGCTATTCACACTCCATTAAAACAAATCTGGCAGATCTGTCGTCAGAATTCAATGTGTGTCTAACGAGGTTGGTCACTAGTTGATCGTGCCCTTTTTGCCCTTTTCGTCTTTATTTAAGCCCCCCCCCCCCTCGCTCTCTCTCTTTTCTGAAATATCCAACGTCAACGAAACAGCTGTTTTCGGAGACTGGAGGAATTAGAGAAAAAGCAAGGAGATCACAAGTCAGAGTGTTGCACAACTTATAGGAGGATGGTGGCGATGTTCCGACGTCGCTAATGCGCCAAACGCGCCCCAGTCACTTTGAAATCAGACTTTTTTTTTTTAGAAAATCTTTATATTTAGGAAGAAAAAACCACAACTAAATGCTGGAAAAGACCTCCAGACAGTCAGAAGTCAGATAATTTCAGCGTTAACGTTTCTAGAAACAAATATACTCACAAACGCGCCTTGAATCTATCAAAAGTTATTAAAAGAATCAGAAAACTCTTGAAAAATAGCAAAAAGCGTTGCTGAAAATATAGAAGTGCTCTGATTTTTTGATTCTACCGGCGCACAAACCATGAAATTTATAAATTTGATGAAGAGCACACTGCAGAATGTGGACTAGCAACACAACAAATATGCTGGAATGCGCCGAACGCGCCCCAGCCTACCGAAAACTGTTTTCTTCCCATTTAATGTGAACACTTCCGCACTTTTCAAACTGACGGAAACTGAAAAAAGTGGCAAATCTACCAGCCTGGTTGAAACTGTATTTTGTCCAAGTTTTAAGCTGGAAAATGTCAAAACTCAACAGAATTCCCAGAAAATCGCTGAAAAGTTGCACAGAATAGAAGTCTTAAAACGCGTCAAAGGCGCCCCATCATGTTTGTAATGCGCTTTTGTCCGAGATTTCAGCTGAAAAAGGTCAAAACTCAACAGAATTCCCAAAATCTGAAAAATGTCTTAAACTCCAAAAAGTTGCTCAAATTAGAAGTCTCGAAACACGCCAAGCAGCGCCGCGGCATAAAAGTTACCGGCTCGAAGACAAAAATCGAAGGAAAAGGCAGAAGTGAAAGATCAAAAGATCAAAAGATCAACCCCAATTCAGGAACCTTTGCGGCGGGTAACATTTCCGAATCGTCAATAAAGCGCCATTTGAGACAAAAGGTTTTCAGCGACGACGACGACGGCCGAAACATTCGATTATGGCGCGAGAGCCATAGAATTGAGTTATCAATAAATGCAGAGTGCACTTCATGGAAAACTGATTAAATGCTCAAGAAACGGCTCAGAGGGCTCAGCGCTTTTTCCGCGCTCCTCCATTTGCAGGGGCTCAGACTTATCTAACGCTTCAAGGGCGCGCCAGCTGTTTTCATCTTGAGAGATCGTCTGAAACTGAGGGAAGTTAATGGAACGTTATTGAGAAACATTGAATTTCTTTCAGCCAACAAAGAAAAGCGTCTCAACGTCATCTTTGTCAGTTTTCAGATTGGCGAGAAGTCTCGAGAAGCTCATGGTCGGGCTTCCGAGACTTCTCGCGAGTCAAAGAGCCAAGAGTTCACAGGACGAGAAGTCTCGAGAAGGTTTCGAGAGCCAACTTGGAAAAGAGTGACAACTCTCGAATCTCGAAGACTCCGCGAGCATCGAATCAAGGCTCTCCCTTTCGAGATTTCTCTACTTTCAGAAACCGGGAGAGAGAGAGAGAGAGTCTCGGTGCTTCTTGCCAAGAGACTCTTGAGACGGCCTCGAGTCTCTGAGTTCTCGAGATTTCTCGAGAATTGCGCCAGCACGCGATGGAGTTAGTCAGAATGTCAGGCACCGAATCGATTCCGGAATTCGAAAAAAGGAAATCTGGAAATCATACGTAATTGCGTAAAACGCAAAGTAATTCGCTCATCGATTAGGAAGGAAATAATGCGTCGAATAAGCCGGGGAAATGGCGAAGAAAGATGCGATTTCTATACCAAATATTCCACACTTTTCAATTTCCGTCTGAAAATAGGATGTTTAATTAGAAAACGCGCCCCATCCTCATTGAAAACTACTGAAAAAGAGTGGAAAACATGCTTTTTAGTCTTGTTCTCCGTCAAAATAGGCTCAGAAATGCGTCAGAGGCACCCCAGACAGTTGAATCTCAAGTTTTCGTTGGAAAATTGGCAAAATGGTTGAAAACCCCACTGAAACTTGATTTTTCTTTCGCCAAGTTAGTCTCAAAAAAGGGCAAATGGCACCGCGCGGCTTTCCTCAGACATCATTCCGCCTGTAGCCATGGTAATAGACTGGAAAACCTGAAAAAAAAATAGGAAAACCTCGGGCCTAATCCATATAATCCGGGTGGTATTGAGAAGAATGGGCGAAATATTGAGGATTTCTGATTTTAAGATCGTTTTTTTCCTGGCTCACAGCTCAGAATGCATCGCTTCATTGCAACGAGGACTGAGTTCTGGGTCGCCGATCGGCGCGTTTTTCAAGGATCTTCTAAAAAAACGTGTTTCGTTGAAGTTTCTAAAGAAAATGTCGAATCCCGAACCGTTTTCTTAAAGAGCCGAGGAATCGGTGGTGACTCCAGATGCGGTTTATGAGACACTGGAAAGAAATCTCCAAGGAGATTGTCTGTATTTTCAGATTTAGAATAGAATTAGAAAAAGTCAAAACGGTCAAGAGCACACCAGATATTTTAAGTACAAGAGGGAATTATTTTAAAGGTTCATAGAGAAGAATATAAGTGAAAAATTAAGTCATTTGGCGACGGGATTAAATATTTTAAGACAATGAAATTAAACGCTTTAAGGAAGGGGGGGGGGGGAGAGGGAGGGTGACAGGAGTGATATTACACGATTCGGCTATCCGAAACTTTGAAGAAAAAATGCCATCGAAAATGAGGACTGCACGGAGGGTAAAATACAAGAAAAACGATTGAAATAGAACAAGAACACATACGCACACACACACACGCAATAATTGTGACAGGAAAATGCGTTTTTTCAGAGATTTCCAGAGAACGATATTTCTTAAAATTCAAAATTTTCAGAGAATTTCAGACATCTTTCCTCTTCTTTCATATTTCTATATTACCATCTCAAAAAATCCCCGAACATCGTTGTCGGTGCGGTACGGTAAGTATAGAGGGAGAGACGGAGAGTACGGTAATGCCAATTAAAGGGGGGAGGGGAATCAAGGATTATGCTAATTAAAAGGTTTGGAGAGTTCAAGCAGAAAGGCACAAAAGGCGACAAACTTTAGAAGAAGAACAATAATAAAAGATTACTGCATTATTGAAGGGGATATTGTGGCTGATTTTGATTTAAATGAATTTTAAAATGGGAGGGGGAGGGGAAACAAATTAAAGGTGAGATTACACGTGGCGAAACGAAATCTTAGTGGAAATTCTGCAGATTACTTTTGTCTAGTTTAAAGGGACACAACACGAGAGTTTGGGCGGGGATGGTAGTTTAGATGCAATGAATTCGAGTAAAATATACATAAAATGAGCTGGGAAAAAGGGCTAGGCTGGGTTAGTGAATAGAAAGAAAATGACTGAAAATTGCTTTATATTTTGGGAAAATTAAGAAAAAAAATCCATAATTTCTCATGTTTATCATTGAAAACTAAGCTTTTAACTGATTTTCAGCCAATTTGTTGCTACTCAAAACATGAGCCGAAGCCTTTTTAGTGAAATAACACATTGTTTCTCAGTGATTCTGTGCAATAAGTGATCGAATTTCCAACGGATTAGAAGAACCCGGATTCGATGCTCCGCCCCCGCCGGCACCTCCACCTGGAGTCGGCTTAAATTGAGCCGTCGTCGATGGTATCATCATCAAGTTGTTCGAGCTCGGCGATTGCATTGAAGCGTTCAATATCATCTACAAGACGGTGAAAATGATTTCCAAACGCCTGGGATACGGTATCAGCGACAGATGACGATGAATTGTTGGATGAGGTTGTCTGTATTCGGGGAGTATTGATCGAATCGGTTTTGATTTTGATATTGTGCAATGTGAATACTAGGACACGACTCTCAGACGTTTCAAAACCACGTCGGTTAGAAACCACGGCATTCCAATAAAAAAACATTCCAATGTTACGTTTGAAAAATTCGTGGTTTCGAAACGTTATGGTTTGGAAATTCCTAGGAATCGAAAAAACTTCCGCTATTCAGCTTTCAGCGAAATCCCATTAAAATTAAATAAAAAACGTATGATCTAACTGAACAACAACAATTTTATATTTGATGGACTAGAAAAATTTCGGCCACATCAATTACAACCGCGGAAGTCTGTGATTGAAGTCGCTGAAGTTCTAGTCTACAAAAATGAAAATGTTCAATCAGTTTTAATGTGATATCACTTTGGAAACACCGAGAACACGAACAAAGTGTAGAAGTTTTTTTAATATGTTCAGCTTTTCTTTGGAATCGGAAAACCACGAACCACTACGATCGTATCAAAATGTGAGTGAATAATTGCGAAAAACGAATAATCACAACACAATATCAAATCAATTACTGAAAAATCAAAAATCAATAACAACGATACCAACTACGACATCCATTCATCCATACAAAGCAATTATAGTCATTTATTTTAAGGATAGCCATCGTTTCAAGGATGGGCGGCTATGGCAATGGCAGACTGATGTGGTCCTCGTTCCCGTTAAAAAGGGCTTAAAAAGTAGTAAACTCAGCGGGTAGCGAGAATGGTGCAGTTTATTGTGCTCTTACAGTTCCACACACAAATCAAATACAGAATACCGAATCTGATTTTCTGGAATTTCTAGAATTCCAAGGCTTCCACGAAAGGCTTCCACGAAAGACGAAGACAAAAAGTCGAGTCGTCTTCGTTCGTCTTGCATTCGCCTTACGCAACAAAAAAGTTGTCAACACACTGCGTCAGACGAATTCAAGACGAAGAAGAAGGTGAGACGGCCGAAATTTCATCCAAATGGAAGCCTTATGAAAATCAGAAAAAAACCGAAAACCGAAATTTTTCTCATCGCTCTTCTCTCCTTTTCCCTTGTTTTAACTCTCACTCTCGCTCACAGCCACGAAACGCCACTGCCCGCCCATCCTTGCGTCGTCGTTTCTTTGAGAACGGTAGTGGTCACGTGGCAGGCGTCAGAATAGCCAGAACCAGGAATGACCCATGTGACCAATAACCCGTCTGTTTTGCTCTACATTGTTAAAACACAATCTCACATGTTATGTTAACCAGAGATGTGCGGAATGAAAATTTCATATATAATATGGAATCGATACTGAAAATAGCGTTAAACTGTAGTTGACAGAGGATATCCCATTTGAAGGCACCCAGCGTTATCGCACTCAACTCTCCTTTTTCAGATCATTTGTCAGTAGCTCGGGAGGGATTAAGATTTCTATCGACCAAACATCGGTTATTGTCGCACAATCTTGTTTTTTTTTAATTATGTTATTTAAAAGTTTAGCGTTTGCAAGTTTACCGAGAAATTTTCTGAAAAAGGGGGGACATTTCACAAAAAATGTAATTATTTTACGAAAAATAACGCGTGACACCGTTATTTCGGGACATCGTAGTAAAACAATATTTCTATTATCAAACATTGAATATGGAATATGCATTCCGCACATCTTGCATGTTAACAACGAGTAGAGAATAACAGACTGTATCGCCATTTGCCACTTTATTTTATTCAACGAAAACGGTAAAAAGAGAGAATAAAGGAAAAAAACTCTTTTAAAAAGTTGTAACAGGCTCGACGGACTTGAAACTTTGATATTCAGACACAAAAATATTCAAAAATAAAAATAAAAACGTTAATTCTAGTTTTAAAATTGAATTCACCAATTGTTCAAGCCTGTAGAACCACTTTCAACATTAATAAGATGTTAGTTCCCTTTTTCCTTTTTGCACATTTGGCGAACGACAAACTGTACAAAAGTTCTCTTTTTACTCCATTCTTGATGGGGTTTGTCACACGGAGCACGTCCGATGGCTTATTTTGAAAATGGCAAACTAACCGGATTCTGGTACATACTGTGCGCGCCTCCACCCATCAAATTTAATTGCTGGCGGCCTGTGCCACTTGCCACCTGCTGTTGATCTTCTACTTTGTGCTGGCACTTCTGCAAAAAATACAATATTCGGGCTGAAAATAGTGGAAACACAATGTTTCAGCGGCACAACTGAACTGTTGCGCGTTGTTCATCAGCTTTTCAAAAATGTACGCAAAGAGATTCTAAGGTCTATTCAGCGAAGGCACAAAACCATTTCCAAAAAACTCGCCAGAAGCAGTTTTTCATTTGAAAAAAAAACCATCTTCATTTCTTTACAAAAGAGTTAAGCTTCCCAGTTAAAATGTAAAGGATTATTTTTTACAGCCATAATCGCGTTTAAGATTCTCTTTCTTTCTTGAAGACTTAAAATAAAGAACATACATCTTCATGCTTCTTCTTTTCCTCGTGCTTATGAAATCTTCGTGCACATGTGATGCAACTGTATGGTTTATCCGATGAATGCGTCCTTTCGTGTTTCGCCAAATGATCGGAGCGGGAGAACGATCGGAGACATGTCCGACACTGAAAATTAGAAATCTCTCTCCCAATTGTTTTTTGATAACATCTGCGTTTTTCAAATATTTACAGCGATTTCTCATTATGAAATTCAATGTTTAACTAACTTTTATAATTAATTCCCAAATATCGATTAATTTTCTCACCTGAAAACATCTTTGTCCAGTATGAATTCTCATGTGTCTTTGCAGGTGATCATTTCGACAGAATCTCTTTTGACATTCTGGGCGTGGACACGCAAATGGGCGCTCCTTCGGCATTCCCTGTAAAAAATTACGGGTTCGTCTAAATTCAACTAAGGGTTTAATCCCAACTGAAAAATACAGTTTTTTTTTTTAAATTTTGTCACAATATCTAGCGGAAGCAATGGATTTCGGAAATTGATAATTTCCCACTATAAGAAATACAGAGCGTTGTAGAGTAGAGATTAGCGTGTTTTAGAAAATAAGTAAAAAGCGGAATCCTCACAATGTGAACAGTGGGGATTTTTTCCGCTTCCTCTTCTCATAGCATATACTATTTCAGATTAGATTGTTTTTTTCTCTCTCACATCAGTTATGCACACTGTGCCAATTCAGACTTTTTCTATTCTGCTTGCATTATCTGAACTGAAAAGGAAGAGCAATTGGGTTTATGGAAATGCACATTGTTCACATTGCGGCTCATAGTTTCACTAATTTACATTCCTTATTGATCACACAGCTATAAGCCGGAACAGTCTGTTCCTTTAATCATTTTTGTGGTTGATGAAAAACTGTGCCACTATAAAAGTACAATCAAAATACACTCATCCTTACATTCGCATCGAGAGCCGGCCTCCTTCCTGGTCCTTGCCCCTTCTTTTTCTTCGTCGACGTGGTCGATGTTCCATTCGTTCCGTTGCCTCCGCTACCTCTTTGTGATTGCTGATTATTACCCAAAAGGCCACCGCCGTTCGGCATTAAATAGCCCGGATGACCAGAGAGATGCGGGAAGAAATCTAGCTGAAACTGAGCAAAAAATTCGATTCATTGTTTTAAGAGCTTGTAAGTTGGCGTCCGGCACCAAAATCAGAACGAATCGTCCAAAACTATTATATCAATTATTATCGCCGTAAAAAAGTTCCGACATTTTTTCGAGTCGGGATTTGAACTTAGAGGCTCCGCCCATTTGTCATCATTTGAGCGCATTTGCTATGCGCGATATGTTTGTTGAATTTTTATTTTTTCTTCTTCTTTTTTTTCGCAAATTGATATATTTAAACATTCGAAGAAACGTGTAAAAAATTCACGATTAATACAATTTCGTTCTTTTAATCCAGTTTAATTCTGAAAATTCAGAAGAAAAAATAAAAATTCAACAAACATATCGCGCATAGCAAATGCGCTCAAATGATGATGAATGGGAGGAGCCTCTAAATTCAAATCCCGGTTTCCGCGGGCTCGAAAAAATGTCGGAACTTTTTTAAGGCGATAATACACTTATTGTCAAAGGTTTATGGTAGGATTTTTGTGTAGATAGCGTTGAAAGTTGAAAGTCTCGTCGAGACGAGAAACCGAAAATGCTTATAAACGCGACAATCTTTCAGTGTGGTAACATCTGTAACTTCCATAGCCGAAATTGTATAATTTTCTAATTTTAAAAGGAAAGGAGGAAGGAAAACTGAAGGCTCTTTAAAAGAAATCCTGTGCTCGGATAGCTGAATTTACCTTTTGCGGCCCTCCATTTAACAAATTTATCGAATCGAACGCATTGTTGTCATGAGCATTACAGGCCGATGATATGATCCGATTCAATAGTTGCGCATGTTGATTCTGGTGCGGATGAAGTTGTTGCTGTTGCTGTTGCATGTGTTGTGATGAAGACTGAAAATAAAACAGAAGGGATTAGCTTATTTCATCTGGAAAAAGTGCCAAAAACCTTTTTGCTCTTAAAAAAACGTTAACTTTTGTAAATAAGCCCGCCAGTTTTTTCTTCGAAACAACCTTTTTCTCATTTAGCAACCACTTTTACACATAAATATTTATTTTATCAGAAGGATCTCCACAGGTTGAATGAAATAATCGTCAATCGTTTTTATTTTTGAAAAAATGTCAAGTGACCACCATTTAAAAAAAAGGCCACTTGTTATTAAATGTCCTTGGCGACTTTTTTTTAATCTGGAAAACGAGCCAATGACACCCTCTTATAGGTCATCATGCCAGGTGCCTGTGGATATTCTAAATGAGAATTCACTGAACGCTATAGCTAATATTTCAATGGTTTCTTTTAAATGACATGACACGTCAAAAACGTTTCGATGGAAGAAATATTATTTTCAATTGATACGAGATTCTCTTTTCTTTTTCTTTTCGTACCCCGCCAAATGAAGTCTGCGGTTCGGATTGTGTGTGAATCATTCGATTCATTATAGATGAAGATGCGCCGCCACCACCGCCACCGCTGCTTCGGCTTCCGTTTTGATTTCGATGAATCTGTAAGCAACGGATCATAATTTAAGACACATCAAACATTTTCAAATAACAAGAAGGTATACAACTGCAAGCCTACAGTTAAAAACATGAAAAATGCAAAAAAAAACAGCGATTATTACAGGAAAAATCAACAATTTTATAAAATCCAAATGGAAAACAATGAAAACAACAGAACCTAACAAAACAAACGGTGATAAATTAACGGAAAATCGATAAATTTTGTTCGAAAATCAACGTTTCTTAAATTTTCCGCCTCCTTTCGCTCCACTCCCTTTTTTAGCTCCAGTTCCTCCACGTCCCAATGATCCTTTCAGATGAGATGCTTTCTTTTTCAGATTCGATTGACGGCGATGCTCCATGTAGTTTTCGAGCTTCTCCTGCTTACGACGGCTCTGGAAATTTAGGGAAATAGCGTGATCGTCTCGCATGCAAGATGGCCGTGCTTCCATTTGTTTTAAGGTGAAGACAGAATTGGAAATATCCAGCTTACCTTGTGGAGAAATGATTAAAGATTACAAAAACTAGAGCATGACAGAGAAATGGCCAACAAGTTAGACTTTTTACGGAAATTTTACACTTTTTTCGTCTCTCCTTATGTCCGTATTTTATGTTAAATATGTATCTTAAATGAATTTTAAGTGAGAAATGATTATAAACCGCCTGCTTCACTCCTTCACAGGCCGCAGGCCTCAGCTAGTGTGTTCACAAACAGCTTAATCACTGTATCTGTCCGTTCATCTACGTGTCCCAATGCCCATTACCTTCAGAATCTGCTCTTTGCTCTTCAACTCCGAATGTTTCGGTCCTTTCTTGGTCTTTTCCATCTTCCATTTCCTCTTTCTATCATTGCCTCCATAATTCTCAGCGTCTTCTTCATCTCCTTCGTTCTTTTTGAATCCAATCTTTTGCCTTTGCTTCCATTCTTCGTATTTTCCAGTTTTATAGGACGCCGGGAGCCAGGTACCTAGAATAATAAAGTGAATTCCAAGCCCAACCCCCATTTTCCGTGCTCCTTACCATCTTCTGTTCGAATCTTCTTATTCGCCGGCTCGTTTCCACTCATTCCAACATACTTCTTCAGCCGTCTATCCCATCGTTGGCCGTGTTTCTGATTGTACATTCCTCGATCATCGTCCATTATGATATCGACGGAGACTCCTTCGACCTGGCGGGCGAAATCCACTTTATCTAGGGCCAATTGACGTTCAGCCATGTAATCAGCAGAGGTATAGGGAACGTAATGTTTTTCCTGAATGAACAATTGTTTTTTGTTCCATTTTGGAGAAAGATGCGAGTTAACTGTGCGCCAAAAGTCAGAATCGGTGGGATTTTATTATATTTTTTGATGGTTTGGAGTAAACTTTCGGCATTGGAAGTCATGGCCGGGAGAAACACGGAAAATAAGCCACAAAGGTAACTCGCAGATCAAACATTTTCGTCCTTTTTCTTGCGAACTTTTTCTGCATTTCTCTCTCTTTACAGGGTACGAATTAAGGCTTCCACGAAAAACGAAACAAATCGGTCGTCTTTCGTGGAATGCTTTCGTCACGTCTTCGTTCGTCTTATGTCGTCAATTAAAATACATGGGTACCAGCATAATGTCTATCTCTGCGTCAGACGATTTCTAAACGATGACCAAGACGAGACGAGACTGCTATTATAAAAATTCACAAATTGCGGCTTCTGGCGCAATTTTAACGATATAATATCTGTTCCAGATTTTTTGATAAATTTAGAAGAACTTTTTTCGAAAACAACCCCACTTTTCCTATTTTTCAATTGTATTAGATCAAATTTCAATGAATTCTCATTTTTTTCCTTACCCTTTCCGCTCTCATCTGCTCGTGTCTGTCGATTTTCTTGCCGGCACCTCCTTCCTTCAATTTTTTCTTTTTCGCGGGAGCCTCCTCACTTTTCGCCTTATGCTTCGTTACTCCAATTACCGTACCAAAAACCTCGGCTAACTCTCCCTCGGCTACAGTGGTATTTTCGTGGTATTTCTCTACCGTCACATCACCTAAAACGTCTGCCTTTTCTGCATCTCTCTCCTCTTTTTGCCGTCGTTTCTCTTCGGTTACTGTAGAGATTCGAGGCTCGTGCGCTTTTCGTTTGGCTTGCATCATTGCAAGTCCTAGTGATTTTGTTGATTTGTTCATTTCGAAGATAGTCTGAATGGAAAATTGGATTAGAAATTTTAAAATGGTTGACTAAAATAACTTGAAAGCTGTACAAAAAACAGTATTTAGAAACTGGGTTGAGATTTGTCAAAAATGTTCACACTTACCCTTTTCGTTTGATTTAAAAATATGAAGCTTAAACTCATTTCGTGGTAAAAGGTTTTAAATGTTCACAACTTACGTTTCGACTTTTATACTGTGAAATTCGGTTGAGTATATCATTACTCTGCTTATCTCCCTCGGCCTTTAAGAACGGATGTGGAGCACATTCAATCGAATCGGTACTGAAAATCGAGCCTTTAAATAAGACATCTGATGTGAAAGCATAAAAGGAGTGGCGCAGAATTACCCATACAAAATTAGCGTCAGCTAATTCAGAAACCAGAAGTCATAAAGACTTCACAAGAATTTTATGTGTCATTAAAAATATTGATCAGTTATTCAAATTGCACACAACCTCTTTTGTTGACGATGACGGCTCGAAGACGTCGAGCCAAGCGGCGAACGCGTAACGATCGAACAGCCGATATATTGGCCATTAATTCGCATATTTTTCACTCGAGCTGCAGCACTATAGCTGTGTTGTGCGTAAACCTAAACCTACAAAACCTCAAAGACAGTATATTCCAAGTAGTTGAGATCCGCAGAGGACCATTTGACTATTTGTGGTGATTAGAGCCAAATGAGCCTCGCACCAGGATAGTCTGAACTTCTCGTGATGGTCGGGACAGTCGGGGTCTTATTGTTAAACCCAATTACTTGCATAGAAGTAATTCGATGCCCATGGAAGAATACGTAATTCTTTTTAATGATTTTCGCAGTTTTCTTAGCAAAACAAAAGGTTATGCGCCCGTAGATAGGCGTGAGGATGAGTGGCTTTGTTAATTGTCCTTCCTTTTGGCAAAGGCTTCCCCAAATGTATGAGCAGTCGATTACTCTATGGGTTGAAAACCGCTTAGACAGTGAAATCACATCGTAGACGGTCTCTCTGGGAAGATAGACTGATGAACGGATTCCTGCCTTAAAAAATTGCCTAATATAGGGCGATGTTTCTTTTAAAGGGACGGATTAAGGCTGAAAGTTGCCAAGTAGCTAAAAACATGATAATAAATAAAATGTTAAATTATGGGGGCGAAATACGCATCAGTAGTTCGCAGCACCGCGCCAACTTTTGACGGGTAAATGAGCGCCACCGTTATGGAGTACGGCCGAGCCGTAAAAAAAGTCCTATTCGGCACGCGACCGGATCAGTTTCCGAAAAACTTTGAAAACTACAATGTTTCTCACCGAATATCCTGTTTAACACGTCTCGCAGATTCCGCTGATGGTGGTGGCCGTGTCCGCGTGTATTTCATCATTGCGTTCGTCGCTTTTTGACGTAGGTCTAGCTGAAAAAAACAAACAAGCAATAATAAATGAGTCATACTAGGCGGATCGCCCGCATATCAACAGGCGATCAGATCCATAAAAGCGCTGGCGTGACTTAGAATGACAAGAAATTATGGCACAGCCTTGTTTGGGACCGTAGGCGTTGAAAGTCATATATTAAAAAATGGTGTCAACGGCGAACCAATTCGACAGCTACAAGCTCACATGCCTACATTAATAATCGCTGGCGTCCCTGAGACGCATGAAAGAGAGACAAGCATTTAAACAAGAGCGGTCGTGAAGAATCTGCGGGGAAAACGTTGAAACTGGCAAACAACTATCTATGGGGTTGTTCATGATGCATTTTTATGCAAAAAATGCCACTTTAATCTTATTCACGATAGCATTTTAATGCAAAAAAATACATTTTAGTTCAGTACTATGTTCAATGAAAATGCAAGGCGGTGTCGGGTATCGCCGCCGAGAAAGTCTATGCGCCTTTAATTTATTTTTGGCTTTCAAATAAATAATTTTACTATTTTCTCACCATTGCCATAGTAATTTCACGCTTTTTCTCCTCCTCATCGTTCATTTTTGGCTGTAAAATATTATTTTTATCAAATTAATTTTAATTTCTTCCGAAAATGTGAATTTTTCGCACATTATGAGTTCTTCTCCAAAAAATTGAGAGCCTCGTAAATCGACACATTAAAGGCGCATAGACTTTCTCGGTGACGATATCCAAAACCGCCTTGCATTTTAGTTGAACATAGTACTGAACTAAAATGCATTTTTTTGCATTAAAATGCTATCGTGAATAAGATTAAAGTGGCATTTTTTGCATAAAATTGCATCATGAATAACCCCATTAGAGATTCGCTTTTTAAAAAAATTATGGTAAAAGATGCAAGATACTCGGAAACTAAGCATAGGTTCAAAATATCGATGCACTTTTTTTGAATGAAATCACATAGCATTTTAAATTCGAACATAGCCTTGTGCGCGTAGGAGTCATAGTTTTAGAAAAACAAGCACGCAGAAAATGCGTAGTCGCCTCCGAAACTGCCGATTTGCACGGTTTTTGTCTAAATTTCGTTAGAGCCCTTATTTTCTTACCATTTCCTCATTATTATCATGAATCGAATTGAAGAACTCTGTTTCCAAACTGACGATACTGTCAGGTACGCGTCCGATCAGAGTTTCGGTTTCTGGAAAATGAAATAAAAATGGAGCAACGGGGTGTTCAGAATTTCAGTTATTATACTTTTTAAGGAAAATTTCTGCCTTTCAGATATATCATAATTTGGATATTTTCGGAGAGTAATAAGCAATTTTCATTGGGGTTTTTTAGGTTTTCTGCATAGCATATGGTCATTTGGCAAACTTTTATCATTCCTTCTATTTTTTTTCATTTTGGCCTCTACTCACCTTTATATTCACTGCCATCCTGTGCAAATTTGATAGGCTTTCCTAAGAACATGAACAAATCAGTGAGATATGGCAACTCGTCGTAAGCAATTAGAGAGATCGCGGTTCCAGAGCGACCTGCACGGGCGACACGACCGACTCGATGGACGAATAGTTTGGCTTTTGAAGGGAAATGCAAATTGATCACCTTGAAAAGGAATGTAGATATTTGAGTGACAAATGAGTAGTTTATGAAAATTTTAAGATGATTTTAAACAGAATATTCAAAGTATTAAGCTTTTCAACACGAAAAACCGCCTATAATGAATTTTTAGTGAATTACGTACCGTATCCAGCAAAGGAATATCGACTCCACGTGCAGCTACATCAGTGACCACAAGAATATTGCTCTGTTTTTCATGGAATTTTTGAATATTAATTTTCCGGGCGGTCGCGTCCAACTGAGAATACACAAATGAGCAGTCAATTCCAGCACGATGGAGAATGCCGACAACATATTCCACGTGCTTCATTGTAGCACAAAACACAACTGTTTGTTTGTTTTCACGATCCATACGTCTAGAAAATTACTTACTTACTTACTTACAAGTTAGTAAGGTACAAAACTCGTTACAAGTGCGGACAACATTTAGAAGTAGAATGGGTCATTTTGGTCGCTTTTTGCATTTCAGATGACATACTAATTCCGCGGTATTATTGGAAAATTGTTAAAATTCGAGTATCGTCGCGCAGATACGCCCATTAATAGCAAAATTTAAAAGCTTCTGCTAGTTTCAGGAGTTTTTCCGAAGTAAAACTCTTTAAAAAAAACAGGAAAGCGTTAAAGGCACGACAGTTGAGTGAAGTACCGGCTAATTTAGTTGTTACCTCGCGTTTGTCAGCTAAGATCGAGAGGGAAATGATAATAATAAAACATGTAATTCGCGCAACAAGCAAAAAGCCTCAATACGATGGGCACCGGTGGTCATTTTGAGCAGATGCTTAAAACTCTGAAAATCACATTAAAATAAAACCAGATATAGCGAAGAACAAACTAATATTTCTAGTTCTTGGATGTAAAAAAATTGAAACTCGAATTTTTCAGCTTATTCAGATAAAAATTACCGGCAGAGATGAAGCAAAGCAAAGAGTTTCTCGTCCGGACGACACATACAAAATACCATTGACAACTTCTCGCTCACCTTTTCATCGACATCGAGGCGAACTGAAAAATGATACTTTTCCGATTTTTAAGTATATTTCAGTTTCTTTGAGCTGGAATCCCCCTTTAATGGTAGTGGGGTTTGCAAAACCTCGCAAGTTTGGTAATTATGAACCAAAGTGAAAAGGTTTCGTGGTAACAGATGGGGTCAAGAAGATTTTGAGGTAATTCGCTTTTCATCAGCCAAAAAAGATGGTAAAATCTACTTATTATTAAGCATAAAGTTTCCGTCTGTCCGTCCAAAACGTTTCTTTGAATTACTCAAAAGAACGTGGGCCTTTTGACAGAAAGCAGTCGACATTTTGCTGATATAACAATTGGGATGTCCAGAATGTTCTAGAACAGCGATGTAGCCGCGAACTTTCAACCGGTAAATTAGTAAGAAAGTTAGCACGCTGTTTAAATTATGCCTAAATATAAGACTGCCAATACTAGAGCTAGTCGACTCAACGAATTGCAATTTTTGGGCATTTTTTATTTCTGACTTTTAAAAATGTTTCAATTGGCACATACCCAACATTGGATCCGTTAATCCAGCTTTGGCGAAATCAACCAGCATTTTCGGAAGAGTCGCAGAGAAAAGGAGAGTTTGACGGCTTTCTGGAATTCGTTTTAGCGTTTCCTGAAATTAAAAATCATCAAAAGTCGTGGAGAATCAAGGACCAAACTGAAAATAGCGATTTTAACTTTTTTTTCTAGTCAAAATTTTTAATTTTCTTAATTTTTCTAATGTTTCCCATTTTTCAAACACAAAATAGAATTTCCCGCTTAAAACGCTCAAAATTACCGTCAACTGATCCTGAAATCCCATTTCGAAGAGACGATCAGCCTCATCGAATACCACATACTGAATGAATGAAAGACGAAGATCCATTTCGACGATGACGTGAAGAAGACGTCCTGGGGTAGCGAGGAGACTAAAAATCACTATAATGTATGAAAATTTTAAAAATCGAATAAAAGTAGCGATTTCTGAACGATATCCACCATTTTCTGTTTTCATTAGGTTTGGAATTTCAAAGAGAAAATTGCTAAAACTATGTTTATTACGAGAGAAACCTCATGAAATCTATAGAATATCTAGCAAAAATCTCAAAATCAATATTTTAAATTTAAAAAAATGAAATTAACGTATTGTTGTAAAAAACTATGTGCTGTTGGGTCTCACTCATTAAAAAGAAAGTGTTTGCAATTTACTACGGTCTATTTCCATGAGACTGAAAATAACCCACTTTTTTTAAACTTTAGAATTCCTAAATCTAATAAAATAACGGTTTTCTAAGATTTTAAATTGGAAAAAGAAGCGGAAACTCAGAAAACTTCATATTTTTGAATGGAACCTTATTACAACTCTGAAACCCCTTACTTACATATCAGGATTCTCATGAATCGTCGAAAATTGTTCTTCAATTTGGTCTCCTCCTACCAAACAGGCACAACGAAGCCCTGTGAATCGTCCGAGCTGAACAAAAAGCCTTTTTCTTAATACAGATCACCGTTGATCACAGTTTACTAGCCTTTTTCGGTCATTTTTAGGAAATGTTACTAATTAAGAATTATAGAACTATTTTTTATCAAAAATTTAACCTATTTTTTGTATATTTTGAGATATAAACATAGTTTTCATTTATTTGTATTTTCAATCGTGACTAACCTCTTTAACAACTTTAAACGTCTGTAGAGCCAATTCTCGTGTCGGTGATACTAAAAGCGCCCTAATTCCTTTGATATCTCTTCTCTTTAATTTCTGAAGCATTGGAATGACGAAGGCGGCAGTCTTTCCGGATCCAGTACGTGACATTGCGACAACGTCTTTTCCATCCATAATGCATGGAATCGTTTTGCGCTAAATGATGTCTTTTGTGATCAGTTAACGAAATTATAAAAACATTAGCAAATCCAATGGAAAATAGATAAGCACAGCAATTTTCATTGGCTTCGTTTTTATAATGAAGATAAATGCAAATTTCATTATCAAAAATTTTAAAAGGCCCCCATTTATGATGAAAATTTAGGGAATTCGTGTTAATTGCTTTTTGTTGGTGAAATTTAGAAAATACGAAAATAATTTGACTGAAATTTAGATTTTCGAAGAGAAAATCGATAGTTTTCGTTGAAGAATGATTTATAAATTAAATGAGAAACAGAGGTTTGTTTCAGCTTGGAATGAATTCTCACTTTGAAAACATCTTGTTTCGGCATATTTTTTGGGAAAAAAATGGAAATTTTATTTTTTGAAAAAAAAAAACAAATTTCCGAATATTTTTTAAATCTTAATTCAATTGAAATTTTCTTAAATTTTTACAGTGAATGTCTCATTTATAACAGATATTTATTACATTTTACGATAATTCTTCTGAGATTTACACAGAAATATCGATTTTTTAGCCAATTAACGTACCTGAATAGGAGTCGGCTGATTGAACCCCTTCTTTTCGATTGCTTTGAATATGGTATGATCTAGACCTAAGGTCTGCCATCCTCCCGCTTTTTTATGCTTTCTATTCTGATTTATTTGCAGTTTCGAGAAGTCTTCCTCGTCGTCCGACGCCATTTTCACCCTGCAATGCGGAAATCGGTTTTTTGCAGGAATTTGTTAAAATTATTCAGTTTTTTATCACTTAAACTACAAAATTTGAAATTTTCTAGCACAGCTTTACATAAAAAAAGGGAAAGATTGATGGAAAGTTGTCGAAACTAGCGGCATAAATTGAATTTCGCGTTGAAAATTATTGCGCGTCCGATTGGGTGCACAGTGTGCAATGGCGGTGTCTGCGTAGGTGGTGTACTACCCTCATTGTAGACCGTATTTCGACTTAATTTATTTTAGCAATTTCTTATTCATTTTCAGCCATTTTTTACGCATTTCTTCAAAAAAAACTTATTCAGATAAAACGTTTATTATGCGAAAATAAAAAACTATATTTGCAAAACACTTTAAAATAATATTTATATTCAGCATTAAAGGCAGTCAGTTGTTCCAGACGTATTTACAGGTTTCTACAGTAACCTACACAAATATAGGATGGGGCGGATGGGGTTTACAAAAAATACAAGAAATAAAACAAGAGATATGAAAATCCGAAAAAAATTGGTGAAAAGCCACAAAAATTGTGTCCTGAATCGGAAAGAGAGGAGTGGGGGGAAAATGGGCGGGGTTTGCGCGGATGAGGTCAAATTTTTGGGTGCTCTGAAGAAAAATGAAGAGATTTTTAATGATAGAATCGAGTTTTTCAAGCAATTGAAGCCTATAAACAAGAAAAATGACCCAGAAAAAAAAAAGCAAAGGAAATGCGAAAAAACCACGTCGGTCGCTTGGAAATCCAAAGCTAGGCCATCAAGCTTTTCAGGGTTGATAAGTGGTGGTCTAGAAGACCAATAGCTTGGTCAGTGAGTTTTTTATTCTTTTAAAGTGATTTTCTAAAGTCAATTTAATTGAAAAACTGAAGAAAAAGCAACGCATAAACCGGAAAAGCTGTGTTAGCCGAGGAAACCAAAAGTGTTGAAGGTCGGCCACAAATTTTATTCGATTTTTCTTGATTTTTTTTTTAGGTTTTCAGACTGAAATAACTAGAAGCACTGAGCCAAAAAGAGTTGAAAATAAAGCACAGTGGCCTAGAAAACCAAATTTGGAAAAAGTTCGTCCTTATTGAGTTTTTCGCAATTTCAGGTGATTATAAAGGTGTTTACGGTCATAATCGATAGAAAAACTCAATTCAAAAGTGGTTTTTACATTTGAAAAAATTGAAAATTTTCGTATATCTACAACTCCATCCGATCAACGGTCATCGTATCGTCGTCGTCGTCGTCGTCATCGAAGTCCTCGAATTCGACGTCATCCTCATCGAAATCCGATAGAGAGCTGACGGATTCATTGTCATCGTCCATCAGCCGGTGGTCTTCTGAAACGCCATCTGAAGGCGTTGACGATATGGGAATCGCGTTTTTCGGAGAGGTCCCACTCTCGATGGACGGCTTTGATTCGGTCGCATAGCGAAGCACGTATTCTGAAACGAAAACCTCATCATCATTGAAGCATTTGGATTTCTAGGCGAGCGCTTCAAAATATTGATTGATTCCAAGTCTAGAAGTGCATGAAAACTTCTAAGCGAAGGATCACTTAAAACTAAAGAAAAGCCTGTGTCCGAATTTTTCCATTTTTAAATAGCGATTTTTAGGCTATCACTGTTTTTTCTTAATTTTCAATGACTTTGAGTGATTTTTAACAGCCGCTGATCGCCAGTTTTAAAACCGTGAAATCCCATAAGAAGGTAGAAACCAGAGAAGGGCGGAATTCCGGATTCCGAGTTCCCAAAATCGAATTCCGCCCTACTCTGGTAGAAACCTCAAAAAAGCTTGATGATCTATTATAGCTTAGGATTTCTAGGCCACCAGTAAAAATTTCATTCTAAAACTTTGAGTCTGCCTTCTACTTAGAACTACAGAGTACTGCCTTTTAAAGCTTGATGACCTAGTTTTGGATTTCTAGGCCACCATTGGCCTTCCCCTCCCCCGGTGTTCTACCTTTAATGTATTTTGAGTTAGACATTACAGCTTATCACGAGGCGCTTATTTTTTATCGAATTGATAACGAAAACAAATTAAAATCAAATGAAAGAGAAGTGTTTTATATCACCTGACTGGGAAAAGTACAGTGCGCCGCTCGTTTAGTGATAGGCATAACAACTCGAGATTTCAAGAAATTTCAGCCGAAAAAACACGGAACAACGTCTGAAAATAATGCGAGACGACGAAAAATAGTTCGAAGCCTAGAAATGCAACTCGGCCACTACGTTCCTGCCGTCGAAAGGCCGCTGGAAACCGTTGGTGGCCTAGAAATGCCAAAAAAAAGAGCAACGATGGCCTAGCAATCCGAATTTTCCAAGAGCTCGGCCACTTATTTTTTTCCTACAATTTTCTTTGTTTTCAGCGATCTTAAAGTGATCGAACTAAATAGACTGAGCCGTCTTTCTTACTTAGACGATACAACGTGAATATCTGTAATCTGTAGTCTGTAGTCTGTAGTTCGTAGTTTGTAGTTTGTAGTTTGTAGCTCCCAAATACAATCTCGTTTTCACACACAGTTGCTCATTTCAATTTGAAATTTATCCACTTTTTTACAAAAACTCTAGAAATTTGATGTGTGGGATTGAGCGTACTGTGAGTAAGTGAGTGAGTGAGTGTGTGTGTGTGTGTGTGTGTGTCGCTTGTAGTTTGTAGGGCTCGCTCTTCGATTATTCGCTCTCCAGTGCCCTGTAACGAACCGCGACACGTCCGTTTGAATTCGTCCGGTTTATGCATGTACAGTCGAGCGGCCTCGCCGTTCAATGGGTCCGACGCATTCGGGTAGGTGAGCAGTTGTGGGAGAAACGACTCGAAAATGTTCGTCAAGTCGTAGATAGCCGTCCATGCCTGCAAACGAACCTCATGAATCTGGAGGCGAGGCCCCGAAAGCCGCCGAATGAAGTGGCGAAGAGAGCTCTATCACAATAAATCCGCTTTTTGATATCCAGCGCCCTCCCCCCCCCCACACATGACGCGGATTATCAGCCTACCTGGTTTATGACATCTAGGCACACTGTGCCAGATGCTTCATCGATATTCGGGTGGAAAATTTTATTTAAGAATCCAATCGACGGCGATTTGAATGGATACTTCTCGGGCATCTCGACACGCACCTTCCACACTCCGTTCTCGTAGGCGGCTGAAAAATTGGATAGGGTGCTCTAGAAACCAGAGTTGGGCGGAATTCCGGATTCCGGATTCCGCATTCCGGATTCCGCCGTTTTTTTCATTCCGTTTTCCGGATTCCAGATTCCGTGAAAAATATTTTTTCCGTATTCCGGATTCCGGATTCCGTGAAAAAATTTTTTTTTCCGTATTCCGGATTCCGGATTCCGCGATATGGCTTTTTTATTCCGTTTTAATTTTTTATTCTCAATTGTTGTGAAATGTATACTTTTTTGAACCCCCGCAAAAATTTTTGCGAACAGAGCGCACTTACATCATTTTTTATTATAAATATTCCCTTATTAATGGTTAAAATTCCGGATTCCGCCGTTTTTTTCATTCCGTTTTCCGGATTCCGGATTCCGTGAAAAAATATTTTTTCCGTATTCCGGATTCCGGATTCCGAGTTCCCAAAATCCTATTCCGCCCAACTCTGCTAGAAACCCAAAGTTTGGCCGCGCCGACTTCTAGGTTAAAGTGATATTTGGAAGAGCTCGGTGTTCTTCTATGTATCCCTGTTTTTACTGATTTTTGATGATTGGTGGAAATTAGCAAAGTTGGCCTAGAAATTCGAAACTCGGCCATTGAGTTTTTCGCTGTTTTTCTTTTTTTTGTTAGAATAACGTTAAAAACGACGAAATTTTAAAAATCGTCGGTAATTTTCCGAAAAACAGAGAAATTTAGATAAGTGAGAATATGAGAATCCTTAAAAAAAGCGTGGCCTAGAAAACTGGAACTTTTGACAATTCGGCCGATATTATTCAGAATTTCTCTCAAGTTCTTATCTGGAATTAAAAAGTTTTCAGGACCACTTACTCCCTTTTGGTCCGTGAAACTTGACGACGTACTCATTACAGCTATTCATACTTTGAACGTCATAATTATTGGCGACCCTAAAAAAGAAATCGTGTTTCTCTCTTCTGTAAACTTCTAGAATCTCTTACAACTTGATGACATCGGCGTCGATGCGTCGTTTTCCTCCAGATGCTGCCGGTGACGTCATCACTATTCGATGATTTGCCAAACTTCTCTGGGGTCTCGCCACGAAAAGGAAAGCGGATGTGAATGCTGAAGATTATCGGTTTTTAGGAGAACTTTGTTCTATTTAAGAAATGCGGGAATAAAAAATTTGAAAAGTGTCTACCCGGCACGAACTTATGGGGGGGTGAGTGTTCCTTTAAAATTTGGGGTTACTGTAGAAAATTAGAAAGTTGCGCCGATGGAAATTACTGTTACAGTATCCCACGAAACAGCGGTGCTTTAAAAAAATGTGAATCCTCCGAAATATTTCTCGATTTTTCTGAAATTCAAGAAAAAAATACTGTGTACTCATTCAAATTTATGAAAATTATCCTACAAATTGAGACATGCGTCTTTAGGCTACAGTAACCTTTAAAAAAGTTTTTTGGTGTCAAACAAGAGTAAGCACCTTTAATATTTATGGTTACTGTTCAAAACAAAAACTCAAAAAAAAAAATAGTTTTTTTTTATTCTTATGTGTGCCTTTAAAATTTCAATACGGTAGCTCATTCTGCTTCTTAAGTATGAGCCTTTAAGATACCATAACCCGTATGCTCTTTTTTTTGTCAGAATACTGTAGGGATGTTTTGTTTTTTTTTTTCAGAAAAACACTGAAAAAATCGAATTTGTTGTTTTTTTTTGTTACCTCTGCATGTGACCAGAGATTTGAGAATGCTGATAAAAACGAATTACGGTCGTTTGTTTTCCTACTGTACCTACAAAAGCCCGAAATATTCAAAACCACCGTACTCGTACTTGAGATCAAAGGTCATTTTTATGTTCCTTCAGCAGTTCTCAAGTGTTCTCTGCTCTTAAAACATTTTTTAAAAACTTTCAACTACCATTAACATGGTATACGGTGGCAAGTGTACCCATACTATTTTGAATCATGTACAGTACTCCAGGATTACTGTAATCTTCAATACTGTATTCATCAAGGAACAGTTGTTCACCATTAGGCATCTTACATTTCGGAGGTATTTAAACAAAAGTTGGCTACACTATTCTTGAATACCCTATCTACCATGTGCCTTGGCTACCGTATCCCTATTTACCGTACCAATCGAGAAAATTGGTAATATAAACTTTAAGCGCTCGGAAAACCACTTCAACGGGTTCAAAATCCTCCCAATTTTTAGTAGGTGGTAGGCAGAAGCGCGCCGAATACTGTACCCACAGTAGCTGCGAGAAATCCACGTGGCAAGACGCTCAAAAAACGATCAGAAAGCGATGAGTTAAACTGGGAATGTGGGGGGGGGGGAATGGGCGAGGGAAAACATATGATCTGGTGCTGTTGCGCCCTCAGACACACGCGGAGAGCGCGGAGACGCAGACGGCGAGAGAGCACACGAACCGGTGGAGGGTGGCGCGAGAAGTGAGTAAAACTGAAAGCACGAGACAGCCGGGGAGAAGAGAGCGTCGGCCGGCGAGAGACGCCGACGCACGACGACGAGAGACACCGAGAGAGAGAGGCAGCAGACACAGTGTCCGAGAGCTAGAGACGACAGTGAAATCAAGATGAATGGACGGAGATATTGATGGGGCTGAGGCGGAGGAAGGTGAATTGTTGGAAATTTTTAAAAGGAGGGGGGGGGGGGAATGAAAATTGTTAAAAAAAGAAACTGAAAGGGGCGGAGCTTCCTCATTATTCATTTCACCTAATAAACAATCATCCAAATTTACTTAAAAAGCGTATGAAAACAGAAAAATAATCGATTTTTCGCAATTTTTATTGATTTCAAATTGACGGTTTTGAACTTCTCCATCCTCAAATGAGCCACGGGAGCCCTCCGCTATTCCTTAAATTTGAAAATCGCAGTTTTCTTTTAGGTCATGTGCTCCAATGTCAATGTCAAAAGGCGACTGACATCCTCGATTTTCAATTTTCAGATATCCGGCGAGCAAAAATAAAATTTTAATTTTAATTAATTAGAAGAGCGCCGCTTTTAAATGTGCACTTTTTGAGAGTTTTTAGAAAAAAACGTGTTGTTTGTAGTCTGAACCGGTGCGCAATGACGGTTTTTTTTTCTGTAATAGCCGTCGTTCCAATAGCAATTTGAAGTAGGGAGAAAGGAAGAATCGATTGAAACACTTGTAGTTTGTAGCTTAGCTACGTACCTTCCCGAGTCGTCGGCTGTATGGGGCGCCCTCGGCGCATTTCAATCAACGTCCCTAGAGCACCTCATTGTTTACTTGTTCATCGTCATTTTTAGTTTCAGAAGACGAGGAGTGCCCAGGGGTGACTGTCGTATTTACGTATTTGAGCCATGGTCTTGCTTTTTGTCTATGCCCTTACCCTCTTTAAAAGTAGACAAACAGCAGAGCTGCGGGTATTAATAGTAAGGTTTCCATTTGGGCGAAATTCCGACTGTCTAGTCTCGTCTTCGTCTTGAATTCGTCTGACCTGCGTAAGTCTTGCGTTTATTGCGTAAGACTAGATGAAAGACGAGCTAAAAGACGACTTTTTGTCTTCGTCTTTTGTGGAAGCCTTAATTATTAGTACGTCAGTGTGTGCGGTGTTTGCAGATCATCACGTAAAAGGGGCGGGCCCTAAAACGTGGATATTTCAATTTCTCGGATTTTCTCCGGCTTTTTTGCCTTTTGTTCATCGAGATCTTGACCTAGAGTGCACACGTTCGGGTGCCTCCGTATCAAGGAAATCCCATATTAACTGAGTAGCTACTCAAGATGCGGAATGGTGCGCCAGCCTGTTTTTTTTTTTACATAAAATTATGGCAAATTTTATTTAAAACTCAATAAATTACTATAATAATCAAACTTCACAGAAAATAAATGAAAGAATAGTAGTTTTTTCAGAATAATTTCAGCCCTTTAAGCACGTTTTTGACCTCCTCTTTTGGGTACGGTTTGAGAGCTATGCACACTGGAAAACCGTCTTCAATCCATACTTTGTGATCCACGTGGCGCGTCGACAGCTTATCGGCCACTTTTCTGATCTCTTCCTCTGAGTCGACCTGCAGAAAGATAACAATGACAGTTGGGTCTTGAAGCGAAAGCTTGAAGAATCTGTTCTTTCTTCGAGAAATTGGAGCAAAATAGCGGATTTTCGAATTCAGCTCGCTGACACCACTAGGATTAGTACAATAATGACCATCTACGTATATTGCCTCTCACGGTTTTAGAGTTTCCAGAATCCCGGTACGAAATTGTGAGAAGAGAAGTGAATCAGGCGTGCCAAAGAGCCTACAAATACCAATTCTAGGTTGACCAGTCCACATTCACTTAATCTAGAAAAGAAAAGTGTAGCGCGCTATCGGTTTTTGTCAATTTGGCTGTGATCGGGAATGCCAGAGAAACTGTCTCTCACTAGGGAGCCATCCAAAGTGCTGTTTCCAGCTCGACAAAGTCTGCCAACAACATCAAGGCGGAATTCCAGCTCTCAGTTTCATAATGCACGGTTTTCAGGGCTATCAAGAAGTCTCTCCACATATTGTTCGAGAAGCATGGAAGTCTGCTTCATGTAAACGAGTTTGCCCTTTTTGGTTTTCTCAAAAGGGAAAGAATTTCACTGAGAACCGTGCTTTGTGAGAATGGGAGCTTGAATTCCGTCTAGATGTTGTTGGCGGACTTGGCCGAGTTGGATACAGCGCTTTGGATTCCCGATCGTTGAGCCCACAAACTGGCGTCCAAATTCATGACTCAGATGGGTGGAATTACTACTGGAGAGATTAGCCTCCTGGATTTTCTGGAAAAGAAATGTTGGCGGGGATCTGTGATGTGATTCATATATACTCAGATGGAAGCCGTGACATACCAGCAAGTGCTCCAGACCAGGTCGATGATATTCATCACCCGTCGTCGTCGATCTGAGCTCATATCGAAGCAAGACAGTGTCCCCCCTGTCATTTCGCCGACTTGACACCGGGCTGGTTCAAAGCCAAGAACAACAATGACATGCCTGGTACGCGATTCGAAGAGAATGGGACCGCATCGGCGGTCAACACCGTTGTTTAATCACAGAATACACCACATACTTCCGCCGTTTTTTTTTTGATTTATATTCTAGATCAAGTCAAAGGTCTGCTTGAAAATAGGTTTTTGGCACGCATGAACATATGAGGACATCCACTTCTCACCATCTGGTACCGGAATTCTGGACACACTTAAATCGATAAGTCTCAAATCCATACTTTTGACGCGCGCTTAAAACTGAGACACGAAGGGCTCGACGAAGCTCTAAAAGTTTTCAGAATTACGACTTTCGTGGCTAAATTAATTTTTAAGACATCGTTTTGACTAGCCGGCAATAAGCCGAAAACTTTAAGGCACATTTTAAGAAAATGAGCCAGAAATAGGGTCCAAGACGCGCCAGTCAACTGCACTTTTTTAAATTGACTTTTTGCACAATATAATACACCGTACCCCGAGAGTCACTTTGTGCATTCTGTCTAGATCGCGGGTGTAGGCTTCGGTGTTCGGGTCGTCTCTGAAAGTAAAATTTGTGTTCGTGCAAGTACTTGCTTTGAGATAGTGCGACCTAATGCTCACATTATTTTCGTTTTCAACACGCAAAACACGGTTCTCACTATCTCTAATGTCTGCAAATGCGGTCCAGCGGGAGCCCGAGCATCAGATGCCCCGAAGTTTGCGTGTCCTTATAAGGAGTACTGCTGTCTTTCCATATAGAAAGTATGCCAGGATGTCTGACGATCTGAATGTCTACGTACCTAAAAATCCACATGGCAGCGGATGCGGCATGCGCTGTCTGTGTGCACACTGCTCCCAGCGGCCAATTGAGTTTTGTCTGAAGGTCCCGTCGAAGGATCACATACATTACGTACGACGTGGCAGCAGTTACCGTAGGAGACGCCATAGCTTTAAAAATGGGACAAACAGATCGACGAACGAGCGCCAATTCGAAGGGATATTGATTGATGTAATAACACGTTACTGGTAGATGACAGAAAGAAAAAAAGGGGAAAAATGCGTTTATTATCGATTTTTACTATTTAGTGAAAGTTCCGTGAAATTTTAACAGTTTATCGTTAAATATAGAAGCGAAAATAGCTGTTGTTGCATGTTACAAACTAAAAAATATAATATATAAACATATTTTCAGTTTTTTTCAGTGTCTAGCACTAAAGGAGTTTTTGAACAGAAAAAATTAATTTTTAGGCAGGAAAAGCTCACGATTATCTAATTTTCAGAGTTTCATCGTTTTCTTTTTTGGAGAAAAATTGGTTTTACGACTTCAATTATTCTTATAGATCGTATCAAGAAACGCGTCACAACACTTAACACACTGCTGAAGAACCTCATCGAATTGTTTCGTTCCAGACTGATAATATGGATCGGGAACCTCTCGTTTCCCATTCGGATCCTGCTCTCCCAACATCAGAATTCGGGCGCGTCGTTCCCCTTTTTCGACGTTCTGCTCAATTCCACGAAGGTCTTCGATATTCGAGTCATCCATTCCAAAGATGTAGTCGAATTCCCGAATATCGTTCGGTGATGTCTGAAATTTCGTTTATTTCTCTCTGAAACTGAAGAATTTCCAGAGAAAAATAGTAGAATTTGCAAATCGGAGGCTTAAAGAACATTTATAACTCTTCCATTTCGCAAAATTAAAGTGCTCAGTTTAGGCCCAAAAACATTTTACAAACATTATCTGAAAAGTCCATGAAAGAAGTTTAAAAACCAGAAATTAATTTTCGTGGCCTAGGATCACGGAGTGGCCGTGCCCAGGTTATTTAGTGGGCGCTTCTTCCACATTGCTTACGCTATTTCACTAGTCCTGGACACTGCGACGGCCAGAATCCTAGTCTACAAAAACATTATTTTGATCTGCAAATGGCTATTACTGAAAATCGAAAGAAAACACGAACCACTCGTGCCCTGTGATGATAATCCGTGATTCCATACTTTCTGAGTGCTCCCATCGCACGGCTATCCGGTCCTTTTCCCGTATGATAGCCGATAATTGCACTGCTGTCCACGTGCCATTCGTTCTCCTTTCCACGCCTTTTCAGACAGTCGATGAAGACGGCCTCAGCGATTGGTGAACGACAAATGTTGCCTACAGCGAGAGAGGAATTGACTAATCAGCGAATGCAAACGTGCTCTATGCACGGAAAAAACTCAAAATGGATTTCACGGTTTCACAATGGCTAAAGCAGTTGATAGCTTAGCGGAGTATCGCCTCGAAATATTTTTGTTATTTCTGTTAAAGTATCGACCAGATAAAACATACGAGCACAAATAATTAACCGAGATTATATTCATCAGAAGCAAGCCATGGCCAGCGTGCCTCATGGATGCACCAGAAATGTATAATTGACTTGAATTCTCTGGCGCGTCTTTAACGCTTTTTTGCATATATTAATTATTTCGAGGGAACTTACCAAGGCAAACCATCAGCACCTTCTTTTTTCCTTCTGTCATCTAAAAAAAAAGAGATTTTCCAGAATACGGAAAATTTTAATAAAAATTGTTTAAAAAAATATAAGTACGAAGACCCGAAAATCCTTACTTTCAAAAAAAAAAACCATTAAAAATCACTAAAAATTTACTTTTTCAAAGAGAAAAAAAGAGAATATCCATCTACTTGATTCGAAATAAAGGCTCTATAGAAAATCGAAAAAAGCGTGTTTTTTTTACAGGAACAAATATGATATTCATGCGCCTTTATGAATTCAATCGAATTGCGGCTTCTGCCCGGGTTGCCATCCCTGCACTTTAGTGCGTGTCGTCGAGTACGGTATGTACTTCTTGTCCGCGTAAATCGAGGTATTCTCCTGGTGTTCTAACACGAATTTCTGAGTTGGTGGCGGCTTTACAGTCGGCGTATCGTCGGTGATGTGGTGGAGCCAAGAGTGCCTGCAAATTGGTATGAGTTAAAGATAGTCGGAGAGAAGGAATGGGAGATGGTGAGAGCTAGTGCTCACACTAGTGCCAGTGGAGCAAACGCGATTGAACCGTCATCAGTGACGTCTAAGACCGTTTGTGTCACATCGCAAATTCTTCTTTAATTTTTTGAAAAAGTCTTTTCAGATGTACACGTGTGATTGTGATTGTGTGATTGTACATGTGTGATTGAAATTGTTCAAATTAAAGATAATTTGAACATTTTTTGGGTTAAGCGAGTCCGTTTTTAAATTTTAAAGTTTTAAATCATAATAATTAGAAACAAAGACTATTTTAGTAATAGCCGAATAACTTACTAGGGAAAGATCAATCCGTACACCGAATTTGGATGAATAAGGAGGTGTATTCTGGGAGCCATGTATCCAGTTTGGTCATTTCCTAGTTAATTAACGCGTCACAGCCGATTCGCAAAACACTGGTGCGCAATTTTACAATTAAATGAGGTCGCATGGTATCGCACATTTTTCACCAAAAGGTAATGAATAATTTAAAAAAGAACAAAATAGAATCGTATAGATGAAAAAAAATTTCAGCTTTACATAGCGTGTTGGAAATGGGAAGAACCGAGAATCCACAGGTACTCGATTAAATTTTCACCAAAAACCACTGAAAACTTCAAAAGAAAAAACTGGAAGAGGCAAAAGATAGATTGCGCCGCGTTAAATTCAATTTCTAAAGCTTTTTTTCCAAAAAATAAGTACTCTTACAAAATATACAGATGCGGTTCAACGAATAGCAAAATCTAATTCTCTCGCGTTTTGTCTTCAAATTTCACCATTGAAATACTTACCACTCCGGCGGCACCTGTGAGGCATCATAATCGAGCCACACTCTGTCGGGATACTCGACCCAACGGTTACGTGGCACAAAGTACTCGTTGTTTTCGTAGTAGCGATTGCCAAAACTGTCGGTGCCGACAAGAGTTCCCACACGGGTCACATCCATCCTGAAAAATTGCAGGTTAGGCAGCTTAATTTTGGGGAAACTAAGGCTTCCACGAAAGACGAAACAAATCGGTCATCTTTCGTGGAATCATTTCGTTTCGTCTTTCAGTTTGTCTTGCATTCGTCTTACGTTGTCAATTAAAATGCATGTGTATCAACACAATGCCTATTTCTGCGTCAGACGAGTTCTAGACGATGACGAAGACGAGACGAGACGGTCTTACTTCGTCTTTCGTGAAAGCCTCAGAGGAAACTTAAGGAAAATGAGAGAACCCCCGTTATTAGAGAAAAATTCTTCGGAAAATATCAATAATCTGGAGAAAACAGGCCCAAATATGATAGTTTTGCTTTAAAAAAATAGTCCATTCTGACAATTTAAAATTAAAGTGAGTTTCCGTGACAATAAAATAATCATAATTTATCACAGAAATGTAGTTTTCAGGCTTTTTTAAATGATAAACTACCATATTTCTGGTAAATAGCAGAAAATTGTTTTAAAAAAACGCCTGAAACTCACAAATAGCGCTTCTTGAGGGCCACCCTCACTCCTCCCATCTCCTTGATGATTCGCCCGAGTTTCTGGATTTTGTCGATCCCCAGCCACGCTTTTAGAGACATCTGAAGATCGGAGAAAATATCGAATCATTTCGAGCGATTTTGTATAAAAATTTAGTTTTTAAATTTTCACTATTTTAGAGAGCAATGCATTTTTCAAATGGAAATGACACAAGGCCAGGAGAGTGCTCGAATCCAGTCTGAGACGAGAGTCATCGCTGGCATACTCTTGAGAGTATAAAAAGTATAGATTTTTCTTTTTTGCCATAATACAAAAAATTTTAGCAAAAAAATTCAGCTGAAATATTTCAAATTCGAATTTCAGAAAACAATCGTTTCAGAATTTTGAAAATGAACTAATACTTTGTTTTTTTCATCTATTTTCTTTAATTTTCAGTGTTTTACACAAAAAATGTCGAAATATTTTGCTAAAAAATTGAATAAAACTGAGGTTTCAACCAAAAATTTTCAGGTTTCCCTTAAATCCTTACAATAAAAATAAAACTTAAAATTGAGCTATTTGTAAGCCAAATTTTGCAAAATATCCGTTAAATGCACATAATGTTGCCGAAGGCTCTATTGATCCTCAGTGGAATCTTAGCTAATATCGTTTTTCAGAAGAAGTGTGCGATCTCAAATTTTTTTTTCATAAATTCTCAAAAAGCCGGATCAAAAACTTTCGATCCAAAAATCGCAGTGCTAGACCAAATGAATCATTCGATAAAAGGCATTTTAAGCTGAAATCCTTTAAAAAATCAAATATTTCAGAGCTTAATACACTCTAAGTCAGTAAGAATCCAACAAGATATTTAAAAAATTATGTATTTTACCCAAAAAAGTAGAGAATAAATTAAAGAAGAAGAATAACAGAAGACATACAGTTATACAGTTTTTTCAAATGAAGCCGAATTCGCGTTTTTAGTGAAAAATGAAAAAAAAGTCAGTGAAGAATAACTGATATTCGACGAAAGTGCATAAAAAAGGTCGATTCCGGTGATTTTTCATTTGAAACGACCTTTCTTACACATTTTTCGACTATCATTCACTAAATGTTTTTAATTATTCACTAAAATCACGAAAAATTTTAAAAATTCGGTTGAACTCTGACGGCGATCACCGAGTTTAGCAAATTGGCGTCTTTGACTGTCTGCGACTCGTCGTCCAAAATTTTCGGCGGATACGCACACATCATTTGAAATGGAGCGTAAATCATGTCGGGGCGGGCTCTGAAACACGAGAATCATAAAATTTGTTTTGTTATTTCTGACCGAAATTCACGGCTCTTTCAGAATTTTGAAGAAAAATTCAGCAACCAGGGGATCGTTCAACGACACCCTTAAGAGTCAATCAGCGAATTTTCAACGAAAATTGACTGAAAAATGTGATTTTACGCAAAAATAAGAAATCTACACCGTAAAATATTAAATTTTGCAGTCTTTTGCATTTTGCAGCCGACTTGAAATATAGAATTAGTCAAAAGCTTAAATTAACATATTCACTTTTTCACTAATTTTCACTCGAGTAGGAATATTTAGTTTGAAATTTTGGATGAAAATGTCTGAAATGTTTCTAATTTCATATTTTACCACGGAAATGAATTTGGAAAACACAATCCGCACACAAAATGTTAATGACATCCAGGTGTATTTTCTAAAAATGAACGGAACTAAATTTGAATGTTTCTTGCATTCAAACTTATCCATGTGAAACCGGCGCTGAAAACCAATATGGACTAACTGGGTCTTAAACCATTTGCGGAACGAGTAGGAGCTATAATAAAAAGAAAATTTACTTATTTGTTCTTGCCATTTCTTTATTCTGAACGAAAATAGTATTATTATTTGAACCGAGTTTAAACTAATTTTTTCTTCCAGTTTTTCACATTTTCTCAAATGGCTACTTTTATCATGCAGCAAAACAGCAAGAAAATACTCAAACTTACGTGCAAACAAAGCTGCGAACAGCCTCCAGAGTGTGTGAATGATTAAATACGCCAACGAGACGCTGATTGTTCGGAAGACGGATTTGAATCTAAAAAGAATGTAACTTTTAACATTTTCAGATTCGAAATTCTCAAAATGTCAAGTTCAAAGCTTTTTAATAAGAAATTAACAAATTTCGGTCAATTTCCAGTGAAACGACTTTTTGTTACCATAAAACGAAAAAATTTGCATTTTTGGCACATTTTTAACCGAGAATTCATATCTTTTCCACTAACATTCGTCGTCGGTTCTTTCATATTCGTGTTTAGCTCCTTTTTCGCTTCTTCCAACTGGCGTGCCTCAACTTCGGCTGTATTCAATGTCTTATCAACCCAGACCGAAGAGGATTGCGCTCCAGACGACGACGACGATTCACCGACGATATTCGGAACGACATTGCCCAAACGAACACCGCTTCCGCCGAATGGTCGCATTTTTGGAGCACGATACGATTCATGACGACGGTCAATATTGAAATCAATTTCCTTTCCGGGGTATTGTTGATGGAGAGATGGCGGAATTTCACTGAAATAATGAAGGGAGAATAATAAGAATATTGAATTTATCACGGAAGACATTTAAAAATTAAAAATTGGTGGCTAATGAATATTTCAATGGAACCAATAATTTATGGTTACTTCTTAGTTTTAATAATCGAGGCTTCTTGTGGTTTAAGTACATTGCCAGTGGAAATGCGCTCTATTCAATAAATAGTGTGAACCAATACTTTCAGATATGATAGCAGATGAGCTTTTTCTAGACCGCCGAAATAAACATTGGCAAAGCATGTCCTCATCTTTTTTTCTTAGAAAGAGCATAGCCAACTTCGCGTGATAAAGCATTCCTTAAACAATTGCCACGCCAGTTGTCCCACATTTCTTAGAATTTTATAAATTTTTAAGAATAGGAGAAATAGAAAAATAAACGAAAACTTTAAAACCAATCGGTTCTGTTAGACCACGTGGAATGCTAGCTTACGAAAATCGCAATTGCGCAGCGGTATTCTGATATTGAAAAATCCGAAAATGGGTCCTCACCCTTTTCCGACGGATTCCAAAAATTCGATAGTTGCCGGATCCTGACGAGCCATCAGTGGGCCATCCTCAATCGACAATCCATCCGTCCACAAGTGAAGAGTCAGAGTCTGAAACAGGACATCTGTCATATCTGTTATGAGGTGGAAAAAATACGAAGCAAATCGGGACTTCGTCAAACATCAATTGAAACTCAAAATTTTCCGAGAGCTTCTATAAAACACTTACCACCGTATCTTTTCCACGCCCTCCTCCTTTTCCTCTTTGTCCCGGATCTTCTGGATTAGCCACTTCAGCAGCCTGAAGAATACGACGAATGTGGGCTTCGGGTTCTGGCACAGGCCCATGTGGCGCTCGTGGTCCGCGTGGTCCTTGAACAGCTTGACCACTAAAAATCACATTTCTTCGTTGAAATTTAATGAAATTCCGTTGGATACGTGGACATGATTTTCGTATATTTTAAAATAAATTACAATTTATTTAATTTCCTCAAGCAATAGCAGAAAGTTCGATTTGAAAATCGCGTGTTTTAACTGGATTTTGAATAAACATTTTGAAGGGTAGACAATCCGAGATCCTAGGCCGAAACTTATATTAAGGAACTCGAAACACAATATACAGTGTACGCCAAAATTATGGTGACAAAACTTTGGACCTAGCAAGCGGCAATTTTTTTCAGCATGTTTTATATACTATTTTGCCAAATTTTCTAATCGCTAGCTCAATTTTTACACAAATGGTATCCAATTTGGTACACCGAGGCATTTGAGGATGCTGTTCACTGACGAAAAATTGTTCACTATCGACGAATTCAACCCACAAGCAAAATGAACACGGTAGAGCCATCAACAGAGCTTCCCATCCCCAGCAAGTAATGGTTTTTGGAGCCATTGCCTCTGATGGGAAGATGCCGTTCATCTTTGTGGATCCTGGAGTGAAAATCAACAAAGAATATTATTTGGAGGAAATTTGAAGAACCATAGATAAAATCCCATTTTGGAAACCAGGTTTGGACATTTCAACAGGATTCTGCTTCGGCTCACAAATCAAAGATCATCCAGGCCTGGTGTTCAGCCAATTTTCCGCGTTTCATAACCAGTTCTAAATGGCCAGCCTCATCCCCAGATCTGAATTCGCTCGACTATTCGGTATGGGGAGTGCTTCAATCGAGAGTCCAAGCACATCCTCATCGCAATTTGGAGTCCTTGGAGAAAAGTTTGGAAGTGGAATGGGCCAAGCTATCACCAGAATACCTTCGTGCCACAGTGGATGCATTTCCGAAGAGACTCAAGGATGTCGTGAACAACAAAGGGAACCGCATCGAACAACTTTAATTTTATATGTTTTATAATCGTTTCAATGAACTATAGCTGAATTTTCAAGTCGATTGGAGTATTTCTGTAGAGGATACAGCACTTTGAATGTGTCACCATAATTTTGGCGCACCCCCTAGAAGTAATTGCTCCCGCTAATTTTATTCTACCTTCCAACATAAAGTTCCTGAGGAGCAGATCTCTCCACATCGGCCCCCGAATCATCGCTATCTGGCGCATTGTCGTCATCGCCAAAATCACGGAGCGTTCGAATACTGCAATATTATTTTTCGATGAAATTTTCGCCAAAATTAGCGCAACTCACTTCCGGCTCATTTTTCGGAATTTCGAACGATGTTCAGCTGTAAAAGGGAAGGTTTGAACTCATTTAATTTGTGAGACAATTACGAAAACAATAAATTAGAGAAAATAAAACGCAGAAACCTGGTGGCGAGGGACGATGAGAAAAAAATGTACAAGAAACGTGTCAGCGAGCGTTTCGGAAAGCCCTTCAGTTCAAACATTGACGCATTTCTCGATACGCTGCGAAATGGCATTCTTTTTGGATTTATATAATTATTTTTCAAAGTCATTGTTTATTTAAAAACAACATGAGAATCCAAAAAATTATTTCATTATAAACAAGGCTCGACATCAAATACACGTGTCAAAATGAGATTTCCAAGATTGAAACAAAGAAAATACATTCCATTTAATAGTTTTCAGAAATCAATTGGTGTCTGTAGTTCGTCCAGTACGCTTTCCACTCGGCTTTTCGTTTTTCAGTGTTCTCGGAGTGCATCTGAAATTGAAAACTATACAATTTTGAGAAGGGAGCTTCTGGTTTTCATAATTAGTTGCAAATTTAAAGAAGAACAAAATGCCCTTGAACGCGAAGAATTTGCTGGAAACTGATGCGATGTCAAGGGAACAAAATCTTTTTGTACTAAACACTACTATATTTTTGAGAAATTTTCGTTAGATTTCACGAGGGATAGGCAAGAACTCTAGAAATCGTAAAATATATGTTAAAAACTATAAAATATAGTTTTTTTGAGAATTTTCAGATTTTCATTCTATTTTACTATTTTACCAATTTAGCACTAACATGGCTCGGAATCATCGGAGCCATTGAATTAATAGGAGGAGCGGGAGCTGAAGGCAAGTGGATCGTGGACACATCGGATTCTCTCTGAAGTTTATTACTTTAAATTTGAATAGAAATTTGAAAATTTAAATGTTTCTTGTATTTTTCTAATAGTTTCTACTTTTAAACTTTAGGAAAAAAAAATTCAAATTTAACGACATATCGATTTGATAGTTTTTTTTTGAAAATTTAAAGATTTCTGTCACATATCATCTGGTTTCTTAATATCAATGTGTTCGGACCACGGTGTTTTCTGCTGACTTTTCTTTAAAGAAAAAGAATAAATCTCTGAAAATTAACACTTTCTCACTTTTTCGATAGCTTTTCTCTGCTCTGCGGACTTCCAGGTCGGACCAAAAATCGCCGATTCGTGTGAGTTCTCTTTTTTCGATTTTTCCGTCTAAAAAATTGAAAAAATCTCGAGTTTTTTGTGTCTACCCACCTTTTTTGGTGCCTGCCCACTTCTAAAAACGGCCGGCTGAAAGCCACCCTCCTCGATCTCTTCGATAGCCTTGGTTCTCGCCAAATGCTCGGCAGCCGTCAGCTCCGCTTCCCATTTTTCAGATTTTTCCGCTTTTTTCGCGGAGTTTTCCAATTTTCGAGCAGAGTCCAGCGAGCTTCGCATCTTTTCTTTCATTTTTGACACTTCCTGCATCACAATTTCGAATATTTTCCATTTTTTGCAGAATTGAAATTCAACTCACATTAGAATGGTCTTTTTGCGATCGATGACGGTCACGATCCCGATCACGACGATCTCTATCATATCGGCTGCTGAAAATTAATACTCTATGAGCAAAATATCGCCTAAAAAACAGAAAACTTACGGAGAACGAGGCATTTTTTGCCAGTGGCGAAAGTCGATGAAAATAAATAAAATACACCATCAATGTTTACTGGCGCTTTTACCGTCCACCCATTGTACGTTTAATGTAAAGAGCGAATCGAGTGGTGTTGCTCCGCGATCTGGTGCTTCGGGAGCTTGGTAAGTAGCATATTTGAGTAAAGGGAGTGCCGTTTATCTCAATTTTTTCAAAATTTTAAATTTTAAACTATAGCGCTTCACAAAAATCCTTAATTTTCAAAAATTTTATAGGAATTTTCGCTTTTCATACATTCTGTCAACGCAGGAGTCTTTATAATCACAGTGACCCCAATCCTGGGAATTTTATGGATAAGTGCGGAAGGCATTGGTTGTTGAAATTTCATGTATTCATTTGATTTCGAAACGATTTCTGCCATTTTCAGAAAATTCACAACGATATATATATATTTTTCAATTGACGTTAATTTCATCATAGTTAAGCGAAAATTAGAACGAAAAATTAAGAAAATAATATAAAATTAGTGAGGAAACAAAAACATGTGCCTTTCTATTACAAGAGCTGAGGTAAGAAAAAATAGATTATTTATTTTCCAATGTACGAATTGAAAGGTGACGTGTCGCCAAGCGATCCCTCTCGATGTACATTGTGCATTTTTTGCCGTTTCTGGAAAAAAAAATTATTATTTTTTAATTTTTTAGTCATACAGATTCAATTAAATAGGCACAATGAAACACTTACAAATGCCTTCGAATTTTGATCCGTTTAGGATCGGAATGCTCCGCATTCAGATGATCGACGAAATTCGGTTCGATGACCTTATCCAGATGCAGTTGGATGTCCTCAATGTTTCGTTCACCCTTCTGCCATTCCTTAAAAACATAACTTTAAAGGCGAGAGCATAGTTTTTCACGATATTTCATTTGAAATCGTGTGGAAAATAGAGCGCGAAAGGCATGAAAAGCTGCTATATTTTTGATTTTCAGCCGTAGACACGCTAGCTGGCGCCAAGACAAGCAATTTCAAATTAGCGAACTCTCGAAAACGTTTTCTAATGGACTGCAACTGCTCGTTCTCCCTTTAAATGTTTTTGTTTGAAGTTTTTTTCTAATGAATACATTTGTTAATGACAAAGTATATTTTTTCTGTATTCACTATGGCATATACACGCTTATTGAGCTGTGCAAGAGCTAAGATCTTGCTAAATTGATATTGTTCTTGCTAAGTTGATCTTGATCTTGCTAAGGTGGCGAGCCAGATGGTCAAGGTTTCGCGCCGCAAGCACCCAAAGCCGGACAATTTTCTGATACCTACTGTAATCAATTGAATAACTCCGTGTTCATCGACATTTGTGCGGAAGAGACAGTGAAACACTGGTACCGATTTGGTGAACGAGAGCAAGTGCTCATTGCCGATGGCCATTTTAAATGCGGTCGCCGGCATAGCCAACGAGTATTTGTAGGCGCGGCGGAGATCGTTTCGAACGCACACGAATACTTTCTCGCCGGTCGCATACGATATACGTTTCTTGTTGGCCTCCTCGATACCGTCCTCCTTTAACAACTGTTGCAGTTTGCCGCATATCTTGTCGCCGGTTGGACCGCTGAAAACACGATGATTGAGGAAGGCCCGAGTTTTCTTCGCCAAGTGGAACTCACTTGACAACAAATTTCCTAATGGCCAACGCCTTATTCTGCGTCATTCGTTTTTCAGTCATCAGTGTCACGAATCTCCGGAGCGATGTCAGTGTTCGGAGCATTTGAATTCCGAAAGCTTTTCCTTTTCCGGCTTCTCCATATATTAATTGTAGCTCTTTTTTGGCTGGATCCGCTTCAAATTTTTAATAATATTGTCTTTTAAGCACGAGATTCAGAGCATGTTTCTATATTTGTTCATTTTGAGTTTAATCTTCCGAGTTAACATTTGGAGACATTAAACGAGTTGCTAAAAACCGCTTTTCATTCTGAAATTTTCAGTTATTTCTTCGGACAGAATTTCTTAAAATTTCAAAATATGTTAGAATATACTATTTTTAATATTTATTTTAAGAACTAAGCTGATAATGAAAGATTTTTTAAATCAACAAAGTTTATTTCTTTGTTTTTCAAAATTTTTCTCAAATTTCGCATCTTACAATTCAATGCATGCGCGCAATCCACTCTAAAATCCTTTTCCAGGGAAACCATAGTATCGGAGTGTGCCGCCAGATGATTATGCATCGAGTTCGGCTCATGCGCACTTTGTGAGTGGACATAGGGTCCAAAATTTAAGAACACTGTAATTTCAGACGGTTTGAACATATGGACAAGTTTGCGGAGGTGCTGGGGTTGATTGAATTCCGTACAAATGTTGTATTCTAGCTGAAAAGTGTACTTTTATTATGAATTTTATTAAAACGAGTAATGCAAGCGCGTTCTAATGAATGAAGAGCAATCTTTATCTGCAATTTTTTATTTTCAAATAGAGAGAACTAAAACTTTGGGTGATTTTCAGCTAATTTTGAGAGAAATAAGCAGGGAGACCTCAACGCATGCAATTAGTTTTGCAAGGTTTCTGTTATTTTCGCTCTTCTTACCATTTTACACGTCCACTTTTTAATAAACATGAACTCGATTAGGCAGTCTTCGGCTTCGCATTCCGGTGTGTTCTGAAACACGACGCTTTTCAGATTTTTTTAAAGAATTTCGAGGAGAAAAATAAAGCTCACAAAGAAAATAAGCCTATTGATGGTAGTATTTTTTGGAAGTGAGTAAAGACGAGTCCTCAGTGATTTGTACATGTTATTATGGCGGGGAATCCAGTAGTTTGGACGCATTTGGTAGTCACTGGAAGATATTTGTCTTTCTGTGCGTATGCATGGATGGACGAATTTCTGAATTTCCGCGCGGAAGGAGCAATAGCTGACAAACGGTATTAAATTTTAAGGCAATTAGTAGAGAGGACAGCCGCGCAAGAACGATTCTGGCGCACGGAAATACGATTCTGGAAAAGGGGCACATGAAGTTTTGCGCTACAGGCACGCCATCTCAACGAGCAAATTTTAAAATCACGTACATTGCACTCCTCGGCGTAAAATACATTGGGTATTTCTCTCCATCACACACAAACGTCATTGTCATCACTTCGCCGTCCTGTGAAAATGAATAGAAAAATTAATTGGTTTGGCTTAAATTGAATTACCATTTTAAATTCCCATAAATCGATTGTCGGCCTGTTTCCAGGTGGATTTTTGAGACGATTCCATAGAGGTACTGGATAGTTTCTTGATCCGGCTAATTCAGCTCTTTGATCCTCGTCGTCCGAGTTCTCGGGCTCATCCTTTAAAAGCTTACAGGCGGTTTATTTTGTTTTAAAAACAATTTCAAGAAGAATTTTTAGGGTTTCAGAGAACTTGAAGACTGAAATTGAACATTTTTTTGAGTAAATCTTCTTTTTTTAACTGTCAGTCTTTTTAGGTTATTTTACGGAGTTATTTGCAGAGGTCTCAAAAAAAACAGGCATTTTTCAGATTTTTAACAATATTTTCAGACGCACATCTTCATTTTTTCTTTCTCTTTTTCTAGCTGGCTGATGATGACGCTCTTCAGATTGCATGCGCGCCTCCGCTGGTGGTTTCATTTTTTCGTGGTCAGGATTCTGAAAATGCTGAATTTCGACAAAGCTCATGATTTTGCGAAACAACAAGTATTTACTAAATTTATTGATGCAACATTTTTGAAATTTACCGAAATATCTGAAAATTAGGTTGAAATAATGTGTTTTTCTATACTTTTGCATCATTATACAGTTGGTTTTATTGATTTTCTTTATTAACTGAAAAATTTGTGGAAATTCGAGAAAATCTATAAATTTGTTGTTTAATAATTTGTTTTTGACGTCTTTCTTTCAAACATTCAAATGATTTCCCAAATGGCTCACTCTACTCGAAGATTCTCGATCCATTGTGCTGTCCAGTATAAGCGAGCGCACGCAGTGCCCTGAAAAACGAAAACGGAAATTATTGATAGTTCCGGTGCAATTAATTGCCTTTTCTTCTCATTGAAGAGGGGAAAAACGAAGGAAAATGATGAGATAACGATGGTTTTTATAGTTTTTGATGAAAATTTGACGTTTCCGATGGGAAAATTTCCGAACAATGGGGGGCCGAAAATGACGAAAAATGGAAAAAATAGGAGGAAAGTGTTGTCGATAAATATTCTTTGAATGTTCTGAAGGTGCAATTAAGAATATAGAGCATGTGTGCTTACTATAGTTATAATCATTAAAAAAATGAAAAAATAAAATAAAAAACCTCGTAGAAAATGTTTTAAAAATCGATGAAAGCATTAAGCCACCAGGAGAAGTTTTGAGAACGCAGATTTTTTATTAAAAAAACATTTTAAGATATTTATTTTTCAGAATTACTATCGATTTTTGAAAAAAATTAAGCAGTTTCACTTGAAATTCGCTCCGGAACACCGTAGACAACCGCACAAGCCTCTCATTCCCACAGAAAACCGAATTGTCTCAATGGCGCGCGTTTGCGTACCCTGTGTTGGTTGCGTAAACTGGAGAAACGTGGGAAATTCCAGTGATTTCGGCGCAGCAAATGGGGTGAAAATGAAGAATTTGGTGAGAAAAATCGAAAAAAATGTTGGGAAGCAATTTTTGTTCACAAAAAACCGGTTAAAAACACATTTTTCAATTGTTTACTCGGATCCCTAGCTCCTTGAAACTTTATAAATTCACAGTGCCCATTGAAAAATAGTAAAAAGTTTCAAAAATGCGGTATATCCCTTCCCCCCCAATAGAAGCTCCGCCTACTATTAGTTTGCGCTTTTCAAAACCGGAAAAGGGCGGTGCCAATCGTTTAAGTCTTTCCTTGACAAGTTGGTTCGCACACAAAAGAGATTTCTCTTCATTTCTGGCTATCTGACGTAAATTTTACGGTTTTTTCTATCAGGAATAGCTGAAAATGTATTAATAATTCAGTCAAAACGTGAATCGATTTTTTGGAACGAAAAAGGAGATCAGAGTTGATCCAAATTTGGTTCATATTTGGTTCACTTTAGCTTAGCTTTGCTCAATTTTCAAAGACGAAGACCATCTGGCACGCCGTCGACGCACTCCTCTCCTTAACGCCATTCGAACTCTAAAACAAGTGATCGCCAGTGCAAATCGTCTAACCTTGTGCTGCCAAACCAATGTACCAACTGTCCCTTGGTGAGCCCCCTTCTATTTTACACAACCCTCCTTGCACGCTCTCGTTTTGCCGGACTCCATTCGCTTATTTTCAATTTGAAACCGCCCGAGATCACTTGAAAATCGAAGAAGAGAGAGAGAGAGAGAGAGACATGTGCTCTTCATCATCCATGTGCAACCTGCTCACCCTCTTTTGCCCGCAGGGCCCCTTTTACTATTTGGCTGGCGCGCCGCGTGCCGCGTGCCGCGCAGTACTAATTTTCCAGGTGTTTGTAGTTTGTATTCGATTGTTTTGAAAATGTTCTGCGAAAGCCATTAAGCAATGACTCAAAAGTTGTCTAAAAATTGTTCGGAACATAATTTAATTTAACAAAAAACAAAAACATTCCAGGAAGGAATGAACTCCTCGCATTCTTAACCAAAGGCTCACAGGTTACGGTAGGAATCCTTTCATGCTCATTTCGCACGTTGCGTACTCCCCTGTTTTTCAGAATGTAGCAATAGGGTTTCAGGTTTTCCACATCTGTCTGGCGCGCCGCGAGCGCGTAGCTTCCATGGAAAAAATGAGTGAGAATTGTTGGATTTTTATCAACTTTTCGGATCTAAAGCTCCAGCAAACCGTGAAAAATGCGAATAAAATGGGAAAGACGGAATGCAGAATGCATTTGGGGAGGTTTTAAACGAAGGGTAAAACGGGGGGGGGGGGTGGGAGGGGAGGTTGGGGCACTCCGCCTACCCTTCTCTTCCAGGTCCCATCCCTTTCAAATTTGTTTCCACTCAATTTTATTTTTATTTTTTTTCGCATTTCTCTCTTTTTTTCGAGGAGAAAAGCATGTGTGAAAGAGTAAAAAGTGTCAGTATGAGAATTGGGGGATGAGAGACTCGAAATGAGGCGTGACGCAGGCGGCCAGAGAAAACACAAAAATGTTTCCATTCAAAATCGCACAAAAAGCCGAAGAAGAGCTCGCGGCTCCCGTCTCGACGTGTGTGGGCTCTTCAGAGAATGTTTCCTTTTTTTCTGGGTACTCCCTTCCCTCCCCTTCCCTCCATCTTCCTTTAAAAGAGAAGATGTGTGCTAAAGTTTGTGTAGAGGGTGTCAATCGGTCCATTGGGACCCCGTGTTGAGAGTACCAAAAACAACAGGCTCCGCCCACAATTCGGATTCTCTGATGGGAAGGCGTGGGAGAATATCTCTTTGTTAGAACATATTTCACAAATTTTTTCTTTTAGAATAGCTTTTCGGATTGGTATTTTTCCATCGGCTAATGAGAAAACGCGTCGAAGGCGCGCCAGTTTATGAAAATTACTATTTTTGATAAACTTGCGCAAACAGATATACGCCGTATAAGCCAACGGTTGTTGTTGACCAAACATAGAAGTGGTATCGCTCTTAGCTGTCAATCCCCTGGTAGGGGTTCAAATCTTCTTAGATTAAAATCTGTTTTAATATTTTAAATAGTTTTAGAGTAATTCCCGTTCTTTTCTCAATATTCAAGCTTAAAAATGACTGAAACTATATTCCAGAGAAGGCTGTCGTCGTCTGATGTGCTCACATGTCACCGTGGCTCCTGATTCTACTGTTATATTCCATATTTGGTAAAAAATCAATATATACTGTCGATTTCAGAGTCGTTTAGACATTTCATACTTCTAAGAAATTTGAATTTTTCAGAGTTTCGCGGTGAGACCAAAGTTTTTGAAAATTCAAAAGTAGGGCATGATTGCACTTTTCTGAAAGCTCTCAACAAACTGAATCTGAATCGTTGAGTATTATATCTTGAAAAGTTCAGTTTTCAGAGCCTACCGTATCCTACGACAGTTGCCTTCATTACCGATCAATATGCCTACGAGATGAGACGTGCCATCGGCATCTGAAACGATTTCAGACAACTTGCGGCTATGAGCTGAACGGTAAGCTGACGCGCCTTCGACGCGTTGACACAAATGCACAATTCTTTGGATTGCAGTGTGCTCCGGAACGTCGCCCTCCGATTGTGTATATCATCTATCTCGAATTCGCGGTAGCTTTCCCACCAAGACATGCACTTGTTACGAGGCTATTGGTTAGTTCTGGCGAGACGCGTCGAAGGTGTGCCAGCCGCTTTAAAATCACTAAATTTCGAGAAAAATTAATGGATTTTCTGCCATTTTCTAATGATTTTTATTTCAGGATTCTCTCAAGAATGCGATTTTTTTCGACAAATAATCTGGAATCATCCATGCGAACGAAAGATGAGAGATGTTGGAGAAGAGATCAAACTATCAAATAGGTATGGGTCGTCCGCCTCCATGAACTATCTTAAGGCTTTAACTGTTCCAGAAAGATTCTGAAAATCGAAGCAGAACGCGGGAAAAGTCACCTCGAAAATGGTCAAAGAAGGACGACAAGGACGCCGGTCGCCGATCAGATTCATCAGTGGAAAGTGCAGTTGAGTGGAGGTATATTCTTAAGTGTCCTGGAAGTGCCCTTTCGTTTCGAGACCTGGCACTTTCAATCGCCGAATTTCGCCGATTTAGAGATCAATATGACCCAGAAAAATACAATTAAGACCAATTATTTCGCGGCGAGACCGAAATTTGTATTTAAAATTTTAATTTCTCAAAATCAGCTCATGATTATACTTTTCTGAATGCTCTCGCATTGAGAAATTCGAATATCTGTTCTAAAAAAAATCAAAAATCAAAAATCGGGAAGTTCCAGACCTAACAAAATCGACAATTCAACAGAATACGTGCGATGCAGCCCTATATCAAGTATGTCTAAAACATGTGTCGTGCTCGCAATTATGGTCAATGTTTCGCAAAAATTGCGACGTAGATCAGGACAATCAGTGTCGGATGGCGGATCGGGAAATCTGTTGGCAAAGCTTCGAGGGTCTCACCTGGAGTGGACTCGGCGATTGCCATTGCGCCTCATCCAATTCTTCGGATTGTCATTGGATTCGGCTGCATACCAATTATAACAAATGTATTTGTGAGTTTTCTTTTCATTTTTCTCAAAAAATGTGCATTTGAAAGAATTTAAGAGATTTCGCGACGTGACACAGATTTTCAGCTTTTTTTTTTGACAGTTTCAGACTGCTCTCGTCGAGAGCTTTCAGAAAAGTATAAACAAGATAGTCTCCTTCTGATTCGAGCTTAGGGTCTCGACACGAAAACCACCAATTTTTGTCGAAGCTTCTTGAAACTAAGTTATTTCAATTCAGCTCATCACGGGCTTTCAGAAAACTGTAAAAATTGTAAAATCTCGAATTCTTGGATCTCGAAATCACAAAAACAAGCCTTTCATGTTTTCGTGTCGAGACCCAAGGCGTTGAAAGTCTTCAAAGTAGCGCTTGATTATACTTTTCTGAAGCGCCGCGACGAGCGCATTACGAAATTAATAATGAAAAGTTCATAGATCTGTTGAATATTGGGTCTCGACGCGAAAACCGAAAAATGTTCGTTGCCACTCCTTTTTTTATTTTTCAGATGAAATCTCGAAATCTGGTCAATTTCCAGTCATGATGACGCTGGAGCAGAGAACTCGCGAAGATAAGCAAGCGGAGCAAAGAACGATGAGCGAACAGTACAGAAGGAGATATGAGAATCAGGAAAAATCTGGTAATTTTGAAATTTAAAATAATTGATGGAAAACTTTTATTGTAGATATTTTCAGCTCTTCGAAAGCTTCCGGAAAAGTATAAACAAAATTTGGGTCTCGAAACGAAAAACGAACAATTTCCAAATGAAAATACCAAAATTTTTGAGTTTTAATTGATTTTTTTCTTCTCTACAAGCTTGTGTGAACTTCTATGATGACTTTATGAAAATATCTTCTGAAATTTTCAGATTTTTTAGACCTCCTCCGCGCATACTCAGAAGTAAGCGAAAATAGGTGAAAATTCCGAGAATACATTCAGAATTCAGCGGGTAGATACCAGAGTAGGGCGGAATTGGATTTTGGGAACTCGGAATCCGGAATCCGGAAAACGGAAACAATTTCTTTTCACGGAATCCCGAAAACGGAAAACGGAAAAAACATTTTTTCACGGAATCCGGAATCCGGAAAACGGAATGAAAAAAACGGCGGAATCCGGAATTCCGCCCTTCTCTGATAGATACCCTAAATCCGAAAATTTCTCAACGGGCTCGATGAGCATACTTCAAAGCTAGAAACAAAGTACAGTAATCCCCACTGAAAACCGATGGAAAGGGAGTTGTCGTGTAGGAAAGGGCATCGTAATTTCGTTTCGAGACACAAGACTTTGATTTTTCGGAACCTTTCTGAAACTTACTATGATTATGATGCTTTTCAGATTGCTCTGAACAAGCTTAAGCTGAAAAATATGGGAGCATCTAAAAAACTGAAATTTTCAGAGCTAAACATAATTCTCCGGGAAGTGCCTACCACTACTACTACTACTACTACAACCACGACGACGACTATGCCCGCCATCACCCGCACTACAGCGCCCACAACTACAGTAGCCGAAAGCACAACGACCCCGACACCCACCGTACCCAGTTGGTGGAATGCAGGCCAAGTGCCACGTCATCGAGACACATCGCCACGCGAAACACCTCGATTTAAAGCTGTCATCGACGCGCAGACGACTACAGCGATTCCGGAGAATTACTACACGTATGCAGGGCCGAAAAAAGAAAATTCTATGGGCTTTGTGCCGAGGAAGAGTAGTCTAAGTGAGTTTTGGAATACCATTTTCATAAGGAGCGAGCTTGTAGCGGAGCTATCAACCACGTACATCCGTGACGTATCTTAAGAGACTTCTGAACCTCGTTTCTCAGTTTCAGCTCTTCAGCACACCTACAGTAATACCGAGCGTTAAATTTAAAGAAAAAACAAATCAATTTTTCATGTCGAGACCCAGTTTTTAGACATTTTTCCAATGTGTCATGAATATAGCTTTTTGAAAAGTTCTGGACGAGCCAAGTTCGAAAATTTTACTAAGCTCCTTTTGACATGAAAAACCGTCGAAACGAAAACTTACGGTCAAGCGTCGAAAAATTCGAAAAATCTGCATTTTGCCGTCAAATTAGGCATGTTGTCCGCAAAAACCGTCTGCATCATACACGCTAATTCCTCTTGAACTGTGACATACATAATTCATCCGGAGACTTAAATACGACTTACTAGTCTCCATTCTCGTTGTCTCCTGTGGTGTAGTGGTGAGCAGTTGCGACTGCTGAGTGCGTGTTTCATTTTAAAGGCAAACAATCGATATTAAATCTGATAATGATTAAATGAAAGGCTTCTGTCGTAAAATTTGATGCATTGTCCGCAAACATGCTGGTTCCACTTGAATTCTGCCATATTTTCAAAGCTTCCATTAACCATTATTAACATATTATCGAATCGCGAGTACGTGGTTTGTAGTATAGAGGCGGGGTTTGGGTCTCGTTAGGGGACAGCGCGTTTTAACGCGCCAATTTAAAAATTGTAAGGAAGCGCACACGCTGCGTTTGTGATTTCTTTTCGAAAATTGAAGCGAATATAAGAATGTTTTCTATTTATATTTTGCTTCGAAAATCATGTTTTTTAAAATTAATTTTTATTGTCAAATTTCGCTTCAATTTTCGAAAAGAAATCACATACGCAGTGTGTGCGCTTCCTTACAATTTTTAAATTGGCGCGTTAAAACGCGCTATCCCCTAACGAGACCCAAACACCGCCACTATACGACAAACCACGTACTCGCGATCCGATAATACGTAGCGCCCGTATTCCATACCATTGGCCCCGTCATCGGTGGGCCCCGGTGACGGATTTCAATCACTATGCTCTAAATGGCCTCATCACCCTAATCTGGACATTTTGCGGAACGGGCACGGTGCCTCTCGAGACAGTGCATGTGCCCAATATTAATTGAATAGAATTCACTTATTTGGGAATGGCATGAACATAATTTTCCCCCCAATTTGGTCTACTTTGGTCCTTTGTTGGGCCTGTGTTGAGCGATTCGCGCCACCAAATATCCAATTGCTCTTTTTACGATGAACACTCTTTTGATCGTTGAAAAACGAAGTACAAGCTCTTAGCTTTGTTCGGACCCTCTGTAACCCTTTTGCCTTTTTGTGTTCTCTGTCAAAAAATCATCATCAGCATCCTGGGTGACTACTTCTTGTGGATGGCCTAATGGTTAAATGGCTAACAGGTTCCGCTTTCGGTTCGACACTCACTGGTTCGAAACTGAGTATGAAACAAGTCGGCCGTCTTTCGTGGAATCCTTTCGTCTCGTCTTGCGTTCGTCTTACGTCGTCAATTAAAATGCATGTGTACCAACACAATGTCGATCTCTGCGTCAGACGAATTCAATACGAGACGGTCTTATTTCGTCATTCGTGGAAGCCTACTGAAAACTGAGTTTTCAAATAAAAGTGTTTTCCAAAGTAATCGTGGGAAAATTGTGAAAATCTGATTTAAACTTTTATAAATTATATATATATATATATATTATACGACACGATTAGTGCACGGATGTGAATAATACATTTTTCTCACGGCTGGCGTACTCCCGACGCCTTTGCTTCGTCACACAATGTTGGGTCTCGAAGCGAACCACCTGTCTTTGAAACTTTTGAAAACGTTTGAAACCAGTGATCTGAAATTTTCTGATTCGAGCCACAAAAAATGCGATGCGCACTTGTACGCATTGCGCTTCAATGATCACGGTGCTGTCGTTGGACTAGTGGTTAACAGGTGGGACTGGCGTATTGATAATCGGGTTTCGACCCTAACAATAAGCGATGTGTTCTTTTTTTCCTTTTTTTTTCTTTTTCGAAAAGACTTGAAACACAATAATCTCCCGTTTCTGCACTTTCCCCCGCTCTTACCTCCCCCGGCTCTGCTCCTTAAAGAGAGGGAAAAGCGGAAAACAAAAGGAGTGGAAAAAACAAAAGGAAAGGTGTCACTTTTGTGCGCTTCTTCACGAAAAGAACATCGTCTGCATTCTTGACACCCCTCTTTTAAGATCCGGCACACAAGCCACACGCTACTCTTGATTTCCGTGCAAAAGAAAGACGAGGGGACAGAGACACGAGAGATAGCGCGCGCCTTTCTCCCGTCCCCCCACCGACCGGAAAATAGGCCCCGCCCAAGTTTTTCACCTTCAGAAGACTTCCATCACTCCTCCTTCAACGTCTTCTTTCTGTTTTCCTTTTTATTTTGCTTCGCGCGGGTCACTCTTCTTCCTGTGAAAAATGTGAATGATCTTATTCGGTGAGCTGATGATTTTTCTGAAAATTTTGCACTTTTTTCTGGCGACTACTGTAGTTCTGGCAGGATTTCAAGGTGACGATTACGGTAGGTGGTAGTCCACTTCAAAAGCGGTATACAAGTTACCCAATTTTGGGCGCCAACATGAGCATTTGCTCCTTTTTGTCAGGAGATTACTGTAGGAGTCTGATGCTCTGTTAAACTACAGTACCGGCCATTAAGGTATATTAATATGGGTTTTCGATCATATCTCATTCGATATAGGACGAATCAATCTGATTTTTTTACAGTTTATTTATCAAGCAACAATGTATCAGTTAAGAACATTTGGATTTTGATTTGAAAATTTGAAAAAGAACGAAAACAACAATGAAACTTCGTGATCTTAGAAATTGTTCTATCTGCGAGATTTCAATATTTTGTGGGGAAATCATTTGCATCAATTACTGTCTGGCATCTACAGGGCATGGAATCGATCATTGTGTCGATGGTTGATTGAGGAATCTTCTTCCACTCCTCCTGGATAAGTTTGAATTTCTCGTCGACGTGTTTGAAACAGTTTTGCCTGTCAATCTCCTCTCCAATTCCTTCCATAGGTGCTCAATGATGTTCAGGTCCCGGCTTTGACTCAGTCAATCCAACGGGGTGACACGGCGGCGCTTGAACATGCAGAAAGGATGCAGAAAGGCACGACCTACGCTAGAAAGTGCAGAGGGTCTCATGGTATTCTCCAAAGTATTCTCATATCCGTAGCGGTTGAGATTACCCATTCTCGTGGCGGAGAATCAACCTTAAGAGCACGAAGTTTTATAGATGAAATATGAGTTTTTGTTGTTTCCGTTCTTTTTCAAATTACTCCATTATGAATTAGTCTCACAAATCCAAATGTTCTTAGCTGATACATTGTTGCTTGAATGTTGCAAGAAGCTGTGAAAAAATCAGATGGATTCGTCCTATATCGAATGAGATACTGTCGAACAACCATATTATTATACCTTAATGGCCGGTACTGTAGTTTAACAGAGCATCAGACTCCTACAGTAATCTCCTGACAAAAAGGAGCAAATGCTCATGTTGGCGCCCAAAAAAGAAAAGTTTGCTCATTAAAAAAAAACTAGAAATTATCGAGAAAAAACGCTTTCTTTCGACTATTTCCTTCGTAAATCCGTGAGAGAAAACACTTTTCTTGAGTTTCTAATATTAGAATGAGCTAATCTCCATAGTTCCCCGGTTTGGCTGAAATTTTCAGTGAAACTGTTCGGAATTCTCTGTGCTACAAGTGCGCTTTATTGAGAAGCAGATTTTTTTTACATTTTGAGACGAATTCTAACCTATAATTTCCATTTTTTCAGAATCTTAATTTCTAATATCGCTGATTTCTTGTTTTTCTGTGACGAAGATCGAGACATATCGGTAGAGCATATTTGCATTCTTATTTGTCTAGCTTTTTCGGAGAATTTCAGAATTTTACAATGGTGCGCGTTTGCATTCTATTGATTTTCCTCGTTTTCGCTGATTTAACGGAGGAAGAGCAGTAGAGCGCACCAGCACTTTCGAACACTCAACAGTAATATTTTCTCCAGGATCATCGTGTCCGGACGCTATCCGTCGTTGCGAATCGGTCGACGAGTGTCGTTGGCATTTAGGAGAGCTCCGTGTTCGGTGCTCCACGGCTTCCAGTTGTCGGCGGGAGGAGTGTGCGCAGGCAAGTGCGCTCCGTCGAGACTTTATGGCCTTTTTCCACGATTCATTGATGATTTAGAGTCTCCAACGATTTTCGACGTACGTGCCGTTCGCCCTCGTCGAGTCCATTATGTTCTGCCACTGTGCGCCGGACGATGAGGCGTGCTTGACGCTGCAGGTGAGATTCTGCTTGGGACTGGCGGGAATTTCGGAAATTCAAAAATTGCCTTATTCAACAAATTTCTTGTGAGACGTCGAGCGCTTTTGCCTTTGGGTCACAGGCTCATTCTCCCAAGTCTACTTCTTTCGGAGTAATCAAGTTTTCCAGTTTTTGCACTTGTTCCAGAGGGCATCTCTGAAATTTATCGAAAGAGAAGTCCATTAGTATGTCTAGATGTCGAGATGTCCGATTTGAAGGAAAATGAACTGATTGAAACCAATTTTCTGCGTGGCGGAAACGAATTCGTCCCACAACGCACCCGTCCCGTCACACGTTTTTAGCGAAACGAAAAAATTGGCGGGATAAACGAGTGAAAACGACCCCAACTGACGGGGGGGGGGGGGGGGAGGGGCAGGAGAGGAAAAGAACAAAAACTTACATGACAATTGAGAATAAGTGAAAGAAAACGGGAAAAAAAAACATTAAATTTCTTAGGCGAAAGAGGTGGAGTGGGTGTTGTCCATCTAATATTCATGGGAAAATTCAAAATTTTGAGGAATCCTTACCGGCGAAAACAACAAAAATGATAAAATAACGACTACCTGGAATTGAACTTCTGACCACCTGCGCAACACTGGGGAACTGTAACCAGTAGGCCATGGCGCTTCGAAGCGATCCGATCGGAAATCAAAGGCGTTTGAAGATTTATAAGTGCGCGGCGATTAGAAAAGTTATTCAAAAATTGGAGTATTTATCTTCATTTTTTCCGTGTCGCAACCCGAAAAATGGACTAGAAATGGAAATCGTACTTCAAGAAGTGCTCCCAGTGAGCCATTCCCCGCTGCCAAATTGGTGCGCCGTCACCCAATTTGGGATATATTTCATGTCTTTTCGTTTCAAATTGGTCCACCTTTGGCCTTGTTAGTGCTAAGCCAACACCGCCCAGTTTTTCTGAAAATATTCAGCTTAAAGGCGCATACCGTGTCTTTCTATTTCTCCTCCGTTAAAACTAGTAATAAGACAATTGGTAAGAGAGAAAACCAATTAGTATGGGAAGGTCTAAGGCACTAATTAGTCAAATTTGTCCTCAAATTTACGTTTTTCACCACTCAATTTTCGTTTTTTTTTTCGTTATATATCTCATTTTCCATTTTCCATATATCCGCCTACTCACATTCCCCTATAAGAAAAGCAATTTCTCTCTCTCTCTTTCTCAACTTTTCCCCAAAAAGAAAAGCTCCGAAGAGAGCACAAAAAAGCAATTTTAAGAGCCGAAAGGAGGGGAAGGGACCGCCCGAAAAACGCAAAGGCGAGAAGAAGAGCCGTGGATGACAGAGTGTGATAAAGTGAGAGACGGCGACGACCAACGCGACAGATACCTCACTATCATTTGTCATTCTTACGCCCCGAAAGCAATCTAAATGGGAAGAGAAAGAGTGCCTGTGGAAGTGTACTTTACGGAATGAATTCGGGGAGAATCCGTTGGAAAACGCGGTGATGCAAATCCGCTTTATTGCTAATTTGTTTATTGTCGGGAGCTACGGAAGGCGGAAGGCGGAAGGGGGTACTTGAGAGTGAGAGAAATTCCAGTGGCCCACGTGCAAACCTTCGTCTTGAACTTTCAGAAGCCGTCGGAAATTGAAGTTTTCATTCCTGGTACGCCTTTGATGAGCCCTTACCATACGGATTTCAGCACATTAGACTCTAAATAAGCATATATTCAAATTCGAACATTTCAGGAAATGATCTACCCGAAATGCCTTTATAAATCCTCTGGCTTCATGTCCACCTGCACCCAATCCGCCCAGAAATGCGATCAGGACACCAGGTGCCGACACATACGCCACGCGATTAGTGCACACTGTCCGGTGAGGAATGGGGAGTGTCTGAAGACAAGTCTCGACGATTGTAGAAGGACTATTTTGTCGGCTAGGTGAGTGTGCTCTATTGTCACTTATTTTGATTTCCCGCACACTAGACCAGAAAGATCTTAGTTCCCGCGGATTTATATGCAGCCCACTCCAAGAGGTGCTTTGTGGCTTTGTGGTTAACTTGGCTCATTTCAGAAAGTTCAAAAACATGGGGGAGGGTTCGAAGCTCCACCGGGGTTTTCCTTTTTGTCTTTTATCAAAAAGCCAATAGAACGAATTTTCAGAGCCTCCATCCTAGAGCAGCCGTGTTTCTGTAAACTATCCGATGTGCAATGTCTGGCGCATCAAAATTCGATGATCCCGAACAACCCATGTATCGAAAACGCCATGATTGAATACTCCCGAATAATGGGCTACAATAAACCGGGTCTCGCCACGAACCGCGTCATCACGGCCGTAGATGAGAGGGCGGAGCGCGATGAGCCGCACGACGAGGAGCTGCTTAGAAGGACCGCTAGTACGGTTGGTTTTTGCCCCATTTTGGTTAGAGTTAAAGCAAAATTTGTCAGAACTTTCAGACTAGATCAAGACGAGAAGTCTTCGATTATAATGAGGTTTTCAATCTGAAAAACCATCGTGAAATTCTTAGTGTTTAGTGTTGGAAAATGTGAAAATTTGGTTTTTGCCTGAAGAAACTTGTCTCTCCGCTTCAAAATACGTATAAAATGTCCAAAAACGCACCAAAATCATTGAACTATGTTGAAAGAGCTATGAAAATGTGCTCCATTGAGATTTTCAAGGTCTTTTCTACCAAACGTTAGTAGGTACTATATTTCAGGTTACTCTGAAATTTCGAACGGTTTTGTCAATTTTGAAAAGAGTTATTCAAAAATTGCGGTGGAGCGCATTTGCATATGAATAGCTAAACGCATTCTGAAGGCCTTTGTACAATATGTTTAATTTGAGTTAGGCAAGTCGATTACAATTTTCAGCTAGCTTTCAGCCACTTTGGGACGAGTTATTTAAAAAGTGCAGCGGTGCGCGTTTTCTACTCCACTGGGCTTCCCCTAAATCTCGTAACGCAGCATTTGCCGGAGTTTTCGGACAAATGAAAGCCAGGAATGTAAGCGCGCTCTGTTGAACCATTGGAATTAGGCATGGAGAATTCAAAGGGTGCATAATGCAAGTGCGCTCTATTGCACTTTCGTTTAAAACTGACTTTTATTTAGTTATCAGCTTGTGAAATTGTGAAATTTCGTTTTCCCTTCCATTCTCCTTTGTGAAATTCAATTTTTTTTTAATTTTCAGATAAACTACCAACCTATAAAAACCGTAACCTTCGCTCCGCCTACTAACCAAGAACTGAGGAACACGTACCGCCCACAAACTGATCAAAACAACCGAAAAAGACTGCGAACCTCCACAACAACTACCAAAGCGCCAAGAACTCGAGTATCCCCGACTACCGTGATCCGGGCTACAAAGACTACGAAAGCTACAACCACTACAACCACTACAATGATGCCGAGGGCATCTAAAAAGTCGAGTTTTTTGGATCTTTTTGGAATATTCGGGAAAAAAGAGAAACAGACATCGGCTACGGTAGAGCTGAGCGAAAATTCGATGATGGATGCCGAAAATGCGGAACATCTGGAGAACGCTGAAAATATTGAAATGGTCGGAGAAACGATGATGATCAAAAAGCCGTCTTCGCAGCACGCCGCAATGAGCAAAAAACAGAAATTCCGAACTACAGTATCTCCGCCGTTCACTTCCGAAGCTCCACCCCCTTGGATGTCCACGACACCGACAGTAGCCACCACGAGTACCGTGTTCTTCACACACGCGCCACCCCCAATGGAGGGATGCAACACAAAAGATGCGAATGGAAGGGAGATCTTCGCGCATATTGGAGCTATCATGCGGGTTAGTATGCAAACGCGCTCTATTGGGAAAATTTCTGAATGATAGTTTTCCGATGTAATTTTTAGCTTAAAATTGCTGAAAACCGCTCCACCGAAATGCTCTTATTAACTGAAGACTTCAGTAAATTGTGTTTTGTTTAAATACCACCTACAGCCATGCAAGTGCGCTCCACCGAACACTCTCACAACTTCTTTTTCCAGAAGTACGTGGATTGGTCTGGAAGATGTTCCACTTGGTGTGAATGCGAATTCGAAGATCACCTGGCATGTGAACCAATACCATGCTTGGATCACGGTACCTGTGACGCTCCGCTAACTACAATCGGTAAGCCACACCCACTATATGAGAAGATTTTCCGTGGATTCCATGAATCCTCCAGAAAATGTTGTAAATTCGCACTGCTGAACTTTCGTTCTAACTGGGTTATAATCACTCAAATTGAGCAGAAATGTTTGGGTATTTAAACCAGAGTACCTCACAAAAATTTTCATTAGGATTGAAGAGCATAATGCTAATACGCTCTGCTGAACTTTCCATCTAACTGGGCTACAAAAACTCCAATTTAGCAGAAATGTCTGGGTACTTAAAACGGGATATTTCACAAAGAATTTCATTAAAATTGGAAGACATAATGCAAATGCGCTTTGCTGAACTTTTGCTCTAATTTGGTTATAACCACTTAAATTAAGCCGAAGTGTTCTGGTACCTGACGCAGGGTACTTCACAAAAGGTTTCATTGAAATTGAAGAACATAATGCAAATGCGCTGTATTGGACATTTGTTTTAACGGAGCGGCGCACAATAATCTACACAGAAAAAGAAACACATTAAAATGGTGATTTCCTTTCAGAATTCGGTGAACGCGTTTTCCTCAAAGACCGTGGAGCTTGTTACTGTGAAACGGAGAATTTCGTATGCGAATTTCCAGAGGAGCCACCGGAAATGTATCCGGGGCTCTACATGTCAATTGGATATTCACAGAAAGATGTGGAATTGATTCGAAAATCGGTGCCCCGCGAGATTCTCGACAAGGCCGGCTTTTCGTCATCGGATGCGTCAACCGATATCGCATCGCGCATGCAAATCGCCTTCGAACGCATTTTGCCCAAGAACCTGCAATGCCGCATTGTGACGATGAACGAGCTCAGCGAGCCCGGCAACGCACTTTACCGTATTGAGTGGTACGGTAGAAATGAAATGCTCAATCACACAAGGACAAAGTGGCACTCGGATGGCGCCGAGAAGGTTAGCGGGCGGGGAGATTCAAAATACATGAATTTATGAAACAAAAAAAAAACGAAAATTAGGTTTTCGACGCGTAAACCCGAAATTCTTTCTGAAAAATACGCGTCGACAGTTTGTTTTCTTTTTTTCATTTTCAGCTCATTGAACCGTTCAAAATAGTAAGAATCAAGGAATATACCTTCCTTAAAAGCGAAACAAAAATGGGTCTCAACACGACAACCAGAGCTCCATCAGTTTTTATTGGGAATACTGTATTTCGTGTTGTGGTCAACGGCAATATTCTGAAACTCAACCCTAAAATGTATTTAACAACTGGACATTCCGACAAACATACGTTGCTAAATGCTCTGTAAATTTCAGATATGTTCCCCATATGTCCGAAAACTGGCCGACCATTTTTCACTAAACGAATCACCACGATTTCAGTTGGTTCTTTCCACTGTTAAACAAGTCAAAGTGAGTTGGTTTTCGCTATAGAAAGAGCGACAATCGTAGCCTAGAAATATGAAATTGGATTTCTAGGCCACGCGCTTTAAACTGCCCTAAATTGACACATAAAAAAGATTTTCTAGCTTCATATCCAGAAAACGAATGGTTAAGCTTTGCCCTATCAAAATATGCGTGGTGACCTAGAAATACAAAATTGGATTTCTAGGCCACGCGTCCCTTTTAACAGCTTAGATGAAAATGAAGATTCTCAGGTTCTCGACTATCTGGACGGGTTGCCGCAGTCGTCGGCAGGACGACACACGGGTTTTCAACTGATTATTTGTTATCATCAACCGTTTTTCATCATCATCATCACCATGCTCATCACCGTTACCTTTTTCTAGTCGACACTCCATCTTTAACGTCTTCTCCCTCTCCCGAAATGCCTTTCCAACGCTGTGCCTTTTAATATATGTTTCTTTTTGAAATTTTTATAAAATAAATACATTTTAGGCTTGAGTTTCAGAGTATTGCCGTTGACCTCATTGATGCTTCCACGAAAGACGAAACAAGACCGTGTTTCGCGTTTCGTGCCGAGATTATTGAAAATGCTGAGACTTTCGGCATTTTTTCAGATTATTTCATGTTCATACTTTTCTAAACCGTCTCAACTTTCTAATGTCGAAACTAGTATTAAAAATTCGATAAACTAAAGACTCACTGCTTTGGGTCTCACCGATTTCTCGATTTTTGCTCATTCTTTTGCCGTTTGCATGCCTGAAAGCTTTCTTTTTAGAGCTACTGATAACAGCTATTGCGCAGAGCGATTCCATTTACTTTCGAAATTACAAAAAAAGCTAAAAATTAAGAATTTTTAGAGCAAAACTTTCAGAAAAATTAACGACTTTCAAATAGGAAATGTGAGGTCGACAGATATATGGCATGTAGCGGAAAACTTAGATCATGTATGATTTTAAAGGGGGAAGGACATGGTATAAAGCTTCGATTGTCATATATAAACGTGGGGAGATCGAACATAGTCGAAATTTGGGATAAGCATATGTATATGTATATGTATATGTATGTGTACAAGTATATATATTAGAAACAATACGAATCGTGGGGACTTTAGAGCGGAAAACAATAATAAGTCGAGCGAATTTCTTGCATATAAATGAGGAAAAGACGAAAAATCGTTTATTCATCATCTGATTCATCCGAATTCTTCTCCTCCGGTGCATCTTTTAGAAGCTCCAAAACGTGGCTAACTTCGTGCACTCTTCCATCCTCTCCAATCGTTCCAGGCCTTACGACACCTACAAAATGTTTATATACTTCCAATTTTCGAACACTGCAACGGAAAATTCAGAAAAATTGACGCCGCTTATTCCAATTTCCTTACCCGCATCCATCATCCTATTCATTGCATCGACGAGCCTCATAGCCTCGTACTCCTTCTGTGCTTCGGTCATTTCAGCCATTGCGGATCCATGATCCGGTGGGTACATCGCGCCGGTTACTGGATTCACACTGGAATTCTTACTTTTTGAGTGCTTATTTAATGCTCTAAAAAGCATTTACCTGTCTTTAACTTTATTGTAGTCCTCTGTCTCACTATCCTCACTATCAGATTCACGTTTCGGCTGATTAATTTGTCCGAGAAGTCCCACATTAGCGAGATGCCCGGCGGAATGACCAAATCCAACGTATTTGATCACTCGGTTGACTGAAAATGATAGAAAATGGCTTTAATAATGCTGAAAGACGTGCCAGATAAATTATCTCAGGTACAGCAACGCTTTCCGCTTCTCTAAACTGCTTAAATTTATTTTCGCGAACAATTTGAGCAACAAAACATATGTTTACCTGATCTTTTGCAAATGATGAATAGAAACTCGGAGGCGACATCCTTCGTGGCCGATGGTTGCATCATAATTCTGACGATTTTTCCGCGGAGGGTATTGTGTTCTTCCGGGCGCTTTTTGACTTCTTCAGCGACCAATGGCGGCAGCACCTAAAAAGCATAAAAGAAGAATGCATTACTTTTTGAAACCCGAAGTTCTAATGTTTCAAATCTGTCATACAGAGCTTATTAAAACAATCAACGTAAACTCAAGTATTCGGTTAAATTTGGAGGCCACCGCGCGAGTCTGTGCTCATTTTTCAAAATGAAATCTACAAAAAACGAAGGTTTTCGGAGAGACTTGAAATCTACAAACATGTGAGTTTTACGGCGAGTCTTTTGATTTTAAATAATTTTTGAACTAGCTAATTATTACACTCTTCCGAAGAAACAAAGCGATGCAAATTAATGCAGTTTCTTTCAAAATATTTAGTATCCTTACCCGAAGACGGCAATATCTCCTTGCGTATTTATTACCAGCACATATTCTGGCCAATGCTTGGAAGTATGGCCCAAGCAGGTCAGTGGCTGTCGACGCATCCTTCGGAGTGGGATTTTGATTAAGTGTCTCAACCGCCTGAAAACCATTCGCTAGATTGATCACTTTTAAGTCGCGGATACTCTATTATATGTCAGATACAATATGTGCAATATGAATATCGCATTAGAAAAAACAATTATGCTCGTTCCGTCTTGCATTGTATCTTGTTGAACATTATCCAATGCCTGAATGCACCGGCAAAACCTTAGCTTTATGCCAGGATTTCTGTCGTTACTCGGTCTCTTACCAAAGTCAGCTGTTTATCCAAATGTCCGATCAGCGCTTCAACGAATGTCATATCGTCGTACTCCTTTACCAATTTCTCGCTTTGGCTCGAGGATCCGGAATTCGATGAATCCGTTTTCGGATCGGCACACAGAACCGAAAACATCATCGGAAGCGGTGGAACAGAAAGTGCATGAATCGCCGATTGGACAATCTCTCCTGTTATGACATCCGAACAAATTATGCCGCGAAGGGCGCGACACGCATTGATTGCTTTCTGCTCGTCGATGGTATTGACGTCACCTTGGAAATGGCAGAAAACGTTGAAGAAAGTCTTAAGGGACTCGTTCGCTCTATTAATATCCAACTGGGGTACGTTGCATTTTCCAATACAGAGTTGAACAGGAAAAATGAGCGATTCGGCTACATCCGAATCGTCTGCCCAGAATTTCTAAAAAAGAAGTGTTAGAAATGCCTAAATGTCATTTTCGCTCATTTTGAAAGCTGGTTTCAGCAGGAATTAAGGATGCAGGATCTCGCAGCGATTACAGAAGTACGGTAGGAGCATTGCCAGAGCGACGTTCGACCAGCTATAGTATGTTTGTTCATTACCTGGAAATTTTTGCTCATCGCCGTAGCAATGAAGGCGATGCGATGGTAAAGGTACCAGACAGTAGCAGCATCCGATGCCGACATCTGACGAATCCATTCGACTTTCGAAACTTTTCGGCGCGATTCTTCAAATTGCGACAGGTAGAATTTTAAATTTTCACCATTTATATCTTTGCAACTGAAAACAAAAGAATAAGATTAAACCACCTGAAGGCCTGAAAATCGCAAAACTGACTAGAATCGATCTCGCATATTCGACGAGTGATACATGGTGTTGACCAGACATTTCTGAGCTTCAATTTGTGCTAAAATCAAATTAATTGCCCAAAAAAACAGGAAATTCCTCTTTACCTAACAGATTCTTCGAGCAGTGTTTGTCCGATAGAAGAACAGCCAAAGCCAGAATTTTGTCGCACAGATCGGGGTTCAGAAGACTCTAAAAATTAATTTTACGTGGATATCTGATAGAGATGTTTTCAAATTGCGTATTTTTAAAGCAACTCTTCAATTGATCATACTTCTAATCCATTGCTATCACGACTTAGAATCTTGACCGTTTCAAGCAGAATGATTGATAAACTTTCATTTTCGACAAGTTCGGCGATGCGATTGCCAAGGATCTGGAATAGGAAAAACATGCGTTAAAATCAAAAATTCCTTTTTTTATGAAGGAAAATTTCAATAAATTCGACGACAAGCTTAATTACTTTTTTTCGTAGTAAATATATAATTTTAGAAGGATTGTCGTATTTTTATATGATGCTGAGGTTTTTCTTTCGAATAATATGTAATATTTCAGAGAAAATTTCTTCAATGAGAAATTGCTTTTTAAAATATTGATTTCAAAGGTTTCTACCAAATAACATTTTTAAAGTGTCGAATATACAAACATTAATAAAGCCTCACACTCCTATCTTTTATATTAATGTAGAATTTCACGGTTTGCGCGTTGGCAGCATTCCATTTGGTGAAGAACTCCCCAACTTTTTCGGGGCTCCATTTGGAAATGGCGGCGATTTCTTCAGTTGTCAGAGTTTGGGACATTGCAGCTGAAAAACAATGGGAAATTGGAGAGGCGGGGCGTTATTCGAAGAGAGGAACTGACGAGTATCGTGAAAAAATCGAATTGAAGTGGTGGGGAATTAATGTGTTTCCTCAAGAAAAAATGGGAAAATAAAGGGAAAGGAGAACAAGTGATTGGTAATTTCAAAATATAAATGCGAAAAAATATAAGAAATTTTCATAAATCAACAAAAACTCTGAAATGGTTAAGAGAAAATGTCTCGCTTGCTCGATTAAAAAACAACTGTTGAGAAAAATTCACGCCGTTTTTTTTATTCTTCGCTTAAACAGCGCCAGGTCAAAATGGAAAAGTTTTGAAATGTTTATTGTGAGCGATGAGCCTTTCAAGACGATTGCTATAAATATATATTCAATTGAAGTGGTGACAGAGTTCGTAATAATGATTAAGATAGTGATAGATTTAACTATCAATTTTCAGATTTTCACGAAAATAAGATTTGGAATTATTGAGTTTTGTTATTCGAATTTTTTTTCGAGATTTTACTGAAAAAAAAAACGAAAAAATAAATAATATTTCAGAAACTTAGAAGCCCTTCTTCAGGTGTGCTGGTGAAAGGGACATCGTGTATCCATGGCAACTATTCATTTGCACTACATTGAGATATAAAAAGGCATAATGTAATGAGATATGGAATAAACCATATGAAAAACTTATTGAAAAACCGAAAAAAAAGTAAAAATTACCTGAAATAGACCATTTATAGAGGGAAAAACTTCTAGAAATAGCTATAAGCTACAATAAATCTCGATTTTTCTGATTGATTTTTTTTCGAAAATAGAACTAAATGAAAAAAAAATTACACACTTTTCACTTTTGGAAGAACGGCCTTTCGATTAGTCGGCTGTGGCACACGGTTTTTGTTCACTGTGCTCCCCGCATGGCGTTCACAGAAAGATGTGGAATTGATTTGAAAATCGGTGCCCCGCGAGATTCTCGACAAGCTCGACGTGGCACTCGGATGGCGCCGAGAAGGTTGGCGGGCGGAGAGATTCAGAAAACAGTGAATTTATGAAACGAAGAAAACCAAAATTGTGGGTCTCGACGCGAAAGAATATTGAACCGTTCGAAATGGTAAGAGTCATGGCATATGCCTTCCTTAAAAATCAGGGCTGTTCTTTTTTCCGGCCGGCCGGGGGCCCGGCCTCAATAGGTCGGCTTTTCCGCGGCTTTTGCAAAAGCGCTCTATTGCAAAAAAGCCGGGCCCGGCTTGGCCGGGCCCCCGGCTAGCCGGAGTTTGCGCGTGAAATATTGCGTTTTTTTCCGCATTTGCACAATTTGCACCAGATTTAACGACAATTCTCGGTTTTTCATGCCGTTTTTATTAGGAATTCGTTAAATTATTATGATTTTTTTTTTGAATACGGCTCTAAAGATTTATTTTTCTATAAAACATTAATTTTTTAGTAAGACAGAACGTTTGATCTTCATTTAAAAAAATTCATCCACAAAAATCTGTTTTTATCAAATCTAGTTGAACATAGCTTTTTGCGTTAATTTCAGTCATTGAAAGCGATATTTCAACAGTTGCGGACAAACTTCAACACCAAATCGTTTTCAAATCGTGTTGTCAGGTTAGTTTTCAGCCGAAACTATTGTTTTTCTCTCCGCCAATAATTTTTCAGATTATTGTTTTCTCGCGAAGAAGGCCCTCAATCCGTCAATGTTTTCGGCAAGAAAAAATCAAAAAAACAAACTTTCTGTAAGTATTATTCTGCATAAACTAAAGCTATATTTCACAATTAAAAGAATTAACAAAGTAAAAAAGTTAACAAAATTCGCAAATTAACAAATGATCGCTGCGAGTCATCGAGTTTTGTCACTTTCATTGTACGCTCTCTGCTTCAGTATGAGAATCCATGTTCTTTCTGTAAGTATTATATTTATTATCTCTTTCTTACAGGCCTAAAGATGAACTCATGCTGTATTATGGCAGCAAACAAGTTCCGATACGTTTCAAGCTCCTTTCGATATAGAGGTGCTCCTGATATAGCGAAAAACTTTGCTATAGATTCTGTCACATTCTTCTTGGCTGTGGGTGATAGTTGAAGATCTGCCACGTCATTATCATTTTTGTTCAATAAATGTGTCGCCTGCTTGTATTTTTAGATTTCATATTCAATAATTGAATTAATAAATGATTCTATATGCTACTCTTTCTCAAAAAAACTTACGTAATGTGTCCTCCATTGTCATTCAAGAGGTGTCCACATGCGATGCATTTGATATATGCCGCATTAGTTGAACATTTCGATAAGTCGTGAATAATCGCGACAGAGTAAAACTCTTTCTTATTGTTACAGATATTCTAAAATTGTTTAAAAACGAATACAATTATTTTCATCCAATTTCACAAAAACTAACTAATACGGCAGTGTATCCCGGTTTCTTCTTTTCTAAAACTGCTACGACGTCGTTTCTTTGAGGGGCTGAGAACCACTCAGGGAGAATACTCTCCTGAGTTTCCTTTTTGTTCGATGAATCTTGTCTTTTTGACATTTTTTGAGAACCTGAAAGATACAGATTGCCCAATATTCCAGTTGTAAACTATTTAATAATAGAGTAAAAATGAAAATAATGATTGAATTAAAAAGAGAATAAAAAATCCCTTTGAAGTTCATCATTCTGTCATAATAATTGGAGATAGATTGGACTGTTGAGAGCGATGCAAATTATTGAACGAGAGTTGCAAAACCCTGTTTTGTACGTTGTTTATTGAATTATTGCTCAGCGTTGTAAAAAACACCATGTCTGCAATGTCTTCGTCCCTCAGAAGTGAATTGCCGTTAATTATAATAAAAAATGAGCAGAAACCCCAATGTTTCATTATTTATTTCACACGCAAACTCCGGCTAGCCGGGGCCCGGCCAAGCCCGGCCCGGCTTTTTTGCAATAGAGCGCATTTGCAAAAGCCGCATCCCGGCTTTCTCCCGGCCGGCCGTAGGGCCGGCCCGCCGGCCGTTTGAACAGCCCTGTTAAAAATGAAACAAATCAGCACAAAAATGGGTCTCAAAACGACAACCAGAGCCCCATCAGTTTTTAGTGGGATTACTGTATTTCGGGTTGTGGTCAACGGCAATATTCTGAAACTCAACCACAAAATGTATTCATTTTAAGAAAATTTCAGTTAAACACATCTGAAAATTGAAATTCTACGATTTTTGTGACAGGACCCAGTTTTTTGAAAAATTTCTGCATTTTTGGCTGCATTTTCGGATCGTATGAGTTGATTATTGGCTTCCAAGCTGGACAACTGGACATTCCGACAAACATACGTTGCTAAATGCTCTGTAAATTTCAGATATGCTCCCCATATGTCCGAAAACTGGCCGAACACTTTTCACTAAACGAATCACCGCGATTTCAGTTGGTTCTTTACACTGTTAAACAAGTTAAAGTGAGTTGGTTTTCGCTATAGAAAGAGCGACAATCGTAGCCTAGAAATATGAAATCGGATTTCTAGGCCACCCCCTTTAAACAGCCTCAAATTACCTTATAAGAAAGATTTTTTAGTTCCATATTCATGAAGCGACTGGTTAAGCTTAGTCCTATAAACATGCGCCGTGGCCTAGAAATACGAAACTGGATTTCCAGGCCACCGTGTTCCTTTTAACAACTTAGATGAAAATGAAGGTTTGCAGGTTTTCGACCCGATTTTTATGAAATAAATTCATGTTAGGCTTTAGTTTCAGAGTATTGCCGTTGACCTCATTGAGGCTTCCACCAAAGACGAAATAAGACCGTCTCGTCTTCGTCGTCGTCTAGAAATCGTCTGCCGCACAGATAGACATTGCGTTGGTACGCATGCATTTTAATTGACGACGAAAGACCACAGGATTTTTTTTCGTCTTTCGTGGAAGCCTTAGACCTCAACACAAAAACCGAATTCAAAATGCCAGCGTTTCGTGTCGAGACCAATGAAAATGCTGAGACTTTCGACATTTTTTCAGAGTATTTCATTTTTATACTTTTCTAAACCGTCTCGACTTTCTGATGTCGAAACTAACATTAAAAATTAGATAAATTAAAAACTCACCGTTTTTTGTCTCACCGATTTCTCGATTTTTGCTCATTCTTTTGCCGTTTGCTTGCCTGAAATTTTTCATTTTAGTACTACTGATAACAGCTATTGCGCTGAGAGATTCCATTTACTTTCCAAATTACAAAAAAACCTCTTCTTTTGGATAACTTTACATTTTTCGTGGCTAGAATCAAAATTGCAAAAAATTAAAAATTTTAACAGCAAAACTTTCAGAAAAATTAACGAATTTCAAAAAAGAAATGTGAGGTCGACGGATATATGGCATGTAGCGGAAAACTTAGATCATGTATGATTTTAAAGGGGGAAAGACATGGTATAAAGCTTCGATTGTCATATATAAACGTGGGGAGATCGAACATAGTCGAAACTTGGGATAAGCATATGTATATGTATGTGTATAAGTATATATATATAAGAAGTAAGACAACTCGCGAAGAGTTTAGGGTGGAAAACAATAATAAGTCGAGCGAACTTCTTGCATATAAATGAGGAAAAGACGATGAATCGTTTATTCATCATCTGATTCATCCGAATTCTTCTCCTCCGGTACATCTTTCAGAAGCTCCAAAACGTGGCTAACTTCGTGCACTCCTCCATGCTCTCCAATCTTTCCAGGCCTTACAACACCTGCAAAATGTTCAGATATTTCCAATTTTCGAACATTGCAACGGAAAATTCAGAAAAATTGACGCCACTTCATACGCCGTTAAAGACAGTATTTTTATTGCAATTTTTTTTGAATTTCAGAGTGACAGAGCTGTTAAAAATAGTGAAAAATCGAGTGACTTTCGAAATACATAGTATTAAAATGTTCACTGACTTTCGAATTTTTCTGATACAAATAGTAAAAGCTCGAAGAAAACCTAAGATATTCCAAGAAGACCATTTCTTTTTACGTTCTATGAAAACATCTACAGGCCACCTCTACGAGGTGTAGCAGCCTCGCAATATTCCAATTTCCTTACCCGCATCCATCATCCTATTCATTGTATCTACGAGCTTCATGGCCTCGAACTCCTTCTGTGCTTCGGTCATTTCAGCCATTGCGGATCCATGATCCGGTGGGTACATCGCGCCGGTAACTGGATTCACACTGGAATTCTCACTCTTTTTGGGTGCATATTTTGTGTTCTAAAAAGCGTTTACCTGTTTCTAACTTCATTGTAGTCCTCTGTCTCACTATCCTCACTATCAGATTCACGTTTCGGCAAATTAATTTGTCCGAGAAGACCCAAATTAGCAAGATACCCGGCGGAATGACCCAATCCAACGTATTTGATAAGTCGGTTGACTGAAAATGAAAGAAAATGGCTTTAATCATGCTGAAAAACGCACTAGATAAATTATCTGAGGTACAGCAACGCTTTCCGCTTCTCTAAACTGCTTAAATTTATTTTCGCGAACAATTTGAGCAACAAAACATATGCTTACCTGATCTTTTGCAAATGATGAATAGAAACTCGGAGGCGAAATCCTGCGTTCTCGATGGTTGCATCATAATTCTGACGATTTTTCCGCGGAGGGTATTGTGTTCTTCCGGGCGCTTTTTGACTTCTTCAGCGACCAATGGCGGCAGCACCTAAAAAGCATAAAAGAAGCATGCATTTCTTTTTGAAACCCGATGTACTAATGTTTCAAATCTGCCAGCGATGGATGCCGAATATGAAATCAGTTTGTGAGGTCTAAAAAAACTATTCGAATTTTGCTTAAAGAAAGGTTTAATTTTCCCTTTTTGATCTAGATTGCCATACAGAGCTTATTGAAACAATTAACGTGAGTATAAACTCAATTATTCGGTAAAATTTGGGTGTCACCACGTGAGTCTGTACTCATTTCTTAAAATTAACTAAAGCTGAGAGGAGAGTAAAACAGAAAAAGCTTGAAATCTACAAACTAGTGAGTTTTACGGCGAGCCTTTTGATTTTAAATAATTTTAAAACTAACTAATTATTCCATTCTTCTAAAGAATCAAAACGAAGGAAACTAATTTAGTTTCTTTCAAAATATTTCATATCCTTACCCGAAGACGGCAATATCTTCTTGCGTATTTATTCCCAGCACATATTCTGGCCAATGCTTGGAAGTATGGCCAAAGCACGTTAGTGTCATCCGTTGGAATGGAATTTTGATCAAGTGTCTTAACTGCCTGAAAATCATCAGCTAAATTGATCACTTTTAAGGCAAGGGTACACTACAATATGTAAGAGCATGGCGAATTTTTCGGCATGTTACATTTTCAAACCGTTAGTGTAAATACAGAAAAAAACCCGTACTATAGGCAAGGCGCGCATTTAATAGTATTAGAAGAGTAAATTTAATTATATCCATTATCCAAAGCCTGCATTTCGCATTTTACAAGTTCGCTTAATGGATCTAATTACGCATCGATTCGTTTACCTAGAAAAGCGGCGCTTCACTGAATTTACCGCTTGTTTCTTCTTAAACGCTATCGCAACCATCATGTTTCCGCTTAAAGCACCCAAAAAACGATTTGCACCGGCAAAATCTTAGTTTTATGCCAGGTTTTCTGTCGTTACTCAGTCTCTTACCAAAGTCAGCTGTTTATCCAAATGTCCGAACAGCGCTTCAACGAATGTCATATCGTCGTACTCTTTTCCCAATTTCTCGCTTTGGCTCGAGGATGATGGCCCGGAATTCGATGAATCCGTTTTCGGATCGGCACACAGAACCGAAAACATCATCGGAAGCGGTGGAACAGAAAGTGCATGAATCGCCGATTGAACAATCGCTCCAGTTATGACATTCGAACAAATTATGCCGCGAAGGGCGCGACACGCATCGATGGCTTTCTGCTCGTCGATGGTATTGTCGTCATCTTGGAAATGACAGTAAATGTTGAAAAAAGTCTTAAGGGACTCGTTCGCTCTATTAATATCCAACTGGGGTACGTTGCATTTTCCAATACAGAGCTGAACAGGAAAAATGAGCGATTCGGCTACATCCGGATCGTCCGCCCAGAATTTCTATAAAAAGAAGAGTTAGACATTTTTCAGATTTTTGTTATATTCTTTTTTTATCAGCGGCGCCCCGATTAACTGAAATACAAAATGCCTAAATTTCGCTCATTTTGAAAGCTGGTCTCAGCAGGAATTTAGGATGCAGGATCTCGCCGTGATTACAGTTGCACGGTAGGAGCATTGCAAGCGCGACGTCTGACCATACTGCCAACATGATGTTTGTTCATTACCGAGAAATCTTGGCTCATCGCCGTGGCAATGTAGGCGATGCGATGGTAAAGGTACCAGACAATAGCAGCATCCGATGCCGACATCTGACGAATCCATTCGACTTTCGAAACTTTTCGGCGCGATTCTTCAAATTGCGACAGGTAGAATTTTAAATTTTCACCATTTATATCTTTGCAACTGAAAACAAAAGAATAAAAATGAAGGCCTGAAAATCGCAAAACTGACTAGAACCGATTTCGCATATTGAACGAGTTAAACATGGTGTTGACCAGACACTTCTGAGCTTCAATTTGCGCTAAAATCAAATCAATTGCCCAAAAAAGCAGAAAACTCCCCATTACCTAACAGATTTTTCGAGCAGTGTTTGTCCGATAGAAGAACAGCCAAAGCCAGAATTTTGTCGCACAGATCGGGGTTCAGAAGACTCTAAAAAATAATTTTACGTGGATATCTGATAGAGATGTTTTCAAATTCTGTATTTTTAAAGCATCTCTTCAATTGATCATACTTCTAATCCATTGCCATCACGACTTAGAATCTTGACAGTTTCAAGCAGAATGATTGATAAGCTTTCGTTTTCGATAAGTTCGGCGATGCGATTGCCAAGGATCTGGAATAGGAAAAACATGCGTTAAAATCCCAAATTCCTTTTTTTAATGAAGGAAAATCTCAACGCATTTTGAAACAACTTGAGAATACTATAAATTTTAGGCCTGCAATCAAAATTTGTAATTTTTAGTAGACTTTAAAAATCTTAAAACTAATTTTTACAAATAGGGTGAGAAGAGTAAGGAAGCTTTCAGAGGATTCAATAAATTCGAAGACAGATTTAATTATTTCTTTTCGTAATACATATATCATTTTAGAAAGATTGTCGTATTTTTATATGATGTTGAGGTTTGTTTTTTGAATAAGTTGTAAAATTTTACAGAAAATTTCCTTTAATTCATCGAAGAAACAGATGTGACATTCACAAATGGAGTTTTTAATATTGATTTTTAAAGAGTCGAATACACATCCATTAATAAGACCTTACACTCCTATCTTTCATACTAATGTAGAATTGCACAGTTTGCGGGTTGGCAGCATTCCATTTCATGAAGAATTCCCCAACTTTTTCGGGACTCCATTTGGAAATGGCGGCGATTTCTTCGGTTGTCAGAGTTTGGGACATTGCAGCTGAAAAACAATGGGAAATTGGAGAGGCGGGGCGTTATTCGAAGAGAGGAACTGACGAGTATCGTGAAAAAATCGAATTGAAGTGGTGGGGAATTAATGTGTTTCCTCAAGAAAAAATGGGAAAATAAAGGGAAAGGAGAACAAGTGATTGGTAATTTCAAAATATAAATGCGAAAAAATATAAGAAATTTTCATAAATCAACAAAAACTTTGAAATGGTTAAGAGAAATTTTCGAAAATGTCTCGCTTGCTCGATTAAAAAACAACTGTTGAGAAAAATTCCCGCCGATTTTTTATTCTTCGCTTAAACAGCGCCAGGTCAAAATGGAAAAGTTTTGAAATGTTTATTGTGAGCGATGACTATTCATTTGCACTACATTGAGATATAAAAAAGCATAATGTAATGAGATATGGAATTAACCATATGAAAAACTTATTGAAAAACCAAAAAAAAAGTAAAAATTACCGGAAATAGACCATTTATAGAGGGAAAAACTTCTACAAATAGCTATAAGCTACAATAAATCTCGATTTTTTCTGATTGATTTTTCTTCGAAAATAGGGCTAAATGAAAAATAATATTAAACACTTTTCACTTTTGGAAGAACGTCGGCCTTTCGATTAGTCGGCTGTGGCACACGGCTTTTGTTCATTGTGATCTCCGCATGGGCGTACGAATATTTGTTGAATTTTAGATAATCGTCGCATTTATACAGAGACCAGTTTGGTTTTCCGCCTGAAATGTTTTTTAATTAAAAATTATTGTCAAATGTGTGGTTCCTGCTGATTCTCAACGGAAATCGGGGCTGTTTGATTTTGAAAATTTGAAAGAAAATTGAGAATGATATTATCTATCTACGAGTACGTGATTTTTCGTTTAAAGGCGGTGTTTGGATCTCGTTAGGGGATAGCGCGTCTTAACGCGCCAATTTAAAAATTGTAAGAAAGCGCACACACTGCGTTTGTGATTTCTTTTCGAAAATTGAAGCGAATATTGGAATTTTTCCTATTTATATTTTGCTTCGAAAATCATATTTTTTAAATTAATTTTTATTGTCAAGTTTCTTTCCAATATTCGCTTCAATTTTCGAAAAAAAATTACAAACGCAGTGTGTGCGCTTTCTTACAATTTTTAAATTGGCGCGTTAAAACGCGCTATCCCCTAACGATACCCAAACACCGCCTTTTAACGAAAAATCATGTACTCGCGGATAGATAATATTCCATTTTCCAATATCTTGATAACATTTTATTTTTGATGGTTTCCGCGATTTTCGGAAAATGAAAAAATTTGAGAAAAATTAGGTGTGTTTTTGCCAGAAATCGAAAGTTTTCTTATTTCGAAAATGGACAGAAAATTATATTTCTAAAATGAACGTTTTAGCGTTTTTGCTTTTAAAATCCACTGACCAGCACGTTGTGTGGCTTTTTCAGCGTGCTCAATTCCTGTGGACGTTTTTGGAGCGGCTGAAGCCATCCGACGAGCCGAAATTACCATTAGGCGGTTCATTCTGTGTGGAATGAAAATTAATAAAACTCGTTAAAAATCTTTTAAAAGGAAAAACATGTTCTTCAAACTTTATATGCTTTCTAATATCTAAAACAAGGATATTAGCATCGATGTAAAGCAAGCGGCGGATAATCGATTTTATCAGCTCGCGAAGATCCGATATACGCCTTGAAACTCCTGCTGGCGCGTTTAGCCATTTACACACATGCGCATTTCTCGTGCATTGTTTTGCCGGCATTTATTAGAATTCGAATTCTTTTCCCTATGATTTTCAGTGTTTTTCTTGAATATTTTTTTAATTATTTTAATCAGATTCAATAAATTTGCTAAGCCTTTAATTTACAAAGATTAAAGAAGATGACGGATGTAAAGACGCAAAACGCGATTTCACTCAAAGGATCGGCACAGCTTGTCAAGGAATTTTTCCGTGGGTTTTCTATCCAATATAAATGCCATTCTTGAAAGCTTTTGGCGATGTTTTTTGTCAACAATTTTCCCTTCAACAACAGCTATTTCCAGATTTCGGCTTGAACAGCATTCTCTACCAACGTGCGCTCTACCCGTCGGACAGTTTCAAGCGCGAGAAAAAGTACGGACTCACGTTGTGGGTCACACACGAAAAGAAGCTACTCGCATTCATGCAACCACTTTTGCAGCAGGTCGAATGTAAGTGTGGAACCTCTAATAGAGGCGTACTAACACTCTAGAATTGAAGGCTAATCCCGCTAATCGAAAGTAGCATTGTTCCACTTCGAACTTAAACGGGTTGTTAGTGTGCACTGTAGGTTACTGTAGGCATTCAAAATTTTGCATTTCACTCTATTACGGGTTCTACAATGCGCATTTTACAGATTGGCTCGCCAAAAAACAGCTAAAACGACTTGTAATGGTGATTTCGGAGGTGAAAACCAAGGAGGTCGTCGAGCGATGGCAGTTTGATATTCACACCGAAGATTTGGCTGAAGAAGGGTATGGGGGTCAGGGAAATCTATGAATCAAAATTTTTAAAATATCTCGGGAAAAAGTGGCATTTGTTTGCTGGAAACCAAGATTTTAAGGCTAAAGAGGGATTTTTCAAGTCTGAAAACCTGAGAAAAATATATTTTGCCAAAAAAAGACGCTTTCATGTGTATTAAATATAAAAGTCTCCACCAATAACGTGAATGCAGAAAATATTGATTTTACGGGTCTCGAAGCGACAGCTTTTGAGCTTGAAGAAAGGATGCGGATCTTGAAACGATTGTGAAGAGGAGGCATGTCGACGGAGGGTAAACGAGGAAATGAATTGAGAAACCCCTGTTTATTGCTAATTATATAGCGGCACAATTTAATTTCACCAGATGGTATGGTAAAATGATCCGGAAGTGCTCATCTTCGTTGGGGTAGTTGGGGGGGGGGAGAAACCTATTAAAACGCGAAAAATTGTCTACGTATGGGGGGTTTCAGGCATGGAGCATGCAAATATGCTTTATTAATCATATAAATAATCCAATTTAACATGTTTAAATTTCAAACGTTTTTCACATAAAAATATCAAAAAATTTTAAGTTCATTAATGCCAGGCGTGACAGACGAAATAGAGAAAACTCTATTAAACATTAAATAAACTTTAATAGCGCGCATTAGACTATCCTTGTCCGCGCCTGGAAAGCGCGGAGCCTACACTTTTGCTCACCTGGCACACTGGTTCAAGGAGTTTCAATTTCAATGGAGCTTTTCAGAATGCTCTTAGACAAGCTGGAATTTCAGAACCGTTCTGGCGAACTTGGCATCCTGAGCTGATGAACTCAGCGAACTCGCGTGAAAAGCATTGTTTTCACTCTTTTCTCATTGCTCACACTATCTTAGCTTTACACTAAAAAACTCTAAATTTTGCTTTATTTAGTCCCCCCTCATGTCAGCCAAATAAATAGAAACAACTTGAAGAAACAGATTAAAGGAGCTGTGATACCTTCCTCGATTCATCCTCTCCTCATAATCCCATCCGACAACAGATCTCATGTCAAGTGCTTCCTCCTAGCCTCCCCCCCCCCACCCACCTACCGTTCCGTCGTATTCTCTAGTGTTCGGTCTCTCTGTGATTGCGTAATATACATTAGAGGTGTTCGTAAGAGGTTAATGAGAAGAAGCTGACACAGGTGTCACTGATTTTCAAGGTGGTCGACCGGAAAAAGGTCAAGGAGTTTGTGTTGGCGAAATTGTGAACGAAAAAGTGGGGGGGGGGTTGGATGTGGTGAAAGGAGACGCGCGAGAATAACTTATTTTAAAATAATTTCACTGAGCACGTCGTATAGAATTCTAAAGTTGTCTGTAATGGGGGAGGAAGATGGGTTGCGAATCATTTTTCGAAGTCATCTTTGTGAACAGTCGAGTGTTAAGAAAGCATAATATCCTTGTTTTTCAGCAATAAAATTTTAAGAAAATCCCTTTTTTTTCCAGGGAAAATAATCATCGCGTCAAGGACGAGAAGAAGATTCGACAGGAGATCAGCGACGTGATTCGGTAGGATATTTCATCTTTCTTTCTTTTATTTCTGATGAAACCACTATGAGTTGAGTCGATTGAAATGCAGGGAGGTTTAGTGAAAATTTACAAAATATAAATGGTTTTTTTAAAATTAATATTTTTTATGAATTTTGTTGGGGTTATTCGCAAGAAAAAAACGAAAATGGCTTGAAAATAGTGAAAATACCCTTCTGTTAATTTTTAATAATTTAATTTAACTTCACTCGGTTCAATCCTCCCTTTCTGGCTCTTCCTATCCGTAGCCCGTACCCCTTTAATAGCGGTCAATCCACAGTAATCCTATGAGGATTGGATTTGGTGCGTCATATGGATGTCCAATTCTTGGCGACAGACGTGTTTTATTTTATATGTATTTGACTAATTGGCTTGAAAGAAAATTAGGGGAGTGCATGAATCCCGCCACAATTATATTTGTATCATATTAAAGGACAGATAGGGCAGGAAGAGGATAATATCTAGAAAAATGGCAAATAACAAGAAGAAAAGGGGTTTTCTGAAATAATCTTTAGTAAGTTCAACGAATTCAATGAGGTATTTTCGAAAATTCTGATTCATTTTTAAATTTAATAGATTTTTCTGATTAAAAAAGCATATTTCGCTGCCAATTCTTTCAAAAACGTCGTGTGCCATTGAAAAATTTTTACAAGTAATTGCTTAAGAAACTTATAAAAATGTTTTTTTAAGTCGCTTTAAGACGAGATTTTCAGTTGTCCTCTGCTATTTCTACCCAAAAATATACGGTTTAGCCGTCATTGCTGTCGTTCGTCTCTTATTTTCAGCATGAGACGAATGCTTTTAAATTTCCACAAAATTTCAGCCAAATAACCGCTTCCGTCTCATTCCTTCCGCTTCTGGAAGAGCCCGTCTCGTTCGATGTGCTCATTTACACTGGAAAAGACACGCAGGCACCCGAGGATTGGACAGAGAGCGGTGCATGCCTTATTCAAAATTCGGAAACTGTAAGATTGAAATTAGGAGAAAGCCATGCTGCTTTGCTGCATTCTGCTTTGTTAATCGGGGAAGGAAAAAAAATCAACCGCCGCCATCTGGTCCAAGCCAATTTCGTCCTTTGTCGCTGGGTCTGAATATCTGAAAATATTTGCAAAAGCGACGGAGATTTTAAAAAATTTAGACGAAATTAGAGAAAGTTCATTAAATAAAAACCGAGAATATTGTGAAATTTTAAATAAAAATTCTGAAATAAGCTGAAACCTGATGGCCGCGGATAAGCTTTTCTAGTTTTGACGGCTCCCTCCCGAAAAAACGGTTCGACCAATAAACAACCAATGAATACCATCTAATTTTCGATTCGGCTCTGACGGCTTCTCAAATTTGCAGGTCCAACTTCGCTCCTTTTCGACTTCAGTGCACTCGGTGAACACCAATGTGCAATACAAAGCGGATTTATAGAATGACGACGCAATAAACTCCAACATCCGTTTCTGCTCTTCTTGTACGTGTGGAGCTACAGTTTAGATGAATATTCCCAAAAACTCAATTCTCCGCTAAAACGTGACCGGACTCGCATGCGTCCGCACTGTATTTCTGTATTTCTTATTATTTGCCGATTTTCCCAATCTTTATTCATAATATCATTTGGTTGTCAGGTAAAACTGAACAACATAACTTTGCAGCTCACCCTATTACTTTAACAATGGCCTTTTGCGTATTTTGCAAATAAAAAAAGAAATCAATAGTAGTTTTTAATGCAGATTGCCTGGAAAATTATAGAAAACGTTTTAAAATTAAAATTTAAACTTAAAGGAACCCTTTCAATTCGACCCAACTAGAATAGAATGCACCTGTTTTCTTATGTAATTGGACCCCAGCACCTCCCCCCCCGTGTACGTCCTCCTCCTTTAAAGGGGCGGTACACCGCTAAACGGTTGTGTTGTTGTGTATGCTCCTTTAGAAGTTGACAGCGGGGTGCCGTGCCCTCCTTTAATTATTTGGGTGCCACCTACGTTTCATGATTTGAAAATGTCTCGGCGCGTGTGAGGTACCATTTCAGCTAGTTTGCAGTTGCTTCTCCCTCTCCTAGGCCGCCCAGCTGCTGCTGTGCTCACCAAAAGAATAATGATGAGGTGTCTTGTTGCAGTAATCCGAAATTAGCGGCAATCCGAGAGTCGTGGGTGGCAACAGTCAATAGATGATGACGTAACACTTTTGACCCGAACACCTGACTTTATGTTAAAGAAACGCGTGGGGGGGAAGAGACTATCATTATTTTATTATTACGTGTTAAAACATTGTCTAATGTTGGGGGGGGGGGGGGCGTCCGGATATGAGTGCCCCCTCCTTCCTTCCCCAGAAAGCGAAAACCGAAAAGGGTCCTTTCCTTAAATATCACCAAAATTCCCGAGGAAAAGCTTGCGAGGCCCCCCCCCCTCTCTCTCTCTCTTTCCCTCTCTTCCCCCATCTTTAATTGGCTAATAATCACCAACGAAACGGAACAAAACGACGAGCAGAGAGTGCGGAAAGACGAGAGACCCACACATTTATGCGGAAAACGATGAATTTCAATTAATTGGCCGAGAAATTTGATTTTCTGATGAGTTGGAATGACGATGATCAACTGGAAGAGGGGTTTAGCATAATGACACGACATCCGATCGAACCGAAATACAGACAGATGAGTGACCTGGCGCGCGACGAATCTTCAACTGTTAGTGTTCTAATACTACAAACTACAAGGTTAGTGTGCTACAAAGTACAAAGTAAGAGAGCTATAAACTAAAGAGTTGGTGGGCTACAAACTGCAAATCTAGGACAACAAACTACACGGTTAGTGGACTACAAACTACAAACCACAAATTATGTAAGGTAGCACTACAAACTACCAACACATTCGATTACAAAGGTGGTGTAGTAAGGCTACTAACTATAATTCCTATGGATAAACTCCGCATTCAATGAACTGACACTACAAACTACAGACTACAAACTACAAGAGATTTGACAGCAAATTTTTCCCCTAATGGTACACTAACGTAAGCGGAGTAAGGAAAGCCGATTTTTAAAGATATTGGAGAATATTTTTGATTTTGATTACGGTTTTAGAGTCCCATTGGCTTATACTACTTCTGACTACAAAGTCAGTGGGCTACAAACTACAAAATACAAGTCATGCAGAGTAACACTACATACAACCCACTCATTCAATGACAAAGCTGGTGTAGTAAGACTACTACCTAAGTATAATTCCAGTAGTCAAACGGTGCATTCAATGCGCTGACATTACCAGCTCCAAACTACAAACTACAAACTACAAACTACAAAAGAATTGATTTGCACTTCAAAATCAACTGCAAAATGAAAAGAGTTATAGAATGCGTGACACGTGACACGAAATCCCAGCTATAATATACAATACCTTGGAGATTAAAGGAGTGTGTGTGCGCAACAGCTGGCCGCCCCCCCCCCCTCCCCGTCTCTTCTCCCCTTCTTTTTAAGGCTCCTCATTACTCACCGTACTTTGTAATGAAGTGACAACGCATCGATCAACCGAATGTTTTACTATCCCGTCTTCTTTAGGCCAATATTCAATGGCTACCTAATCTTTGGCTACTTGATCAATGGCTACCTGATATTCTTTGGCTACTTCTGCCTTCGAGTTTCAATGGCTACCTATTTTCAATAGCTGCCTGATATTCTTTGGCTACTTTTGCTTTCGATTATCAATGATTACCTATTTTCAATGGCTACCTAGTTTCAATGGCTACCTAGTTTGTAGCCATTGTTTTAGTAAATACGATTTCCACGCAAAAATGATCTAAAAGTCGAAAGCTATTCAGAAAATGAGCAAAATTTAATTTAATTTTCAAAATTTTCAAAAAATTCAAAAAATTCAAAAGGTAGCCATTGATCAAGTAGCCAAAGATTAGGTAGCCATTGAATATTGGCCTCTTCTTTAAACCTTACATTTCAAGTGTGCCTGCGACGCGTCCGTGTCTTTTCATACCCAAAAATGCAGAAATGCTTACTCACATTGTTTGAAAATCTACCATTTGCGAAAAACCATTGGAGCGGTGCTTTGCTCTGTGAAAAACTTCGAAATGCGTCTAACATTGTTCGAGTTCATGCAAAACATCTCAAAATACGTTTCAACGCGCCCGAGGCACGCCAGCGACACACTAATCTCAAATCCGTTTGATCGTGTAATTAATCAAAACAGGTGTCAATGTTTGTGTTGGTCTTATATAAATATATACATCTTGAATTAATCCAGTCACCTCCACCCCCCCCCCCACTATCCACCTCCCTTTAATACCATCTACAGTAGGCGAGGGGATTATGTCGTAATTTGGGTGATTTGCTTTTTCTATTGAACAAGATTAAACATTGACGATTCAGAGTTTCGGCCGACGGTTTTTTGAGAATGAAGCTTTCAGACGAGCTCCCCTCCAACATAATGAATGGGGGGGGGGGGTGGGGGGCTATACTGGTATAGAGGTAAACCCCATAAACGTGCTATAACTGTAATTCAATCGGGCTCCTTGGGGGGGGGGGGGGAAGGGGGGGATGTGCTTTTTTAGGTTAAATTTTTGGCATTGTTCATGGTTTTAAGAGCGATTTTAAGACGCAAACCTGCGTCATTGAAGGAGGCTTCAGATGCTCGTGTGAAAACCGCGTTTCTCTTAAAACTTTGGAAACTTTGGAAATACGGAACAATGTCTGAAATTACAGCGATGAGCCTCTGGCTGCAACATGTTCCTTTTCCAGCATTTCATTGGATTTAAAGCGACTAGAATGCATTTTGCAAGATGTTTATTGAATTTCTGTGATCTACCACGACGGTTTTCCGGATGTTCCAAAAAATTTCAGCATTTTCCGGTGGTGGCAATCGTCACGTTCACCCTTCATCCCACCACAACGATCCGCACCTTTTCCGGTTCTCACCTCTTTTACGATCTTCGCGCATCCTACCCCCCCCCCCGTCCCCCCGAGTCCCCCCGAGTCCTCAACCGAAACCGTATCCATTAGACCCCGCCCACCTATACTGCTTGCGGTTAGATACCGGTGTCCCGCCTCTCGCTTAGAGGGAACGCACCCATCTGTTCTATAGATCAGTCTCTGGAGTGCACCCAGCAGCGGAAAAAAGTGTCTGTCTGTTTGTCTGTTGATCACGATGTATCACCATCATAATCATCATCAGCAGCAGCCGTTTTTTCACAATTCGATGGGTTTCCAAAGCGATAGAGATGCCGATTTGGAGACGGAACTCGCAGCGAGAGAGCAGGTTGGTGTGTCCTTTCATTTTCTTTTCGTTGGGTTTAACAGGCGTTTTAAAACTATCATTTTCAGCTCTAATTTTCAGTTATTCTGATAAAAAATCACGTTCATTAGCGGTGTACTGACTGGAATCCTGTTTAAACAGCGCGTTTTAGCTGCTCTTTCCCAAAATTTTGAAATGTTTCGCCCATTTAGGGTGTATTGTCTGTGTCTTTGCTGGAAAGCGCTGAACGCCAACGTTTTTTTACTGAAAAAAGTTGATTGAAACCGTTCCGCTTTCTCTCTGTGCACCCATTTGCCGACTAGCCGCGCGTATGAGCCGGTCAGGCCGGTAGCAGTGGCCTAACGGGCTAATCGTTTGATTTTTTATCTGGACGCATCATGGTTTCACTACTCTAGCAACTCTAGCACAATTCTCTAACAAATTTAGGCCAAACTTTGAAGGTTTGCAGGTCTTGGCCAAACTTGCCTCAAGTCTAGGAAAATCTTCCTACAAATCTAGGCCAAACTTGCTTCAAATCTAGGCCAATCTTCCTACAAGTCTAAGCCAACCTTGCTTCAAATCTAGGCCAATCTTCCTACAAGTCTAGGCAAAGCTTGCTTCAAGTCTAGGACAATCTTCCTACAAATCTAGGCCAAACATGCTTCAAATCTAGGCCAATCTTCCTACAAGTCTAGGTCAATCTTCCTACAAGTCTAAGCCAAACTTGCTTCAAGTCTAGGACAAACTTTCTCAAATCTAAACTAAACTTTCTTCAAGTCTAGGCCAAACTTGCTTCAAATCTAGGCCAATCTTCCTACAAGTCTAAGCCAAACTTGCTTCAAGTCTAGGACAAACTTGCTCAAATCTAAACTAAACTTTCTTCAAGTCTAGGCCAATCTCTCTTCAAGTCTAGGCCAATCTCTCTTCAAGTCTAGGCCAAACTTTGAAGGCTCCGTTTTGCTGAGTTGGCTCTGATTAGCTATATTTTTTCCATCATCAAAATGCAAGTTTCCTTTCAATTTTTTAACATTTCAAACAATTTCCACAAGCAGAGAATGCGCATTTCTAGCAATCCACAAATGGCTCTCTCAAAAATTTCAGCGTTCCGTCTCGCTGTTTCTTCGAGTTCTCTTTCGCCTCTGGTGATTCGGCCTCGGCATAAGTGGCGTTCTCACCTGGGTAATAGAATGAGAAATGTGGCGATTCGTTCCGGTTTGTTTTCCGTTCGCACCTTCTTTAGCGGCGGCCCAAGTCATTTAGATTGCCAGGGGCTCACGTCTATCGGCCTACTCTGTACACCAGCCCTCTCCTGCAATGAAGTCTTCCATTTAACGTATTTGATATTCTTTAGGAATCTGAAGAATCCCCGACTGCAGTACCTGTGAAACGCGAAAAACGACGATACCGATGCCGTAAAAGAAGCCCGGCCACCATCGAAAGGGCCAAGACTATTCGAAGGGATAAGGTGAGAAGGCGCCAGGCGCATTCCACGCCAAGTTTCACGCTTTTTCAGCGGGTCTCTTGAACCGAAATGTATTGATTATTTTTCTAGGCAAACGCTCGTGAACGGCGTCGAATGAACAGCTTGAATGATGCATTGGAGCAACTGAGAGAAATACTTCCAGCACTTCCAGACGAACCGAAAATGACCAAAATTGAGACGTTAAGGAAGGCACAGGAGTTTGTTTTCTTTTTGATTTTCCGTTTTTCGATTTTGAATTGTTTCAAACGCACGCGAAAAAATTTAATTTAAAATATAGGTTTTTGACAATTTTTTTATTTGAAAACATTTCAAACCTTTATGCTCTTTAGATTCACAGTTCCTATCTCAGCTATTAAACTGGGTCCCAATCTGAAAACTAGTCTCATTGAAAAGACGAAATAAGACCATCTCGTCTCGTCTTCGTCATCGTCTAGAGTTCGTCAGACGCAGAGATTAATATTGCGCTGGCACCCATGTAATGTAATTGACGACGTAAGACGAATGGAAGACGAGACCAAAGGAGCTTCCAAAAAAGCTTCCAAAAATACTTTCGGCTTTAAATCAATTAATTTTCAGATACATTGCCTCGCTGTCCTATCAGCTTTCCGGAGGTTCTTCAGACTCCTCCAGTTGCTGTGAAAATGGGTCTTGCGGAATGTGCTCCGTGAGCCCATCCACTCAATCAACGCCATTCCAAAGTCCGTGTTTTCCGCCGCCCGGATCGGTACAGTATCCTTACATGGCGCATCCTTCGGCTAATCAGATGCACTACCATCAATCACCGCATTTTCCAAAACGTTAGGAAAAAAAGGAATTATTTAATGTTTTTTGGGTATTTTCTAGTCACTTTGTTGATTTCTAATTCTTTTCGATTTGAATAAACTTTCTTGGACATTCTGATACGTATATATACACTCACACTCACACACACATTTTCAAATTTTCATTTAAAAAATAGCTGTCACATCTGAAAACAGCCGCAACATGCATTACATTAGCTCTCAACACGAAAGCACTACTGTAAACCTACAGAAATCTGAATCGTGTCGAGTCCCAAACTTAAAAAAAAAAAAAACTTTTTGAATTCGTTTTCGTCTGAAAATTTTATAAAAATTCAACCAAATCAGCGACAACAATTTTGATATTTTCTTACAATCTGTTTTGCTTATACTTTTCTGAAAGCTGAAATGCCGGTAAATCTGAAAATCGCAATAAAAAAGAGTTCTGGTCAAAAGTAGCGCGACGAGACCCAAATACGTGGAAATTTCGCAATTTTCAAATTTTCTCAAAATCTGTTTTGATTATACTTTTCTGAAAGCTGAAATCCTGGTAAATCTGAAAATCGCTATAAAATCTGATCAACAAAAAAACACTACAAAAACCTACAGAAATCTGAATCGTGTCGAGACCCAAACCGATTGAAAAACGGTAGAAATCAGGTTTTCGTGGTGGGAATTAACTTTTTTTGCATTTTTCGATGTTATAAATAAGTAAATCACGATTATATTCGGCCTCGATAAGCGGAAGAAGAAAATTTAAGCGTCGAAGCGATTTGACAGGAATGTTCCAGGTTTTCGCAAAACTCTCATTGTGATAATTTGAGAATATAAAACGAAAGTTCTGGAAATTGAGAATTTCAGTGAATTTCAGCTCACTTATGCTCTGGTCGCTTTGCGATTTTCTTCATTTCGTCTTCACTCATAACTGCCAACCATTTTGGAACGATTTTCACACTTTGCAACCAGTATCCCGACTGCTCCTTTAAAAATTTGATATCAGATTACTGTACCAGGGACCAGTTTTATATTCCTATTTCCTAATTCTACAGTAGTCGGATGTTTTCAGAAAAAAAGTTTGAATTTACCCCTCTGAATCTGAAAATACGGTTTTTCAGTTAAAATAGCTATGAGTAGAGCATACTCATCAGTGTCTAGACCCTATCATGATTGTACTTTTCTGAAACCACTTTGCGCGTTGAATCTGGAAATGTCAAAATGTTTCTGTGATTCCTCCCATCTATTTTTTATAGTCAAAGGATCAAAGTAGCAGTTTATGCATGCAGAATAGCAAATACTCGGTTTCTTATCTCGATTCTACCCATTTTCCACGTGCACCCGCTCCTCCCATTTCATTGTCAGCGCCGAGTGCACCACCTCCCGAATGCGGCGATCGTCTGTTTATTCATGATTTTGACTCTTTTAATTAACGACAAGTAAGAAGAGAATGCCCAAAATAGCGGTTCTTGGCGCTGGAATCAATGGAATCTCAACTGCGTTGGCCATTCAGGAGAGGATTGAAGGTGCAGAGGTAAGCACTCGGTTTTCTGAAACGTGTTCAGTCGCATTCTCTACAAGTGCGTTGTCGTAGATTCTGGGCATGAAATGAGCCTAGGGATATGCAGAGCAGTTTTAGATTTTGAGCCGCAATTTCTGAATTGCGACACAAATTCTAGAAATTCCAGAATGGTTGAAAGCTTGCGAAAATGTATAATCATGCACAGGGAGCTCTCGGGAAGATAAGCTGTTTAGGTGGGTCAGCATTTTCTCAACCGTGACGTTTCAGAACCGAGCATTTCGAAACGGGCCGGCCGATGTCGAAAATGCTGATCACTCTAGTGGCGCTGGTAGCTAATTCCCTGGAAATTCCAGCGAATCACGTCCCCCACATTGAAGCATGTTTTCCAGGTGACCGTAATCTCTGAAAAGTTCTCACCCAACACGACGAGCGACGTGGCAGCTGGTCTCATCGAGCCATATCTTTGCGATGATGACGTCGATCGGGTTATGTTCGTTTTCGCGGCGAGACCTTCTATTTAATATTTATTGACTGGTCTACTGTAGTCTGACCCATAGACCTAAAAGTGATTCGCGTTCAAGTATAACACGTTTTTCTTCTTCAGAAGATGGACAACAGCTACCATAAGTCGCATTCAAGAGTATATGGCTGAAGGGAATGCAGGCGCCGAGGTACAGTGTGCACGGTTCCCTGGTACAATAATCTGACATCACATTTCTTAAGGAGCAGTCGGGATACTGGTTGCAAAGTGTGAAAACCATTCCAAAATGGTTGGCAGTTATGAGAAATGTGAAGGTTTTGAGTGAAGACGAAATGAAGAAAATCGCAAAGCGACCAGAGCATAAGTGAGCTGAATTTCACTGAAATTCTCGATTTCCAAAACTTTCGTTTTATATTCTCAAATTATCACAATGAGAGATTTGCGAAAACCTGGAACATTCCTGTCAAATCGCTTCGACGCTTAAATGTTCTTCTTCCGCTTATCGAGACGTTTTGAACGAATATAATATCGTTCTACTTCTTTAAAACATCGAACAATGCAAAAAAAATTAGGTCCCACCACGAAACTTTAATTTTTACCGTTTTTCAATCGGATTACTGTCGGTTTTCGTATTTTTTTGGTATATTAAAACTCATTGAAATAGCAGCGATCAGATGATTCTAGAAACGGGTTACTGTAGATAAGAGATACTTTTAAGATTCGGCGTCTTCTACACGACTTACTACCTCGAGCCAACAGCATACATTGAATGGTCAACACAAAAGTTCTTGAAAAATGGCGGGAAAATCGAAAAACGGAGAATCGAAAGAATTGACGACGTGGCCATTGAGTATGACGTAACCGTCAATTGCACCGGATTGGGATCAAGAGCACTGATCGGCGATCAGCAAACGTTTCCAATTAGAGGTCAAATTCTAAGGATGGAGTGCCCACGTGTCAAGCATTTCTTCATTGATGACCAATTTTACTGTTTGTTGAAGTGAGCTCTTTTTTCGGCAATTTGAGCACGAAAAATTAGCGAATTTCGAAATTATCATTTCTCTATTTTCTGTCAGAATTTCTGTCAGATCTATTCGAAGCTATGATTTTCAGAGTTTTCAAGATGAGAGCTTTCAGAAAAGTATAATCAAGATAGAATTTAAGAACATTTGAGAATTACGAAATTTCCACGTATTTGGGTCTCGCCGCGCTACTTTTGACCAGAAATCTTTTTTATTGCGATTTTCAGATTTACCAGGATTTCAGCTTTTAGAAAAGTATAATCAAGATAGAGTTTTTATGTCCAACTTTTCTATAATCAAGACAGATTTTGAGAAAATTGTTGACGCTGATTTGGTTGAATTTTTATAACATTTTCAGTCAAAAACGGATTCAAAAAGTAATTTTTTTTAAAGTTTGGGTCTCGACACGATTCAGATTTCTGTAGGTTTACAGTAGTGCTTTCGTGTTGAGAGCTAATGTAATGCATGTGTTGCGGCTGTTTTCAGAGGTGGCGTTGAACTGAATGTGACAGTTATTTCTTTAAATGCAAATTTGAAAACTTCCGTTTCCGAACTTCCGACCTTTTGTAAATGCTCTTAACTCGGTGTTTATGAAAGTTACAGTATCGAAGAGTTCTGGTAAAACCTGTCGTGGTGGGACCTAAAATACTAGGAATTTCGCAATTATACAATTTTTTGAATTTTTTGATGAAACCTATCATGATTAGAATCATATGGATGCTCTCAATGAGGGGATTCTGAAGATAAGATCACAATTTTTATAAATTTAAGTTCTCACCACAAAAAATGCTCTATTTTCAAGATTTTTACTCTGCAATTGGCTCAAAACCCTTCAAATGTGACGATCCTTTAATGTGTTTAATGGGGTTATTCATGAAAAGCACAATTCCATTTTTAATGCAAAAAAATTCGTTTTTTTGCATAACCCCATGAGAAACTAAACAATTTTCCAGTGAACGTACCGTAATCCTCGGAGGCACCGCCGACGCTCACCAATGGGACGTGACAGTAAATCCGATAACGTCAAATACCATATTGGAAGAAAACATCAGAAACGTACCGTCTTTGAAATCGGCTCGCATCATCTCAAGCCACGTGGATCTGCGACCGGCCAGGAATGCTGTGAGATTGGAGGCGGAGCCAAATCGGAAAATTGTGCACAACTACGGTCACGGTGGTTCTGGCATCACTTTTCACTGGGGATGTGCTCTGGAGTGCGCTGAAATCGTTGAGAACATACTAGAAATGAGAAAATTGGAATAATTTTTATAAAAAAGGGGGAGTTTTGAAGAATTAAGTATTTTTGCCACTATCTAGAGGACAGCTGGAGCGCCGTTAACGCGAAAAAGCCATCAAACTCTTGCTCAGAGAGCATGGAGAAATGGAGACAGTGTCACACAGAGTCAGCTTCTTATAAAAAATTTCAGATATCGCTCATCGAGAGGTTTCAGTACAATGGGCAGGGCTGGGAATTCGCCGGCGTTTAGCCGTTCTCGCGGGCAGCCGAAAAAAGCCGGCGAAAAACGGCTGGCATTTTTTATTCATCAAAATGAGTAATATTACGAATAGTTGGAAACTCTCTTAATCTGACAGTTATTATCATGAAAATTAGATGCAAAAATAAAAATTATTTGAAACGAAAAAATGTTTATTTAATATTTGAGAATTTTAACAAATAAAAAAAATGGAAAAAAAGGGAGGCGAATTAATGAATGATAGTCTTATCTAACCGGAGGAAAATTAAAACAAATGAAACTATTGCACAGAACAAATCTAAATGTGATTTGTTACCTCATTTTGGTCATCAGGGCACTCTTTGATTATCATTAGATTTTCAAGAAATAGAAAGGAAAAAAAGAGTAAAACAATGAATAGAAAATGAAAATTGTTTTATCTTTTTTTGTCATGATCCAACTACGGCTTTTTTCGGCTTAGCCGTCCGCCGGCGAAAAGCCGAAATTTTTCCGCCGTTTTTTCGCCGCCGCTCCGCCGGCTTTTTTTTCCCAGCCTTGGCAATGGGAAATTTTTCAGCTCTAGCCACCACACTTTTCTCCAGAGTAGCTAGAAACCATTGTTTTCAGATTCAGCTCGTCGAAACCTTTCAGAAAGGTAGCATATTGTCTTATCTGGAAAAAGTTTGAAGTTTTCGAGTTTTTGTGCTTTTTAAACAATTTTGCATTTTCGTGTAGAAAAGTTGGACATAAAAACTCTATCTTGATTATACTTTTCTAAAAGCTGAAATCCTGGTAAATCTGAAAATCGAAATAAAAAAGAGTTGTGGTCAAAAGTAACGCGACGAGACCCAAATACGTGGAAATTTCGCAATTCTCAAATTTTCTTAAAATCTATATTGATTATACTTTTCTGAATGCTCTCAATTTGAAAACTCTGAAAATCATAGCTTTGAATAGATCTGAGAGAAATTCTGACAGAAAATAGAGAAATGAAAATTTCGAAATTCGCGAATACTTCTAGAATTCTTCTTGATTATAGTTTTATGAAAGGTGCTAACATGAAGAATCTGCAATTGCAGAAATTTCTGAAATTGCCGATGTTCTCGTGATCAAATTGTCGAAAAGAGAGCTCACTTCAACAAACAGTAAAATTGGTCATCAATGAAGAAATGTTTGATACGTGGGCACTTGTAACAGTAGGACTCGCCTCATCACCCCGCGCACGTGAAGAACATGCAGAACACTCTAGGCTCAGTGGTCGTAACTATGTAACTATGACCACGCCTACTGACCGTGCGGCAGGAGGACGTTCAGAGGAGGATTTCTAGTCAGTTGGTGGTTGAGACTCGCTCGAGGATGGTGAGGCCTTGGTGTGGTTAGGTTGATCTCCCTCTTTATTCCTTATTTTATATTCTTATTATTCTCTATTTTATGCCTATTAATCCTATAATAAAGTCTGATATAGAAACTAATATTAATTATTAACAACACCATGGAACCCCTCTCTAATAAGATCTAGAGAGAAGAACTCTCAGAAGGCACTGGAGTACATGAAAGAACGCGAGAGTTATACACTCCATCCTTAGAATTTGACCTCTAATTGGAAACGTTTGCTGATAGCCGATCAGTGCTCTTGAAAGTATCTCTTATCTACAGTAACCCGTTTCCAGAATCATCTGATCGCTGCTATTTCAATGAGTTTTAATATACCAAAAAAATACGAAAACCGACAGTAATCCGATTGAAAAACGGTAGAAATTATAGTTTCGTGGTGGGACCTAATTTTTTTCGCATTGTTCGATGTTCTAAAGAAGTAGAACGATATTATATTCGTTCAAAACGTCTCGATAAGCGGAAGAAGAAAATTTAAGTGTCGAAGCGATTTGACAGGAATGTTCCAGGTTTTCGCAAAACTCTCATTCTGATAATTTGAGAATATAAAACGAAAGTTCTGGAAATTGAGAATTTCAGTGAATTTCAGCTCACTTATGCTCTGGTCGCTTTGCGAATTTCTTCATTTCGTCTTCACTCAAAACCTTCACATTTCTCATAACTGCCAGCTATTTTGGAACGGTAGCTGATGTGTTTGAACACGATTCACTTTTACATTCTTATTTCCAAATTCTACGTTAGTCGGATGGAATGCATTTCTTCGTGGTGAGACCCAAATACTCGGATTTTTCAGAAATAGCGTTTGAATTAACCCCATCTTCCCGAGAGCTTCGTGTTCATTATTAGGCATTTTCGCAAGCTCTCAACTATTCTTGAATTGCTAGAATTTTTGTCGCAATTCAGAAAAAAGAGCTATTGCTCTTTGAGCGCCGTGGCAGACAGAAGAACCGTAAGGGCATCATAATCACCTCAACTGTCGTGTTTACTATGGCTTTGACGCCCCAAAAATCCGACTCATGCTGTCTGGGCTTTGCTCCGCGCTCCGGCAACTCTTCGGCGAGAGTTATTCGCCGAATCACGTTTTCCAATTCTGTTATCGTTTCTCTCGTCCCATTTTCGCTATCAGTTCCGCTGCTGATTTCGAAATGCTTCACTTTGGCATTTTCCCTGCTCTGGAAATTGAGAGAAATCGTCTAAATGTATTGCAGGCGTGTCTCGCAGAAAACGATTCACCTTCTTAGTCGACGCTGTTAAAACGAGGAGCTAGATTCTAGGAAGCGAGCAGCAAGAAAGAAGCGTCCTATTTATTCAGCCGAGTTGTAAAAGCACGGCATCGGGCGCTCCGCCTTCACTGTGTAGTGGTTCCTTCCCACCGATTCTCCAACATCATATCACGGGTAAATGATCACCAAAGTGATAAGAAGGACTCAAAACTCTTCAACTTTGATCAAGAAACTTCATCGCAGATAGTACGCACTGCGGAGATGAGAGAGACGCAGACGTGCGAACGTGAACAATTCGAATATTGGTTGTCAATTAGGGCGTGGCCAGTGTCACAAGTGCTCTTGTTGTCTGGACGTCTCTCTTGCTTCTTGTACTATTTGGTTTAAGACCGTGATTAGAAGTTCATAGACAAGCACAAATAAAAGAGATAATTTCGTCAGATTCTCAGCTGAAGTCTTGAAATTTTTGCACAACTTTAAACTATGAAGCTCTGACGATTTGTCGTCTGACTGTTCTCTCTAGTTTTCAATATTTCCTTGATTCTGGAGTCGAACGACGAGATCGCACCTTTCTGGGTGCTTATGCTCGCCCGTCGCTTGAGCTGCAAAGTCAATTCCGTGTTGTCGATATCTCACGATTTGTGTCTCTCTGTAGGCTCGTAGAAGCTAGTTCGTTCCTCCGAGGTCTCCGGATTCTCGAGAAGGAGCGATCTAATCTCGTCCTGGTACGTTTTCCTTTCTCAGGCTCGAGACTCTCGAGTTGCCGTAAGAAGCGGAGCATTTTGTCATTATTCCTCGAGAAGTACACGAAACGCATGTCTCCAAATATTAAATTTAATTGTTTAATGCTTTTCAGTTGCATCGTCCTCTGAACCGTCCACTCAGGTTATCACAACGCAGCGAAATTAACGTTCAGCAATTCTAACTGATTATAAATTTTAGGAAATCAAAATTTGATTTCGCGTTTTGTGCAGCGCTGCTTTAGAAATCGCGGGGAACTCTAAACTGAAAACGCGCCAACGGCGCCCCAGCCGCCTTTTTAACTTCAAATTCCATGAAACCTGTTCATGACCTGTGCAAGTCTTAATTCTTTTTAAACATTTCTGGTATTATCCTTTTTCGCCCTTGTTTGAAAGAATCTCCTCAAGGTTCTGGACAGGGTCTTGAAGACGTCCACATGCATAAATCAGTGCGCCTTTAAATTCGTTTCGAACACCTTTTTCCACGTTTATGATTACCTGCGTGCGGGTCTCTCCAAGATGTTTAAAAACGAAGATATTGGTTTCAGCACAACAAACAGAATGGAGGAAGAGAAGAAGGAGCCAGCGGTCAGTGAACCACGAGAAATGATGAAAGGAGCGCAAAAGACTTATGAGATACAAGTGGAGATTGATGATGAACCGGATGTAAGTTGTTATTGAGGTCTCGACACGAAGAACCTACAGTAATCTTAACGCCACGCCGCGCGATTTTTGAATGAAATGGCGGAATAAACTTGGAGACTTTGAAAAGGTCTCCAGAGTGTCATAGACTTGGTCCCGGCACGAAAACCGCTACAGTAGCCCTATGAAAATAGGTGAAGTGTCGGACCAAAAACCGTTTTTTCCATTGGTATTTTAAGGTCCTAGCGAGCGAACCACTCAGATTTAGGTCTCGTCGCGAAATTAAAAGTCAATTGAAGAGCGAAACTTGAACGGCTTACGGTTATTCCATGAGATTTCCAGATGCAATTTTCCGAAATTTCAGACCTTCATTAGCTGGCGTAAACTGTGGGTGTTCACTGGCCCCGGCTTCCTCATGTCAATTGCTTATCTAGATCCGGGAAACATTGAAAGCGATCTGCAAGCCGGTGCCGTCTCCTACTTCAGACTGATTTGGGTCCTAATGATCGCTCATATCATGGGGTTGCTCCTTCAACGACTCGCTGCTCGTCTTGGTGTCGTCTCCGGGAAGCATATGGCTGAAATTGCTCATTCTTATTATCCCAAAGTGCCACGATTGATTCTGTGGATACTAGTAGAGAGCGCAATAGTTGGAAGTGACATGCAAGAGGTTATCGGCACGGCCATCTCTATATTTTTACTCTCTAATGGAATGTAAGTGTTGAACTATTATAGGATGGGGGAGGGGCTTAAGATGGAGAAGGTGTAGGGGAATCAGAGCTATCATAAATATAGGTAAGTCTTCCACGAAAGACGAAACAAATCGGTCGTCTTTCGTCTTTCAGCTCGTCTTGCGTTCGCCTTACGTCGATTAAAATACATGTGTACCAACACAATGTCTATCTCTGCGTCAGACGAATTTTAGACGATAACAAAGACGAGACGAGACGGTCTTATTTCGTCTTTCGTGGAAGCCTTACTCTGAAGTTGACCAACTGTCTTTGTGTCTAAAAGCCTTGCCAAGCTCGAGCTTGGTGCTAATGTCGCAAATGTGCTCACATTCGCCAGCTGGAATTTCACCTAATGCATAAACGCCCAGCATTTGTCCAAATGCAAAAACGCCCAGTATTTGCCTAAATGCAGAAACACCCAGCATTTGCCCAAATGCACAAACGCCAAGAGTTTACTCAGATACAAAAACGCCTTACCATCTTCCCTCCCCCCCCAGTCCAAAAATCCCATTCTTTAGTATTTCCCATTCGTCAGCCAAATAGCTATAACCGCACTTTTAACTGAGTAATTCATACGACCCCGTGTCACAATTTCTTCCTTCTCCGTCCCCACCCCACCACTCCCAAAACTCAGGTTAATTTTGGCACAAGTGCCCCGCTTAACGCGTAGCACCGGCAACCGCACCCCAACCTGGGGCACATGTGCCAAAAATTACCTGGGGATATTCAGAATCCCTTTGTGGGCAGGCGTCCTTATCACAATATGTGACACATTCACCTTCTTGTTCCTCGAGAAGTATGGAATACGAAAGTTCGAGGCATTCTTCTGTTTCCTAATTACTTGTATGGCTGTGACATTCGGCTACGAGTTCGGGAGAAGCGCTCCGGATGCGGTGAGTCTTAATAGAAATGGGACGAGCTCAGCTCGATGTTAAGAGAGGAAGTGTGTGTCTGGAGCCAGATCGGCTAGGTATGCGGGTTGTAGCAGCTCAACTCAAGCTGCTCAGCAACTTCGCTTCACATTCTTCAGATTGAAGCTTCAAACTTCAGACAAACATCAAACAACTCTTGAAATGAATTGGAATTTATACAATTTGTCACACTTTCAGGGGAAAATGTTCTCCGGTATGTTCATTCCATGGTGTACGGGATGCGACAATAATATGGTAATGCAGGGAGTGGCTATCATTGGCGCTGTCATAATGCCACACAACTTTTATTTGCATTCAGCGCTGGTTAAGGTAATTAGACGCCACCCTTATACCCACGGTTTGAGAGCTGACATCTTCATTCAACGTTTTTTAACTCTCCGTTGCTCAATTGAACTCGGCACAAAGAGCCAATGAGCATTCCTTCAACCTCCTTCATTTTGCAGAGCCGAAAGGTGGACCGTCGCCGGACGGAAAAAGTAACTGAGGCTAACAAATACTACTTCATTGAAAGCGCGATTGCTCTCTTCGTCTCCTTCGTAATCAACACTCTGGTCATCTCAGTCTTCGCTCAGGGAATGTACGGAAAGACCAATCAAGATATTGTGAGTTGAAATGCGCTCTAATGCGCTCTACCGGACAAACGGCTAAAGTGGCCGCGATGTCTCGTCGAGACTATGGATCGACGCGTTTTAGAGAAAGCGTTTGATCGGTCTGAAAGGTGTATTGAGCCAATGCAAAGACAGACTTTTCACCACATTATCGAGAAGTCTGAAAATCGTCGTAGTAGCCTAGTTTAGCAGCTCTACACCTTTGCCAAATATCTTTCGTTGACCCTCACGTCAGTCCTCGAGCAAGCGAGACCAGTAGCGAAGTTCCGCCTTGTTCATTCAAACTGGCCTAAAAACAATCGTTTAGCGGAATGTCTGCTTTAACAACTCTCACAACGGAATGCCCGATTTCTACAAGGAGGAATTTAGCCCAAATAACGATGCAGCTCAATCAGACATCTACCACGCCGGTATCTTCCTCGGCTGCACTTTCGGCATCTTCGCTCTTTACGTTTGGGCGGTGGGAATCCTGGCGGCAGGACAATCGAGCACAATGACAGGAACGTATGCAGGACAGTTTGCTATGGAGGTAAGCGGCCCGATGTCCGGCCGAGAAAAACGATAAAAGAGACAGTTAGCACCGAAGATCTGGCGAGCAGACTGATGTTTAGATATCTAGCTATAAATACAGCCATAGGCTGCCTGGAATCTCTGAAGATTGACACAAATCTAGCACAAGTGTCCCACAAATCTAGGCCAAACTTTGAAGATTCATACAAATCTCGCACAAGTGCCCCACACATCTAGGCCAAACTTTAAAGGTTCACCAGATTGGCGCAAGTTTACCTCAAATTTAGGGCAAGAGACATGTGGAGAATTCTTGAAAAACATGTGTGTGCTACAACTATTCATGGCCTCGCCCCCATTTAGCAAGTTTTGTAGCGAATTCGGAAGATTGCAGGGCTTCATTCAAATTAAATTACCCCAATGGAAGCGCATCCTGATCACCCGCTCGCTGGCTATCCTTCCGACACTTGCCGTGGTCATTTTCTCCGGTGGAATTGATAATATCTCGAGTCTCAATGATTTTTTGAATTGCTTACAGGTAAGCGACTTTCATTCTGAAAGCGGTAATACTCACTCTGGTCATGTTCTCGGCGATGGTAGCAACTTATACGGCTTTCAGCTCTTTCGGCTATACAGTTTTTAGTCAATCTTTTTCCTAATTGCGGCGTTAGTGTCGGGGCCTCCGCCGGCACCCTCGATCTTGAAATCCAGTAAAGCTTTCCATTTAAAGCCTCAGTTATCAGGTGCGATTGGCGTTTCATTGAACTGTCGCCATCTCTACACTCTTTGCCCAACATCCCCGTTTCCGAGCGATGAGGTGGTGCGTTACCTCCACCGCTTCCTCGTCTCAGCCAGCGCCCTCAAAACACGCTGTATTGAATAGTAACAGCGACCACCTGGCGGCGGCAAACTTCGCTAATCGCACCGGTATTTGTTTCAGTTAATCCAGTTGCCATTTGCTTTGATCCCTGTATTGACATTCGTATCGGATAGACGTATCATGCATGAATACAAATTGGCGAGGTAGGTCACAAAAAGTCATTCCGTCTATCGCGTTTTCATTCAAAACGTGTTACGCGAGTTTCTCGCGAATTTCTGCACACTTTACGCCTGGAAATGCTGAAAATATTATAGAATGCTATTTATCTTAGAAACTGGTTACCTTCACTTTCATCCAATATCCATTCTCTGAAAGATCAAAATTCCACGACATTTTGCACGTTCCCCACTTTTTCGGACCGCTTCCAGCGCAAAATGAGCATCCCGTGTGTTGGCACATTTGAAGCGGCAAACACTGAAAAGAAATTATTGAGGTTTTAAGCTACACACACCCCGTTTCAGTGTCAGCAAAGCTGTGTCCATCTTCATCTCTTTGATCATTTTACTTATAAACTTCTACTTTTTGTATTCATGGATTGGCTCGCAGTTTGGCTACAACGCAATCTCCATTCCGATCACTGTTGTCTGCGCCATTTTCTATATCACTTTCATTGCTTATTTGGTAAGTTGCGGGGGACATGTGCTCTCAGATAGACCGAGTGGAGAGATGTTCGTGTAAACCGACTTGGAGACACATCACAGCAGTGGCACCGAAATATCTCTTTTTGGTTCTACAACTATAACATTATTTCTGAAAAGCTAAGAACTTGAGGTTAGCAATGAACCCCGGTTTACGGCGGTTTCGCTCTGAAAATGACTTTTAGATGAGGTAATAAGCCAACGTAGTTTTCGACTGAGAGAATTCCTCTTCAGCTTTTCGAGCATGTATATCTTCCCACAAGTACTCGATTTGATTAAAGTCGAGCTTCTGACTGGCACGGTCAGTGACGAGTCAGAGCAGAATCACGGGTTGCATGATCTGCTCGTACACTAGGCGATCCATGTGGCCTCGGAAGCGGTGAAGATGCCTGACCCCATGCTGAAGCCGGACCGTACCACAATGTATTACGGTTTGAGTTTGATAGTTAAGTCGAATCTGTCCCCTACTGGTCGTGCCACGTACGAAATTTCATTCGAATCGAACAACATGAACCTGCTCACATCACTCCACAAATCGCGTTCCTACTAACTTGAAGCCATCAACTCCAAGGCCGCACAATTTGCTCGATTTCTTTACAGGTTTTCTGCTAAAAAATTCAGCATTATTTGGGCGACGTCGGATCATTCTAGCGCTTGCCACAGGTGATCTGCGGAGGGAAACTTGATCGAGGGGTTAAACGGCACTCGAAGTTTTGCCTTTTAGTGTATTCTCTTCACCGGTTGTTCTATCGGAATCCGTGCTCTAAACTCCGACGAGAAATTTTCTCAATTCGAGACAGCGTAGGTTCAGATTCCAGTCGATGCCAGGAAGATATCGCCTAGACCTTAATCCTTTCTGGCACTTGTGGGAAGAGACCTCCGGTATCCGTTCTCGAACCACGTGGACTCAGATTCCACAGTCTGTTCCGACCAACCAGCTGCAGTCGATGCCAAGAATACGTCAAGGTGTTATTGATTCTAGATGGTTTGCAACTGAGTATTGACCATTCTGAAGCTGTGTCCATAGCTTATCACCTCGCTTACAGGTAATTTTTCCGGCGAAATCGCAAAAAAAAAACCAAAAGGGGATATTTCATTGACCGCTATCATATATTCGGAAGTAGGGATATCTGGACAGACAGGAATCCGAATGGACAGAAGGACATGCATACAAACATACGTAAACTATCGAAATTTGGACAAACCGACAGACAAGCACACCAATAAACGTTGGCTCTAATTTAAATTCGGACATCCGGATGCCAGGACAAACCGTTAAGACAGACAAAAAGTACAAACATACAGATAGACAGATCTTTCGAGAAGATTCCGGAAATCTGGCATTCAGCAATAGACAGATTTGACGAACATTCCGCATTTCAGACGTACTATTGCCTGGTGGCCATGGAGTTCGTGCCTCCTTTGAAATCGGTGAGTTGCTCACGAGTCGAACAAATAAATCACGTTTTCTCGTGTGCAGAAATGGCTTGCCGAACCACTCTACCATCACTTTGACGCTCCATGGTTGGACAACAAAAAGGAGGAGGATTCTGATACAGTCGCGACGAAGAACTCTATTACGTCATCAGTGTCCGAGGATTTTGACAATCATTATTAGATTAGAACCACTTCTTTAAATGTTTTTGTTTAGCTATGTACCATCTTATTCGCGATCTCTATTATGGTATTTTCGCCAGAAATATCCGTATTCAGTTATAAGAGAGCTTCTAAATGAGTGTAATTTTCCGGGATCTCACCACGAAATGACGATTTTTTTCTTATATTGGGCTGTTCATTGAATTTATCGAATCATATCACATCGATAGCTTTCGGAAAAGTTTGATAATGACGGACCTTGGAAAAATCTGATACTACCAGCAAATTGGGTCTTAACGCGAAGGTAGAATAGTTAAAATTCTGCGTATTGACGCGGTTTAGAAAAATATAATCATGGTATAACTGAGCAAAATCTGATAATCTCCAACACTTAGGTTTCGCCATCAAAAGTCTCGAATTTTCAAGTAGTGCATCATTTTCACATGACCTGACGTGTGTCCCGACACGAAAATCTTCATCTCATCAGTTATCATTGGGTACGTTTATAGCTTCAACATACTCAGAAAGCTCTAACCAAGCTGATTTTCAACCGGCAGATTGCTTCAGCTGAAAATCAAGAACAACTGGAATTAGGAGCATTTCGTTTCGAGACCCAAAATGTAAAGAATATTTAGATGCTTCTCAAAATTGGGTCTTGTTTATACTTTTCCGAAAGATCTCGACGCGCTGAATTTCAATTGGCTCCTTAAAATTCGCCATCCTTGCACGTCGGAAATGTGAGCATACAGGGTGGATATAAATATAGCGCCGCATTCAAGGGGGTGTAATAACTTCAAATCGAAGGAATTTTTTCTGAAAAACAAATAGCATTAACAGTTTTGGAATCTTCCTCCTTTCGCTTCGATGACTGCCTGAGCACGTGATGAGAACGATGCTTGGGATCATTATCCTGCTGATACAGAAGGGCACGGCCTACGCTGGAAAGTGCCTAAGGTCTCATGGTGTTCTCATAAATATTCTCATATCCGCAGCGGTCGAGATTACCGACGATTCGCTTGAGAGGACCCATTCCTATGGCGGAGAAGCAACTCTAAGAGCACGAAGTTTCATTGAAGAAATATGGGTTTTTGTTGTTTTCGTTCTTTTTCAAATTACTCCTGTATGCAGTAGTCTCACAAATCCAAATGTTCTTAGCTGATACATTGTTGATTCGTGAACAAACTGTTCACAAATCAGATTGATTCGTTTTATATCGAATGAGATATGGTGGAAAAACCATAATATAATATCTTAATGGCCAGTACTGTAAATGTTCGGAGATTGGAATCATAAATGCTGGCGACATTTTGCACGGTCTTGCTTACATACCTGGAGCTCTCACTTATTTTGTGAATCAGAATCAGCGTATTTATGACTTAATCTGATAAAAACAACGGACGAAATATTTTAAAACTAAGAGACACAGGAGAAATACACGTGGTGTACAAATACTGACAATAATATAATACCTTTATGGCCGGCACTGTACCTTCGAAAAATGACGAAAATTGTCAAATGATTCCGCAATTTGCCGATCCTATGTATTGGACACGCTTGGTGTAGATATAATATTGGGCGCAGCTTAATTGACGGCAACTACATAGTGGAATGGGCTTCGTATATTTAGCTCATCGCGAGCAAAACGTTGGAAACGAATAATTGTATTCTGCAAGAAAAGAATTGAAATTTGAAAAACGAAAAAATATTTTTTTTACTGGAAGCTTTTCTTCAGCCGGACCTCCGAGCCTCTTCGAAAATTTTCAGCAAAAATGACCAAATTCTCTTCAAGACACAACGTTTTGAAGTTTCTAAAAAGACGCTATGATTATGTCATTTTTCATTTTTCCAATATATGCTTAAAATATGTTAGAGGCTCAGAGAACCTGTATCCCGATTGTAGTTTTTCAACGAGAGTCACCAACACCATAGCTGTCTGGAAAAATTATGCTAAAATGCTTCGATACTTCATAGGAAAACCAACTTTCAGCTTAATTATATAGTTTTTGAAGGTTCACAATTCATTTTTCGAAAAAATGTTTGGAATGGAGAAATTATAGTATTATAGACAAAATATCAAACATGGAATTATCGATTTTCATATCATTTTATGCGCCCATCCGAATCGCTTTTACTTGTCCACATCATCGTCAATTTTGAACGGAATCGTCAATTGTTGCTTGTTGCGCAATATTGCTGCTGGTCCCGAGATGCCCGTCTACAAAAAAAAAAGAATAATATCGAATTCTGTAATTTGTAATTTGTGCATTCAACTTTTTTGGTCTTCCCACGAAAACTTCCCTTTCCAGAAACTCAAAGATAGTTTTTTTTCATTTTCAGATTATCAGAGAACTTCAGAAAACATTCTTTAATTATTCCAAGTAGACTGCTTTTTCAAATTTTGGAAATTTTCGCGAATCTCACAATTCTCCAAACTCAATCATGCTTATACTATTATACTATTCTCCAAGCTCATCAGAGGTTCTGACGGAAGGTGACTTAGAAAGCTGGAATTTTAAGGAGCTAATTCCCAGGACTTTCATTAAAAAGTGAACATGTTGGGTCTGGAAGTAAAGATTTGCATTGCATAAAATTCAAGTCGAGTTTTCAGATTTCTAGCTCTAAAATATAAGGAAATTTCAATCTTTTTAGCGAAACTAACAACAAAAAACTAAAAACCGCTTAATTTCAACAGCAAAAGCAGAAAATTTTAAAGAAAATCAATATTAGCGTCATTCAGATGTTCTTTTCCGAATTTCGACTTTAAAAATGCAAATTCTTTTTGAAAATTTGAGAATATACCTTTTTTCCAAATATTTTACTTGTGCACGGCGACAACATGTTATCAGATGGTGATCCGGTGTGCAATTCTTTTTGAATATGACGACGATTGCGAACTGCCGCCGGGGTTTCGTGCGGCAATGGTACGACCACTGGAGTCTGAAACCATGAAATCATGGGAGCAATTGATGGGCAAATTTGCTATTTCCCATTGCAAAGAGGGAGAGAGAGCTAGAAACATAAAATGCTATGAGCACGCACGGAAAGCATATCAAAGAGCTGAAAAGATGCAGCTATTTGAAGATTAATTTTTGACAGTTTCCGTTCATTTCCAGCTCATTTTCGGGCTCGTCATACTCCCCACCTCCACCGAAAATCCCTTACTTTTCCCTTATACTCTCCTTTTTTTTCGTCCGCGGTAATTTCCTTCTCATCTTCATTTCCTGGCGATTCATGGTGCACACCGATTGATTCTTTTTTTGGCGTAGTCGCCTGGGTACTCATTTTTCTGAAAAACAAGCGTATAAGCTCAAGGCACTAAGAAAAAAAAGTAGAAATTCTTCTAAAAGCAACAATTAACAACCGGAGAAGGAAATAATCGCAGCAAATTTCGTCAAATCAAATTATAGTTTCAAATATGAATTTTTCCTATTTTCCATTTGATAAACCTTCAAAAATCGTAGATAACACTTCACAGAGGCACACAAATTCCAAGAAAATACGGCGATAAAATTCAAAATCAAAATGTTGCCGCTCATCATGTGGCCGTGGCTCTTCCGCAGCGCGCGCTTGCACAGCACTCCCATAGTAGTGATCACGCGAATTCCTGAACATTATAAGGCGATAAAAACATTATTTAAAAAGTGCTCTCTCAGAGCACACCGTCACATTTTTCAAAGAAATTATGTGGAATAAGAGACATTAGAAAAAACGGTAAAAAAGCAGGAGAGGGGGTCGGAGTTCAACAAGAAAATGGCACAAGATAAAGAGATTATAAAAAGAATATATATATATATATATATATAGATATAGATATAGATAGATATATAACAAGACAATATAGTTCAAGTATAATAACGACTAAACTATTATTATATATAAATATAAAACAATTCCTTAATTCTAGGACTCCTTTGAAAGGAGGAAAAGTGTGTGCGAGAACTTTTTAATTAGCGGCGAATTTTTCGGGGCGTAGAATGCATGATTTTATATATATATATCATATCTGTATTACCGGCTATTGCATCATAGTGATTAGCGACAGCCACTTAACGAAAAATGCGGCTAAATTTTTCAAAATTAGCGGGGTACCGAGAAATGTAAAACACGTCTGGTTAAAAAACACTGTTCTAATAGCGACGTGCCGAAAAATGGGACGGCTGTGTTTGTGGTGGTGGAGAGTATAAATAGTAGGATGGGTAATCGGGGCATGGACGATCATGCATCGTCCTAAAGGGAGCCGGCGTGGAGAGCAGTGGTGGTGGTCCTCCTGTCTGATAATGAGAATGTTGATGATGGTGGGGAGAGGAAGTGGCGGCCGAGATGAACGAAAAACCTGAAGAAAACATTCATTTCGAGTGGCTTGACCGACTAAGTGTGCACTAGTCGAAATAGACGAAACATCGGTAGGTGTGGCCAGAAACGCCACTGTCAATTTTTCAACTATCGCCGTTTCATAGAATTAAATAAAAATGACGGGGACAATGCTAAACAGAAACTTGGGGCTGGGGGCTGATTAATTTCAGTCGTAGTGGAACTATAAAAACTACACTAAAGCCGGGTCTTGATTCATTCTGGGCCTCGCTAATTGGCAAGGCCACCATGAACGTACATTGGCGTTATTATCAAAGATTTACCATTATAAATGTATACTAAGATCCAAGTAAGCCACGCACTAGAACTTTTGAAATTCTAAACATTGAAAACTCTAAACGTATCTAACGCAATGTACCGTTATGCCTATAATCTCCAGCTGTTCCGGAACGATTCTGATGATCCATATAGTTGTGATGAATCGATGGCGGATTCTGATGTGAGTGAGATGAAACAGATGGTGGATGTGGAGAGGCACCGACCGGGAACGTGAAATGCTGATGGGATGCAAGAAGGGTTTGGGCCACTCTGGAAATGCGTTAAGAAATTGTTATAGACCAGCGTTGTACTAGCCGCGATGTCTTGGTCAGTTTAAAAAAGCGCGTGGCGCAGAAGATCGAAGGTATGCAATTAGAAATAATAAGGCCGGTAACGTTCTTATTGCTACTACTCTTACAAGAATAGGCAGCCAAGTCCAAATGAAGGCTGAACCAGCCAAACACGAACGCACGAAGAATGGCTGAAGGGCCGTTAGCGCGTCAACGACGGCATGTCGGTGCATCTATAGTTTGCTCTTTTTGTTGGTGGTGAGCCGCTGTTCACTCTTCGCATTTTAAAGGTGTAACACCTACTTCAATGTCTCCGAAACAACCGAGTCGGGCAGTTGGAGCACCGTGTCGCCGGACGAATTTTTAGTGGAACTTTTCTGAAAAAAACTATCGTCTTGTAACTTTTAAAGGCGACCGAAGAAAAATCAAACAAATATTCTTGCCAGTTTCAGAATTTAATGTGGAAAATACGGAATCCTACCAAATAGATATCTGTTTGGCTGAAAATTTCAAGAATCATTGGTGTGTACCTTCGTCTTATTAACCATATCAGTGACAAGTTCACGAGAAGACACTGATTTAGCGTATTCGTCCGATGAGGCGTCCGGTCCACGTGGCTTTTGCCAAACGCGCTTTTGTTGCGGAATTCTGCAAACTAAACAATGGATCATGGATTTTCAAATTTTGTGCCAATCACAGAGACTGCGCAGGCGCTGTTGAGAAAATTGAGAAAACTTTGAAAATCTGTGCTAAAACTGCAGGCACAAACACACTCTACTCGTAAAACAGCGCAGTCGTGCCAAATTCCCAGTGACAAGGGCGTTTAACAGCTGAAACACATACTCATAGACAGTTCCCACGTCTCCAAATGCGCAATGGTTACTCTGCGCACCATGGTCTCCAATGCCAAACGATTTAAGATCGATGTCGACTGGATGTGATGTCGGATCAACTGTTTGACGCCATTGTTGACGGTTGAATTGCCCTGAAATTGGAAAGCGAGAGCTCGTAAATAGACAGCAAGATGTGGAATTCACATTGAAGTTAGGCGTTGTGAATAACAGGACACGAAACATGAAAGAAACGTCACTTACGAACGACTTCATTTGATGCGTTTGTCGCTCGATAAGTTCCATTAATTAGCGAGATGTCAACAAGTTGTTGACGCTTCAGTTCGTCCTTTCCGTCGGCCTTTAAGACTTTATTTTTGCTTATCGGCTTTTTTAATATAAATAAAATTAACTAACCGGTGGAGACAACAATTCACGAATAATCGACACGGCGTGAGCCATCTTTTCGGCGGCACACGCTGGAAAATCCTGGCACTCAATGTATACATGTAGCGGCTCTTCTGTTAGCGCATTTTTTGAAATATTGGAGAGTGTCGCCTTCTGGTTGAGCACGTTGACTCGATGGGCCTTGTTGTGTGGGTTGAACTGGAAGTTGTATTATTCGTGAAGTTTTTTTTTAAACACGATATGGCTTCCTTGCGCTCTGTCATTGCCGCAACTTACGGACACACTGGAAGCTCTTCCTCTGACGAAAATCTTGCAACCAGTCTCTTTTTCGAGTTGTTTCACCGTCATGCCACGTGGCCCCAAAATCCGCCCGACAAAATTGTATTTCGGAAACTTTTTCACAGGTATCATCAACGTCTCCGTCAGCTTCACTATCTCCGGATTCTCCGTTGTGCTGTTTGGAATAAACTTTTTTGTTGTCATTATCTCCGGCTCATCGTCGGTCGCCGGTGACATTTCGATCACGCTGTCGATCAGCTTCAAAAGGCATTTCAGCTCGACACCACTTTCAGATTGTGTCAGCTGGTGGTCTCCACCTGAGCAGCAGCCCGTCTGGAAAATACGAATTTTTAGATTTTCAGCTACAATGCTTAGATAAATGACAGATTATTTGGCGAAGCCAAGAATACCACGAAGTAACTTTTGTTTATAAAGATGAAGCACACCTCTTTCGATGTTTCACCAAAGAAGTTTACTTTTTCAATACCTGATTCTCCGAAAATGACATTATCACTTCCGACATGGGTCTAGAGAACTCCTTTGACGCGGAATCCGCTGAAAAACTTGAGAATATTCGAGAAAATGTATTTTTGGATAAAAATATTTCAAGAAATTAGGCTTCAATTGATAGTTTTAAAAGGAAAAAGAAAAAAGGCGGAGGGGGGGGGGGAATTCTCATTTGAAATTCGCCAAAAACTTGTATTGAATGACTCGTGTCGATGTAAATTTGACGTGGAGATGGAATTGTTGGTGCCACGCGGAAATGCACGGCACCTTCAAGTTGGAATGCTCTCTGCTTTTGCTGGCGCATTTTTGGATGCCTCTCTGCGTCTCTGATTAAAGGCTGGCTCTAATCCAGCGATGGGTCGGCTGCTTTTTGAATTTCCAAAAGCTCCAGTTCTTGCGCCTTTTTAGTGGTTACCAAATAAATTTAATAGCTCAGTACAATTCTCCTCGGCAAGCCAATACCTGCGGATCAATTTTGGAGCCGGTGAGCATTATTTGGTAGACTATATGCAGATTTAATACTAAAAATCCATTTTTAGCCGTTTCGTTTTACTAGGGAGAAAAGATGAGGGGTATGGAATCCGCAATTTCAGTATAATCGTAGGTCTTTTCCGTCAAAAAGTCGTGGAAATCCACCCGAAATCCTTAAAACACGTAAGCGCGGCCCCTCGACGACATGCTCTTCGAGCCAAATGGCATTTCAATAGGGCGAGCTTGCATGCTAGCCTCCATGTTTTGTTGTAAATTCACAAAAAATACATGTTTCATTCAGAATGAATAGTGAATGGATCATAAATGTGAAAATAGCACAAAATCAAAGGAAAGTATGTACAGAAGAAGGCAAAACTAACGTTTTTTGTCCATCAACAAAGAGGAAATTGAATTAGCATTTCGAATAAAAATATTAGAAACGAATGAATGTGTTTTTTGTTCAGCTAAATTCTGAAATTTAGCGAATTTTCAGTGAAAACTATCAGAAACCCGCTTAGAATTCTCACGACATTGCCGCGTGTTTCTAGGCCATTCAAACAATTTCATGAAGCATTTATCGGAATTTCGCTAAAAATTAGAAACCTGACTAAAAATATTATAACTTTGACTTCAAAATTGTAAAACGATCCCAAGGAAAACCAATTAAAACATGAGAAAAGTAGTATAGAAATAAGGAAATATAAGATTTTAAAATTAAAGACAAACTTTTTTGTCTAAATAATTCCAGTTTTGTATAAAATGATGAGCACAATGGCGATAACGACAATGACGATGACGAGAGTCCATTTCAGATTTTTCTGACAAAAATGGCGTTGGACGCGACGAGCCGTTGACTTGAAAGAGATCGACTGCAAAAAATTGGTTTAGGCGTGTTTTGAACGGAGAAAAACCAATTTATTTTATGAGAATAAATAGGAAATTTTGGAAAATTTTTACTGGCTTTGACGTCTTAGACGTTTTCCTCTATTTTTGAAGCAATTTTAATAGAAAAATATTAAAATTGAATAAATATCGTAAAGCAGAAGTAGAAACATTCTAACAATCACTATTACCGAATCTCTTAACGACTCAATGCGCGTTTCTATATCTTCCAGACGTTCACCACGCTCCATTAGTCTCTCCACATTGTCTGCCATCACCTGAAATTTAAAAAAATTGAAAAATCAATTCTATTTTTGGAATATGCCGCCGAGAAGCGAAAAATCTGAAAGCATCTCAGTGATTCGCCACGGGACACAAGCCCGAGCACTGAAAATGCTCGCATTCCGAGTGTAAATTAGGAAAAAGCTCAAAGAAATAGATATAAAAATATGAATTCGAAAATTTATGTCTAAAGAACAAAAAAATCTTTAAAAAAACCTGAAAGTTACCTGTCTCACGTCTTCAACCTGTCGACGGATATCAATCATTCTTTGCTGATGAAAACTCGGAAATAATTCGTTGTGTTGCTTCTGGAAATTATAGCATTAGCAGAAGGATATCTTTGGAATAAACGATGGCCTAGGAATAGAACTCTGCGATTTTTCGGCGAACAGACTTTCTCTACAGCTTACAATAAATTTCAAAATATCGGGTTGAAGGAGTCCCAATAAATCATAGGGATTCGACTGCGATATAACCATTTGAATATTCGATGGCTCTATTATCGGTCGGATTTTCGAATTCAGGAAATCCACAGCCTCGTGCATTTCCATTCCGGCTTCTCCCACACAGCAGAACACCATAGTGGAGAAGGTTTCGACTACAACCATGTAGTAGAGATGGTACCTGCAAATCCTATTTTACGCTTGAAATACTTTAAAGAAAACCATATTTTCAGCAAAATCTGCTTCTATGTTTGTGCTTAGCTCGCAAGAGCTTCCAGAAAAGTTAAGTCACAGCTCACCTTTTATAGTCTTGAAATATTTAAAATGGTGGGTCTCCAGGCGAAGTTAAGAAGTTCCATTCACTACGCTGAGAGCTTTCAAATGATTATAACTATTGTTCATTTTATTTTAGGCACAAAACGTCAGAGGACATAATGCTCAGATTCAACAAAGCTAGACCACCCATCCCGTGGCTGACGCCTCTGGATTATGTTGCCAGAGGGAACCTGCAGATGTGCCGATGCCTACGGTGTGATACTTATGTGGTTAATAACGCTAGCTCTTATACCGTGATTGGACATTTCTGAACGCAATCACCGAAAAGAATCCAAAATTGAACAATTTTGCGCCGAGACCCAATTTTTTCGAAAATATGGAAAAAAGAAAAAAAAACTTTTCAGAAAGCCTGTCATGCTGAAAACGGGAATGGGAAATTGCTAGCTCACCCCCCATCGAGCTCAATGACTCCGTCATTGTTGAAATATGTCCTCACGCGCGACTTGACAAGTCGAATCACGTCATTGTCTGAAAATTGAACATTTGTAATCATCTCGATCTCGAGACGCGCAGCTTTGGAGAATTCTCAGGAATAGCTTTCAAGTAACTATTATCAAGAATTTGAGCCCACGACTCCAATACAAATGTAACCGAAAATCTCTTCTATGAACTTCTAATTCTGCGGATCTGGGGACCTTTCAGAGCTCGTCTCGAGACCCAACCTTCGTGTAAATCTGGAATGAGACTCTCAATTCTTTTTTCTTACCGCTCGGCGGCTGGAATTCATTATACTTAGTAGCCTCCTCGATATTCTCGCAATTCCCCATCGCCACTGGTGCAATATCCCCGGATACTGTAGGCCGGCACAGAACCACTGATAACACTCGACCTGGCATTTTAGACTGAAATCTTTAAATGTATCTTTAAAAATATCCGATTTCTCAATACAGTGCGTTTCAATATTATACGTCCACTCTTGTTTTTGGCCGTAACTTGAGAACCGGTTGAGATATCAATCTAATTTTATTAAAATTGAATTCAGAGCAACAAATTACATCTAGAAAACTATTGTTGAGAAAAAATATTGAAAACTACTCGAGATACAGAGAAAAATCTGAAAATGTGACATTTGCAACCGTTTCAAAATTATACGTCCACTCTCAGAATCAATGCTAAAATAGAGAATAAAAAATATTTCAATACTTTGTGGATGAACCTTTAGCAGCAATGACATCGAAGAGACGATTTGGCATCGATTTGATAAGGTTTTGGATGTATTGGGTGCTCTTAGTCTTGAACTCCTGCTCCAGCAGACTCCACTCAGCAATCAGCGCATCCCGAAGCTCTCCAATACTAGCATACTTCTTTCCATGGCGGTAAAGACGACGAACCAGCTCGCCCCAAACATTTTCCATCGGATTCAGATCTGGAGAGCAAGCTGGCCATGGCAAGACATCGATGTTTTTCGATTGGAACCAGTCCAAAGTGGAGCGGCTGACATGGATTGCAGCATTATCTTGCTGAAAAATGAACTGGCGGCGACTGAATCGACGACGAAACGGGATAAGGTGGTTCTGGAGAACGTCTTGGTAGTCTGTGGAGTTCATTCGACAAGTGGTGAAAGCGAGCTCCAAGTATCCAGCCGAAGCAAATGCTCCCCATACCATCAAACTGCCTCCCCCGAAATTCCTTTTGGCAAAAACGGCTGGATCCTTCCGCAAGTCGTGCCAGTACGATTTGAATCCGTCGGGTCCATCAAGATTGAATTTTTTCTCGTCCGAAAAAATTACCTGTAAAAGATAAGATAATTTGGATAGATAATTTTAAATTTAATACCTTATCCCAGTTGGTTCCCATGTTTTTTCGAGCGAAGTCGAGACGGCGAGTTTCCTTAAGAGCCCTCCAGATTGTACACTTGCTCACTCCAAGATTCAGCTCTTTTTTGATATCATTACAAGACTTCATGGTGTTTGAAGCCACACGAACGATTGATCGTTTGGCTCTTGAATTGAGTTTTGGAGGACGTCCAGCCTTGTTGGGTTGATTGTTGCGGGTCCGGTTCGATACAAAACGATTAATGCAATCGTGGGAACGATTTAGATGTTTCGCGATAGCCCTGTTGGTCCAACCAGAGGTTTTGAACGCGTCGATGAAGGCTTTTTCAGCATCAGTGAGCAAATGGCCACGAGACATGTTGAATGAAAAAAATGAAAAAAGTTTCTCACATTGGCAGCAAAAAACAAAACTAAATTCAAGCTTTTCCGGCTCCGCCAAAGGTCAAGATCGACATACCTTTGAAGTGGACGTATAATTTTGAAACGGTTGCAAATGTCACATTTTCAGAATTTTCTCTGTATCTCGAGTAGTTTTCAATATTTTTTCTCAAAAATGGTTTTCTAGATGTAATTTGTTGCTCTGAATTCAATTTTAATGAAATTAGATTGATATCTCAACCGGTTCTCAAGTTACGGCCAAAAACAAGAGTGGACGTATAATATTGAAACGCACTGTATTTATTTCAAGAGGAGAAGAGCGCCGCGATAGACAGTGACAAAGAAAGCACGTATTTTTCTGTTAAGAAGGAGACCAAAACCGCAGCAACCTGTTTCATTCCTCAAGAGAACCACACCTCGAGATTAGAGACAAATGAGGAAGAAAACGGAAAACAATTAATATTTTAGTTTAAAAATAGGAAAACCTAGTTTTCGTACATTCTCAACTTTTTTAAATTTAGTATAAACTATCCGAATGCGCCTTAACAAACATAATTTGGGCTTACATTATTCAGCAAATGCTCCACATAAACATACGATCACTAACAAAAGCATCCAGAATAGTTTTTTCGGTGATTTTCGGAAGTTTAAATTTCTAGTGAAAAACATCTTCTGGCGAGGGAGGGAGCGTGAAGTTAGGATGTGAGGATTACGGTGGTATATTTTAATTGTGATGGTTCCGAATAAGGCTTCCACGAAAGACGAAATAAGGCCGTCTCGTCTCGTCTGGAATTCGTCTGACGCAGAGATAGACATTGTGTTGGTACACATGTATTTTAATTAAGACAAACGCAAGACGAACTGAAAGAGGAACGAAAACGATACGAAAGGTTTTTAAAATTATTTTTGACGGACATTTGTAAATAAAAGCATCATTAATCACATCGAAATTTAAAGGGAGATGGAGTGTTTATTTGGACCGCTGGTAGCTAGATCTACCTGGGAAGACTGGTATCGATGGACAACAATTTTAAAGCAGAAATAAGCCGAAGAAGCTCATCATGGGCTGCCATGGGCAGTATCAAAGAAGCTACTCAACTCATATCCAGTAAGAAGATAAGAGCCGAACTGTTCGATTTGTCAGTTATCCCCGCGCTCTGCTACAGATCTGGGATCTGGGCCGATAACAAGACTACTTCTATGATTCTCACAAGAACTCAACGAGTCCTAGAAAGATCATTACTGGATACTAATCGAAGAGAACAACGGCAGCAGAATCTAAGAAGCACCGATCTATGGCAAAAATAAAATTACCCAAAACTAACTATTACAACAAGTAATCTTCAAAGTGTCGCCCGGTCTCGTACAGAACATTTTGAAGTAAAGCACGCAGATCCAAGACCAAAACTTTTGTTTCTTTAAATTCCGTGAAAGAAAATATCGGACGAGAGCATCTCAACTTCAAACGAAAAAAATAAAAAAATATATCTCTACAACAACGTTTTTTTTTCAAAATTAAAATCAAAAATCAAAAATTAACTCAACATTTGATTATTAGTGTTAAGTTATCGATGAAATTTACAGAAAAACCGAAGAAACGATTGAGAGTGCGAAGAAATCAGAAGGAAAAGAGGAAGGGTGTGTATGCAGAGTCCCGTAAGGAAGAAAGGAAAATTGGGGGGGGGGGGAGTGTGGGTTTTTTGAAAAACGAAAGAAAAGTTTTTCCCTCCCAAAAAACAACATTGTTTTGTTTTGACAGGCAGCAGGAGAGGTAGGGGTTAACGGAAAAAGAACAATTGAAATTGAAATCAAAAAAACGAAAACGAATTTCTTTTCGAAAAATGCAATATCAGGCAAATATGTACACATAAAATCCATCAATATGCTGTGAAAAATATAGGGAACGGAGAAGCGGGGAAAATGTAATAGAAACAATTGCTCTTACAAATTTTCGAAACAATAGGTATTAATGTGATACTGAAGAGTGGCAGGAGTGTACAAAAATACAGAAAGAAGTCGAGGAAATGAACAAAGATAAGAACAGAAAAACGATAATTGAAAGGAAATTCGAGAAAAAAAATCGGAAAACCTAGAAAAATGTTGTTTTGCAGAGTCGAGAATATATGAACGGATCCAGAAAAATGAGTATCCTTATATCGGAATAATCAAACTGCAAGAATATCCTTACAGCGGGACAACGCCACTTGTGCCAGCGAAAGTTTGTGTTCCATTTCTGTAAAAGGAAAAACTCAGAAGCCCATTGAAAAGAGTATTCAAATTTCGCTTCATTTCTCTTATCGATGAGATTTTCAAACAATTTCGGATAAAAATTTAGGTTTTCGCGGCAAGATCAGAAAAAAAAATCAGATTTTAATATATCATGATTATATTTAAAAAAAACGATCGTATTCCTTTTCAAAATAGTTGTTAAATATTTCAAAGCGAAAAGCAAAAAGGGCAGTTTTAGTAAAAAGGATAACTCACTGGGCACTGCCTGTCTGCGAATTTTGAACAAATAAGGTTGACAATCGGAGAATCTCGTCTCAAAAATGTCGGGAATCTCCGTCCGGGTCGGCATTTTCGGCGTATAGTGATTATGGTTGATGTGCTCACAAATGTCTAGCACCTTCTCCCCAATGTCGTCAGCGACCCGTTGACGCATTTTTTGAAGTTCGTCGATGGACTCCACTCGGAAAACATCGAGAATCAGCTTCCACTCTTCCCATGATGTTCCTTCGTCCACTGCAATAATAAAGTATTGATGGCTTAGAGATTTAAGCGCGCTGATTTCTAGGATCACAAGTGGCGGCGGCAGTGACCGAATGTTGGCAGCATTTGCTTTGCTGGCATGACATTGGAGAAGGTAAAAACATTACGGTAGCCTCAATTCTTGGCCCAGAATTTTAGCTACATTTCTGAATATTCACGAACGTGGCCTAGAACTATTAAATTCTAAAAAAAAAGATTCTAGGCTATGGACATGAGCAATTGGAAGAAACAAAAGAAATAGAAGAGATAGTTTTCTTTTCGAATTTTTTGTATTTCCATCGGAATTTTAGTTGAAAATTAATGGGGTTATTCATGAAAAGCACGAAAAGCATTTTAATGCAAGAAAAAATGCATTTTTTTGCTTTAAAATGCAATCGTGAATAACATTAAAGTGGCATTTTTTGCATTAAAATGCAATTGTGCTTTTCATGAATAACCCCTTTTCATGAAAAAATTTAATATTTGAAGTATTTGAAGATGACTCAATTCTTACTCAGGGATCCAGCAGATGGTCCAGTAGCTCCACCAAACCACGACATGGCCGTTCCAATCACCGAATTCGACTTTTTGGATTTCGTGTAAAATTGAAGGCCAATTTGTGCTGAGAGCAGTGGCACTGCACTGTCCGTCGGACTGCCAACCGTCGGCGTGCGTCGCGGAATCGATCCAGAGCACGTCGCTTCCTCGACTTCGTCTTTGAACTGTCGAATGTCCTCGTCAACGCACATCGCCAGTTCTGTCGAATTGACGCGAACCTGGAATGTTTCATTTGTAGAGGGGCAAGGCAAGAAACAAGGTTTCTGGCCGCTAGAAGAGAAATATTTGTTTCGAGGCACTACACTTTTGCCGTTTGACTGCAAACCTAGTCAAGTAAGAAAGCAGCCAATGTTGATGATGGCTCTCTCTCTCTCTCGCTCTCTTTCTATAAATGAATACATCAGGTGTTGTATTCCCATACCGACGTTACTTTATTGAAAGTTGAAACTTTAAAAAAAATGTTGTGCTCCGTCCCTTTTAAAAGCAATAGCTCAAAAATGTTGAATTCTCTGCGTCACCTTCGAACATTACATTCCCTCCTCAGTCGTACTTTGCTTCACAAATTTAATGCCATCAAAGAACAGAGACTCAACCTTTAAGATCTGCTGACACTTCCGCTCTCTATCTCTCTCTCCCTCTCCCTCTCTTCCGTTCAAAAAGATAAAGTAGCGGAATATTGGAAAACGAGATTTGCAGAGAAAGACGCACACACTATGGGGAAGGTTTATAGGAGCACCCATATTTTGGACTGCCACGTTGCCACCGTTCATGATGACAGTATGTTTGTCTGAAAATCGGATTCAGAGTAACATATTACTCATGTTAATCAAATTTTAGAATTGTACCTGAAAAACTACTCGAGTTATGAAAAAGTATCAGAAAAATTGTCAATCCCGACATTATATCGATTAAGATATTTCCAGGTGAGACCTGATTCTGCTATGAGCCTTCAGAGATACTGAAAAAAATTTCATTTGGCATTTTTTATTTACTTTACTCATTAGCTACGGCTCAGCCAACTTTTTCGACAGCTCCTTAAAGAGCTGCAACCATCTCCTTAAAACGGGCTGAATGGACCAATATCATTCTGAAATTTTCAATCTTGTATCTGATTGTTGAACGACCAATGGCAGTTCAAAATAAGGATAGACCTATAAACCCACAACGCAAGGAATTGAGTATTAAATGGAAAGAGAGAGAGCGAGTGCAAATGTGATTAATAGAAAGGAAGGAAGGATTCATTAGCGTGCGAAATCCGTTTGTTTACTACAGGACGAGAAGGAAAATCCTTAATAATTGCCGGTTTCAGTAAAACATTCAGTTCATTCTGAAGACATTCACGGAGCATGCCCGATATTGGATCTCTACACGATCAAACGTGGTATTTTTTCAGGAAACTGATAAAGTTTAGAATATTACACTCGGCATAAAACGTTCCCTAATTGTAAATGTTTCACGATTATCAGCTTTCTGAATTTGAAACTACCCAATTTAAGACAGTTTCAACTCGATGGAGAGTTAACGCCTCCTTTAACAAGCTCCCATCTCTCTTTCTCTCTCTCTCTCTCTATCGCCCACCTCCTTGATTTATTAAAGGTGGCCGGTCCCCTATTGACTATCGACTTCAGTCAGCACAGTTTCAAAACAGCACAGCTGAAGTGGTTAAAAGACAGGACAGGACAGGACAGGAGAGAATGTTTGTTTGGGGTGGGAAAGAAGAAATGAACACAGATACGATAGCTGATGTGTCCTATTGACACAGAAATGGAATGGCAGAGAAAGATTTTATTACGACAAAGCTCACTGTTCACTGTTTTCTATACCTGATACTTATATTATTTAAGCGCATGCATGATAATTGGCGAGAGGAGAGGAGAGAGGTCGCTGACAACAAACGGTTCTTCGCATTCCTTATTACTGATGACATCAGATTTTACAGCGAGCAATAGCGATTTTTTTGCAACATTTCAATTATAAGAAAAGCCATTTCTATAATCTTAAAAAAGGCTGGAGACGGAGAAGCAAAACTCACATAGGTCATATCAATCTGCTCACAATTGACCTCTTTTATGCCAACTGATCCCATCGAGAACGTCTTCTCATCGTTGTATTGAAACTGAAAAGCAATAATATTTTATTTGTGGTCCTTTGAGAGTTGATCTCTGAAGGGTTCTCACTATTCATGTGTATTTTTTTTACGAATATAGCCCGAAATTGGCATTTTCTTCCATGATTGTTCCACAACTCTCTCAGCTTTGTTCTACTTTTTAAATAGCTTTGGAATCGATCATTTGACCCCTTGTCATTTTTTATCTTCGTTATCACCAAGCCTACTCTTATTGGATCACATGTTTCCAAGCTCCACCCCACCACCGCCCCAATCCCTTTTCCCGTTATGAGATTGGAGAACTGATGAAACGCTATGGTTTGATTGCACAACCTCTTTACAGTGAAAACGATAAATGGACTTCCGCCTCACGCTGAATAGCAATTAAGGATGATGATGCAGAAAAGATAATGATCTCTTCGTGTCGGGGTTAATAGCAGGGAAAACGCGAACTATGAAAAAATAGCTGAATTAAACAGCCGAGCATTGCAAATAATTTATTTAAAAAATTACTGAATTCTGCCAAAACTGTCCGAAAAATAAAGGAAAATGACTGATCAGCGATGGTGAAGCCATTAATATTTGTGACCAATTAAAAGAAAACTGTAAATCAAATTCGCGTTTTACATTAATTTTGCATGAATTTTGTCATCTTTTGTTTCCATTCATTTTACAGTAATATTTTTAATATTTTTTCAGTGTTTGAAGGACGTTTTTTTTATTATAGTAATTTTCAGTACCTTTTCAAATTTTTCGCTCGAATGACAGACATTCTTAATTTCTGCTCATCTCAACATTTTTAAACATTTCTATACCGAAGTCTGACTTTTTCACTTGATATTCCATTCGCGAGGCCCCGTAAAGAATCACGTGAAAGCTCATCTCAATGTCACACTTCTCGGTTATCTGCGTCTCTCGACGTCTCCGACCAACTATACACTCTCTAGCTGCCTCTCCGTCCAGACATTATCTCGTTACATGAGAGATAATGAGAAGCAGACAGTTTTTTTGGCACGGGACACTTCGATACTAGACAACCTCCTGACGAGAGAATGAGCGGCGGTAGTAGTGAGACGTTGACACAGACGACGACGACGATTGAGAGCGAGAGAGGCATGCAGAGAAAAAAAGAAGAGACTTATCAAAAAATGATACGGAAGGTGTACAAAGAATAGATAATACGATTTGGTTGTTTTTTGAGCAGGAGACATATGGACAAACCGACAAACAAGCGGAAGTATCCGTACAGACGAATAGCGTTTTATTTTTCCATTTTTTTAATGCATCCCGCATATTCAGATCCAAAGGTACGATTTTGGTGCACCCACAACGTCTAAAATTACAGACAGGCAACTACTCATACTAAAATTTAATGACGAATTTTCAATTTTTGTAGAAATAAGTTCAAATCCGGCGCTATCCGGTTAGTGAGCTTATTCTAAGCATAAGGATTTGCAAGATTCATTGGCTCATAACCCATTTTAACTAAAGAATTCTCGAAATCCTGGATTTCCACAAGCGATTGACAACTTTTGTGACATCCGAATTGTCTAGGCAAGCAGATACGGGGGGTAAAGCTTCGTTCGTCTTGCATTCGTCTTATGTCGTCAATTAAAATGCATGTGTACCAGCACAATGTCTATCTCTCTGCGTCAGATGAATTCTAGACGAGAAGGTCTTATTTTGTCTTTCGTGGAAGCTTTAACGGCGGGTATAGTGAAATTTACAGGCGTAGAGCATTCAAATTGCGGGCTTGCCATCCGGCCTCACCGGTCGACAAGACGGACTCACCCTGCCTAGTGTCCTGTGAAGAAGCAACGAGTGGAAGATGCACTCAACGGCGTCGGTTATTTGCCGCTGTTCGACAGTCTGAAATTTTTACAATTTTTATAAGTCGGCGGGAAACTTGAGATTTAAAAAACATTAAAAAAAAAACGTACCAGTCGCAACTCATTCTGACGGATATTCATATTCCATTAACCTGAAAAAAGACGGAAATTTGGGGAATACTCGAGGAGAACAGAAGGAGCGGGTAACAAGAAATGACAATGGAATTGCAGTATTATTTTTTTTGCAGAAGAAAAAGAAGAAAAGCCAAAAATGCTGAAAAATGCTAATTATTTATGATGAGCAATAAGGAAGTTTCATAGAATTCCTAAGCTATTTTTGAGAAATTTTGGAGTTAATAATGTTGCAAAACGTTTTTTTTTTCGATTTTTGTCTAAGTTTTTAAAATTCTTTTTTTTTATTTTTATCTTAAGGCATTTTTATCTGTAAAATCCTTAAACATTATGAAATTCTCTCCTCCGTTTAAGTCGAAAACCTTTTTTTTTCGAAAAGGTTACCTCTTTCAAGTGGAAATATACACATGACAGAGAAGAAGGGAAATAAGACAAACTGAAAGCGGGAAGTCTCTCCTTCTTTAACACGAGAGACCAAGAGGCGCAGGCATCGTGACACAATCAATGGGAAGGGGCGGGGGGACAACGCGCGGGTGCACTATTCTCCCCCCCCCCCCCGCCTTCATTATTGTCATGTGTGTGCAGCCATGGGGGAGATTCTGTGAGAAGGGGTGAAGGGTGGTTAGAGAGAAGCGAAACGGACCACGTACCACAGAGAACTGAGAACTGAGAACATTCGCCTCCTTGAGAGACAGCCGGGATTGATTTGTATGCAATTTCCGACATCTGTATTATCGCCGTAAAAAAGTTCCGACATTTTTTCGAGCCCGCGAACATCGGGATTTGAATTTAGAGGCTCCGCCCATATATCGCGCATAGCAAATGCGCTGCAACGATGATGAATGGGCGGAGCCTCTAAATTCAAATCCCGACTCGAAAAAATGTCGGAACTTTTTTACGACGATAATACAAGCGCACTAATTTTCTGGGAGCACTCGGGGGCTCGGACCTCAAAGAAGCTTAGTGTACACCATTCATCTCCAATTTCGAAAATCAAGAGCTAAGAGACTTAACGGGTATCGTTGCGCAAAATTTGCGGAACGGAAACGGAGCATATTATTCCCGTTCGACCGGGTGACAGTTGCGGTTGAATGGAGTCAGTTACGAAGATAGCTGAATATTAGCACTACCACGTTTATTATATTTTAAAGCGACTATTAAAATGTAAAAATTTATTTTGAAATTGCAACATTTCTTCGGGGTTTCAAATATGATGAAATAATTATGCATAAAAATTATGAAAATTTCTTTAAAAACCGCTAAAACAGTTCGTTTTTTAAAATGGACGAATAAAAAAAAACGAAACATTTTCGAAAGATTTTAACAGCGCACAGTTGACGGCATCTCTTTTTTCAAATATTTCAATAATAAAAATAAATAATCTATTTTATCGAAAATTTCGAAAACTTGAAATGCAAATGGGTCGGTACTCATTTATTCTATAAACGCGTCCAAAAGGAATGAAGCGTAGGCGGTTACCGCGTCGCGACCGCTACGCTGAAAAATGTGGAGTAACGGTTCAGGTATCTCGTTTAAAGTCTAATTAGAAAAATTTTGAACCTGAAAATAATTATTTTAATTTCTGAAGTCACCAGTGAAAAGCTTCAAGTATTCTAATAAGTTTCAGAAATTTTGGAATCAGGTGCCAAGCATCTAATTAGATACGAAAGAAATCTAACGGAATACGAAAGAAATCTAACAGATTTCAAACGTATCTTATCAAAGTTTCGAAAGTTTCTCATATTTCATCATTTTCTATCATAGTCTTTGAGCGTTCTTGCAATATTTGGAAATAGAGAATTTGTAAAACTTATAATACTGAATTAGTTTTTATTTTGCGAAAGATTTCAGAAAAATTCTGCAAATAACAGAATTAAACTAACAGGTATAGAAGAATAGTGAAGCTAAAAATATATTAATTATGTTAGAATTAATATATATTTTTATTACCTCGAGACGAAAAACGACCTGTCGGACGACCCCCCATGAGATGGCCCGACTCACTACGTAAAGAAATCTCAATATACCGAGGAAATAGACTGACTACTTCATGGACAACCATCGCCCAAGATCGCAAAGCATGGTTAGCTGTGATCCGCGCTTACACAAGCGACTGACAGATCGACTAAGTAACTATTTAAGTAAGTAAGAAAGTATTACAGCGTATTTCTAGCACTTAATTTGATCTATGGCACTTTGAACTAAGCGACTTGGAAAGTAGGCTCTTTCTCACAGCGCATTGCTGTTCGGGGCTCTTTTTTTGGATAATCAAAATAAATGAAATGTTTTTTTAATGAGTAATAAATAGCTCACCTTCCAATCTGATGTAGTGCAGCTTAATGATTAAAGCTTAATGAAAAACTACTTTTTTGAAGGCTTCCACGATGCTATTTACAGATTTGCTGAAGAAAAGCAGAATTTTGTCACGGTAATTCGCTACGACGAAAATGTTTGTGAAAAAAACTTGTAAATATGTGTATAGATAAATATAAATAAATAAATAAATAAATATGTGTATATATGTGTATGTATATATTTATTTAAAAAAGCTCACAAATTCTCCGGTTTTCTCTACGAATGAAATGTGAATTAAATATCAAATTTTAAATAGGAAATCATTTATTTTTGAACAGATTCGGTTTCCAAAAATTACTACGAATTCAACGCATTCTGTAAATTCAAAATAGAACAAATAACGCAGCTAACAAAGCCTGGAATTATAAGAATCGTGCGGTTTCTAATAAGATTGGAAAATTCAAGCAAACTTTCGAATTTTATAACACTTTTCACGAGAACTGTTATAATTATATATTTTGCTTTTAGTTTTCAGCAAAATCGACAATTTTCAACAAAAAACTCGGAGAAAAAGAGAGGATTTTTAATAAATCAAGGAATGGATAGAAAATTTGCATAGATACAATAGCTTTTAAAGGCGCATACAACTTTGCATTCTACATTTTAAATACATTTTTATAACTATTTATTCATTAATATTCAACCTTTAAAGTATCAATTTTCTATTAAAAAAGGTTTCAAAATTAAATTTATTTGAAAAATTCATTTAAATTGCGTTTTTTTTGCCTTAACATTCGATTAAAAACAGCTTCCTCTTCTCCACCAATTTCTTATTTTTCCATTTTCGAATTAACAGCAAAGTCGAATATACTGAAACTCCAAGGCAGAAAATGAGAATTGACACGGTAATCAGGCCAATAAGTATGCTCAACTCTAATCCAAGAATAATCAAACTGAAAATTAATGAAATATGACGATGTCCCGGCTTAAAAAAGCTGAAAACAACTAGAAAAATTCCGATATATAGAGCTCGCTGAAAGCTTTCAAAAAGGTATTATCGAAAGATTTTTCAAAAATTGTTGAAATGAAAGTGTGGAGTCTCTGCTTGAACGCTAAGAATTTCAGCCTCGAAATCAATTTCAGAAGAACTCACAGGTCGCCATTTGTCAACGTGGCAGTCATATAACGCATTTTTAAAGATTAAACAGCCTTCTTATTTTGAAAATGTGAAAAAAAGAAAGAAATATTGATTTTTTTCAAATTTATTTCCTTGCGTGACGATTCGCAATTTCATGATTTTCATTTTAAAGAAGGAAGAGGGGGATTCTCTTTAAATTTGTCTTAAAACACAACATTTATCTTTAACCAAGGTAATTGTATACTTTTCATTTCAATAAGATCTATTTTTCCGTATCGGCGATAGTCCTGCTATCGGGCTGAGTCCCTTCGGGTGTCTCAATCGTTTTGGCGGCGTCCGATGAGCTCGCGGAGTATGTGCGGCCGGGTCGGGGGACTGTACCATACGAAGCGTTCTGAAAACGTCTTTAAGTTCAAAATTGTTTAATAATTAAATCAAATAATTCATGAAAGCAAGTAGGTAAATGACCGAATTGGGCCCCCAACACGAAAATCTGAATTACGTCTGCTCCCAGCTGGTTGTAATATTTCGTATTTATAATTAATAAAAAGGCATGTTAGGGCTCTTTTAATTCCAATTTCTCGACAATCAAACTGCCCGTGGTCTCGACTTCCAGAAAACTTGACTTCCAGCTCTCCCATCATCGAGCATGCCTAACACGCCCAACAATCGGTCTCAACACGAAACCTCTACAGTAATCGTGAAAATCTTCGTGCTGGGTTCGTTCTAATTCAACGAGAATCGGCCGTGTTACCACTAACGTTAAGAGAAGGTCTCGATAAGCAATTTTCGTGTCGGGACCCACATTTTGTAAACTATCTCATACACTGCGTATCTACATTTTTGAGGTTTCAGAAATCAAAAAATTTCAGAAAATCTCGTGTTAAGACCAAAATTGTTCGAGCAATACCATAAGCTTTCAGTGGGATTACTGCAGGGATTTTATGTTGAGTCTTAATGTAGAAGGAAGTTTGTGGTTCTTTCAGAAGATTCCGATCAAGAAATGAAACAGTTGCAAACTCAAATTGCCGGTTTCGTGGTAGGAGCCAAGTTTAAAACAAACGGGACGGGTCTCTAAGCGAAAAACTGACCGAATGGCGCCAGGGCGTCGTGATGGTGAGTAGGCGTTGACGGGAGACACCGCCAGAATGGGCGGAGACCGTGGATCGTCGATCTCGTCGGGAAAATCAATGTCTTCGTCCACATGCTCCGATGACCACGTTCGGCGCTTTTTGAGACAACAAATTATGAAAATGGCGAAGATTGCGCCGAGCACCATGATCACGGCCAAGGTGATCAGAAGAGCCACCCAATAACTGAAGCTGCAACGCGAAAATTGATCACAGCTAGTGTCTAGACGTTTTTCGGGTAAAATTGAGAAAAAACCTTTTTTCTTTCTGAAAATTTCAGCCAAACCTGCCAATTCTGAACTTTGTTCAATTATCGCTTCGAAATTGAATTCAGCTCACCGAGCCAATTCAAAAAAATATAATCATGCTGGGTCTCGAAACGAAAAGCTGAATTCACAATGTTTTACGAGTTTCATGACTATTGTAGTTGTTAGAGGGGAGTTTCGTTTTGAGACCTAACAGGTGTGAGCTTCGCCATGAATCATGATAGGTTTTGCAGAGCAAATAAACAAATTGTGGGTCCCGACACGACAAACTGCATTCCAACCGCTTTTATTGGTACACTGTAATGTTGTTGTGCTGGACAGTTCTTTGGGGAATTTTCGTGGTGGGACCCATATTTCAAAAAATTTTGCAAATTTCAGCAAAGTGCGTCTTGTTTATACTTTTCTGAAAGCTCTCGTTGAGCAGATTTGAGAAATTGAATATATAATTATGCATTTCAAAATTTGAGTCTAAAAATCTTAAAATTCCGTAACGCTCACTCACACAGACTTTTGCATACCGTAAGTCACAGATTGCGATTTTTTTCGAATTTCCATCGCTTCTATTTCGATTTTCTCATTTTCCTCAATGATTTTTTGTACTAAGATGGTGAAAAATGTTTTTAGGTCTTCGCGGAGTTTGTCTGTATCACTGAAACTGTCGTCTGAAATTTAAAAAAAAAACTGATTTTAAGAACTTTGGCGGTTGGCACGAAGACAAAGCTGAAACCACAAGAGACCTCCATAGTAAATAGCTCTCACCCCGAAAAAAAACAAAGGAATTCCTCTGGGAACCAAATTTACATCCATATTTCAGAATGTTAAGTGAGCTATTTGCTTATTTCAAAAGCTTTAACAAGCTAAACTCTTTGAAAATTTAATTTAAGAGAATGCCGGAAGCACGTCGTTATTATAGGGGACTTAGCGAGCTCAACTCGGAAGCATGGGTTTCAGCCGTCTAAGTTTTCTCATCGTGGACTGATAGTACTATTTTCGCTTGCAACTGAAACTGAAATATTTGAATTTCACCACGAAAATCCGGATTTCGTGCCGTGAAAACGCTACAAGACTAACCGCTCATGGTTTCATTTTAGAATTGAATGACTGAATTTTTGAAAATTTTTGGAAAATTCTGAAATGACGGATTTGTTTATCACAAAACTCATAGTTTTTCAGAATGCCGTGCGGGAGATCCTGTCGGAGGGGTCACGTCTTTAATGGTGTACATTTAAACTTTTTCAGAGCTGTTATAATGTTTAAAGGAGCCGAGGCGAGAATGGTGCATTGGCAAGTTGTCATTTCGAATTTCCAACATGAAAGGCATCTGAAAATCTCAAATCGTCTGGATATTTGAATTTTTGGAAAAGCAGCCGACGTTTCGCGGGTGATGGCGTCGAAGATGTTCTGAAATGCAAGTACGCTCTGCTGGACAAGCCGCCCAGTTTCTCTAATAGCATGTAGCTCCCATTCTTAGATCTCGAATCTCGCGAAATCGTTCTGAAAATGTTAATTTTCGGAATTTTTTTGCGATTTTTGGCTCCACCCTCCCCCTTTATCTGTGGACAAGTACGTTCTATTGAGAAAATCATTGAATTATTGATTTTCATTCAATTTTCGAACAAAAAAAATAAAAGAAAATAGAAAAATAATAAAGTCTAATCCACATCTTTAAAAATTCTAAATTCCGTTCAACGAGAACTGAGAAATAATCTGATAAATTAGATTTTTCGAAGAAATTCCCATTTCTTTGAGCAGATTGGGTCGCAACACACGCCATCATGCTCCGAAGATTACTGTAGGTTTTCCAGTTGGGATTCCAGATTGATGTGTTTAAAGCACTTGATCAGCTGGAACAGGAAATGTCTTTTTTAAGCGGTTTTTATCAGCTTTTCAAGGTTTTCGTGTCGAGACCACAGTTCCTTAAAAATTTGAAAAACAATTCAAACTTCAATTCCAGATTTTAGGCTTTCTGTGCTGGATTCCCAGCTATTTTCAGATATTTTCAGTACGAAAGCACACCATCAATGCCTCCTACGTCTTTCATTTCTACGCAATCTCAGCGATTGACACGGCTCTGTTCGATGTATTCGAATTAACCGCCAATCGCCAAAAATGAATATTCTGATGAGCGTCTGCCGTGGTGGCTCGACGTCTTTGTGGCTCATCGCAACACGCCTTCAAATCCACTGACATTCCACGTTTTTCTGATTCTGATTCTGATGACCGTGAAGATGCTAGGCCAGAAGCGGTAGTGTCAGTCGTGTCGACGGGCGCTTGGAAAACATAAAAGAAAGAATGTCCAAATTGAGAAAAAATGGAGATGGTTAAGGCTTCCATTTGGGCGAAATTTCGGCTGTCTCGTCTCGTCTTCGTCTTCGTCTTGAATTCGTCTGAGGCAGAGATAAACATTGTTTTGGTACACATGCATTTTAATTGACGACGTCAGACGAATGCAAGACGAACTGAAAGACGAACAAAGACAAGATGAAAGACGACTTTTAGTCTTCGTCTTTCGTGAAAGCCTTATACACAATATCTACTTATTATTATGCGAATAGTTTCCGTCTGTCCATCCCAGACGTTTCTTTGAATAACTCAAAAGAACGTGGGCCTCCTATATGCGGGATGGAGTCATGGCCACCTGAGCGCTTCGCAGCCATATCTTTGGGAGGTCGCAAGGTACTTGGGGCTACTTTATAACCGTACTCCCAAATTCTACAAAACTGTCTTAACAACGATGTAAGCAGTTAAGATTTTGCTGATAAAGCAATTTGGATGTCTGTGTTCTTTTCCAATATTACAGAATGTTCCAGAAAGTTCTAGAACACTCCACGCCATTCCAGATTTCTCTACGATTGCTTATATTGCTTAACTAACCATGATTAGAATAGTTATTTAAAGACACGCACGCGGCGTGGTCCTCTAATTGTGCCAAATCTAGATTCTATGTATGGCTGTGAAGACAGCTCACAACTCCATTAGAGTTAGAGTTAGAGAAATGCGTTCCACTGAAAAAGTGATTATTATGAAATTTTGAATATTTTATCAGTTATAAGATTTCCTCTATCTTCCCTTATAACTGAGTTGTGCGTGCTCAGCGTTGTTGCAGACAACCAGAGCTCTCTGCGTTCTCTGCGTCTCTACTATCCAACTCATTTATTGACGTCTAGCCTTCCAGCGGAGCGCTTCCATCTAACACCACTCAATCATCTTATTACTCCCAATGATCCAAAAAACGCCCAAAAAAATGAAGATAAGGGGCTTGCCGCCAACGCCAATAAATCATAATGCTATTTTCAGATTTTCTTCTGAAAATTGAGGGAAATCGCATTTTTCCAGCTTCTCTTCTATTTTTCCAATTTCCCTTGCTTCTACTCTTCTGATTTGACATTAGCTCCGAGACTCCGCCCACTTCTCCATCACTTTTTACAGTTGGTTTCAGCCAATTTTGCACGGCGTCCTTGCGCTTTTTGCAGGTATCATTTTCGAGTTTCCAAAGACTCCAAATTTCAGAATTCTAGAGCATCAAACGAAAATGAGCGAGATGGAAGTATGTGATCAGAAAACGGTAGGTGTTCTTGAAAAATTTTAAGCGAACTTCATTGAATTCGCTGAAAATTGGATCTCGTGGCGCAACTGAATATATTCATTCAAAACATCCTGAGCATCTGATTTTCAGAATCAGAAAACTTTTTTCAGAAATCATGGTCGTTTTTCGAAAAAGCTGATAACTTTCAGATCACCGCGAACCTTGAAATTTCCAGAACAAGCCCCCCCCCCTGTTTTATCGGTATTCTGAAAAGACTACTGTAAGGTTTTAATCTAGAGCTTGATTAAAAAAAACTTAAAAAAAAAGGAAAAATCAGAAAAGCAAAAAAATGTCCCAGATTGCTCCGGATTTTCAGATCGAAATATTATACCTCAATTTCCCACGACGAGCAAGTTTTTCGATGATTTTTATTGTTTCTCAATCTCGATCACCCAGAAATGTTGAATGATTCAGGTGCTTCTGCAAGGAATAATTCCAGGTCTACGACAGTATCCCCAACTGCTCCGATTACATCAATACAGTATATGATGCGTACACGAAATCATGTGTTACAGCACAAGTTATTCAGTTTGAAGACCAGGTAATTCAGAAATTAGCGCGATTCTCTGAAAATCACAAACTGAAATACAATAAGGACATTGAAAGCGGAACATCGTAAAACAGACGGCATTAGATTCAGCTGTATGAAAGCTACTTACTTAGTTACTTAGTCGATACGTCATTCGCTTGTGTGAGCGCGGATCACAGCTAACCCTGCTTTGCGATCTTGGGCGATGGTTGTCCATGAAGTAGTCAGTCTATTTCCTCGGTATATTGAGATTTCTTTACGTAGTGAGTCGGACCATCTCATGGGGGGTCGTCCGACAGGTCGTTTTTCGTCTCGAGGAGTCCATTCTTGTATCAGTTTTGTCCATCTTCTGTCATTTCTTCGCATAATGTGCCCGGCCCATCCTAATTTCTTCTTTTTGATGTATTTGAGTGGGTCCGTGACTTGGAAGATTTTTCGGATGTCTTCGCGGTGTAAGTCTCGTTGGCGTTGTTCCGTGAGGGTCAATCCAATTAATCTTCTTTCTAGTGATGCATACGTCACACGTATCCTTTCAGCGAGGTTCTGTGTAAAGGTCCAGGTTTCAGATCCATATGTGAGCGCGGGAAGAACGATGGTGTCGAAAAGTTGAGCTCGAATTCGTGGGCAGGTGAGAGCGTCGGTGGTGCTTTTGATGTTGTTCAACGCTGCCCAGGCTGCCCGTCTTCTTCTGTGAAGTTCAGGTTCCAGCTCATTTCGTGAGTTGAGTAGCCTGCCAAGGTAGACATACTCATCCACGTCTTCGATTGTTGTGATGGTTGAACTATTACTGATGATCACCGGATGTGTGGTGGCGTATGTCTTTCTCAACACTTTGGTTTTGTTAGTATTGATTTGAAGGCCTACCTTTCTGTAAATTCTTGGATCATCCGGCTGGCAGTTCGTGGGTCGTTTGCGACGAGAATGATGTCGTCTGCGAATCTCAAATGGGTGAGATTTCTGCCATTAATCCTTATTCCTGGCACGTGAGCGTAGTCGTCGTCTTGTCCTTTAAGGTGATTCCAAGACAGTTTTCCGAGAACGAGCTCTAGACAAGCTGAGAAGAGGTTTGGTGATATTGGATCACCTTGACGTACACCTCTTGTGATGGGTACCTCAACTTGTCTATGGAATGGTGTAAAGGTGGTTGTGCAGTTTGCATAGCACTCTTTGAGCAGGTTAATATAGACTGTTTCTACTCCTTGTGCTGGAAGGCTTTCCCATATCGCTTTTGGTTCCACACCAGTGTGTCGTTTCGAAAGCATTTCGAGAAATTTTTCGAGAAATTTTTTCAAAAAATTCTCGAAAATTTTTCGTAAAAATTATCGAAAATTTTTCGAGAATTTTTCGAAAAATTTCTCGAAAAATTTTCGAAAAATCAACGAGAAAAATTTTTCGAGGATTTTTCGAGAAATTTCCGAAAAATTTTTCGAGAAATTCTCGAAAAATCCTCGAAAAATTTCGAAACGTGTTGGAAACGAAAGAAGAAGAATAAGAAACGAAACGTGTTGGAATAAGAAACGTGAAACGTGTTGGAATCCACACTGTCAAATGCCTTGTGGAAGTCAATGAAGACAAGTGTGAGCGGGATTTGGTATTCACTGCCAACCTCGAGCAAGCGTTGTACTGAGTGTATGTGGTCGATGGTTGAGAATGATCGACGGAATCCTGCTTGCTCGACAGGCTGGGCTTCTTCTAGTGTTTTTCGTACTCTTTTTAATAGATATTTTGAGAATGTCTTATAGAGTACTGAGAGAAGACAGATAGGCCTATAGTTCTCCAAATTTTCTCTGTCTCCTTTTTTGAAGATCAGAGTAGTGTTAGAGGATTTCCATTTCAATGGAACTTTTCCGCTTTCTAAATAATTCGAGAATCGTCGTGCGATCCGGCTAATGACATTGTCATGACAGCTCTTGAGAAAATCTGCCGTGATTTTGTCATCACCTGCTGCCTTCCCGTTTGGGAATGAATTGAGGGCAGTTCGCACTTCTTCTGGGAGGAACGGTGGTGCTGGTGGTGGTGTTTTCGTTCTGATGGGGGTGTTGGTTGATGTGGGAGAAGAGAAGTTGCTGCTGAATAGTTTCGAGTAGAACTTCTGAATCTCCTGTTCCATCTTTGTCCTAGAAGTGATTCTTTCGCCGCTCGCTGGAGACTTAAGGCAAGGTATTTGAGATTTATACTCTGTTATGTCTCTCGCTACCTTCTTAAGACTCCTTCGTTGATTAGCGGCATTCAGTAGACGGGTTCTGGCGAATTCTTCATGGTCTTTCTCGACAGCTTCTCGGCATTCTTGAGACAGTGACTTGAAGTTTGGACCTGATCTGTCTGTGAAACTCCGTTTGGTTAGAAGCTGACGAATTGCTTCCGAGATTCTTCTGTGTACGTGGTTGGATGGCCTTGTTATTGCTTTGTCTTGTAGATCCTTGATTACTTCGAATAGATTTTGATAATCTTGATCAATGTCCGTATTTGAATCTATTGTGACTGTGGCACTGAGCGTGTGCGCAGTGTTCGGGTCCAACTCTCTCTTTGGAAGTTTTCTTCGCTTGACTTGCTCGTATCTTGCGATATTGGTATTGAAGTGCAGGTGGCTGCGAAGTAGACGGTGGTCGCTACCATTTGTGAATGATGGGAGCACCGACACATCCGTCACAAATTTTCCATTTCCCAGTATATGGTCGATTTCATGTTTGTGCTTCTGGTCGGGGCTGATGTGTGTCCATCGTCTATGCATTGGCTTTTTGAATTGCGAGTTCATGTGCCATAGACGATTTGATTCACAAAAGGTAGCTAATAATTCGCCACTTTCGTTTCTTGGTTCCATTGAATTCGTGCCAATGTATCGTTCCGTGTCTTTTCTTGTACCCAATCTAGCGTTAAAGTCGCCTATGATGAGCTTGTACCTGCTACGGCAGGTTAGATAGGCGTCTTGAAGGCTGTCATAGAAGTCAGCGAGTTCCTCTGGATCGGTATCAGCGACAGGTGCGTACACCTGGAAGATGGTACAGCTGAGTTTTCTTCCTACTTGTAGAGTAAGGTAGCCGATCCTATGGTTGAGGAACTTGACTTCTATGATTTTTGGGAGGAGGGTGCTCTTAACGATGAAGCAGATCCTTAACGATGAAGCCGATCTAGATCCTAAGAAAACTCCGGTCCCGTCTCGATGGGTTTTGTGCTCTTCTGCTTCTCGTTTTGTTTCCGATAGTCCGATAATATCGTACTTTATTCGTTTTGTTTCTTCGAGAAGCTCTGCAAGTCTGCTTTCGGATGCGATAGACCTGCAGTTGAAGGTGCACACTCTTAAATCGATTCTTCTTGTTTTGGGCCGTGTTTTCTTCTTTTCCTTTTCCGATTGGTAGACGATCGGTACTCCGAGATTTGATCGCCTCTCCCGACTTACTTCTGAATCTACCGTATCAGAAGCAGAGGCCGGGTGCAGAGGACTGAGGCAGTTTGGTTTGCTGTTTGTAGCAATTTTTGTGTGCCTGTTTACTCTATTATGACCTGCTAAGCCAGAGCTAGAGCTACCGGGACAAAGAGTATTGGGCGCTACCTTCGACCCGATATGACACGTTTCTACCCATTGGCCAACTGAGACTCTGCCGGGGTGCCGAACTCCTCCGGATATGTAGAGGAGAATCAGTTGTTGATCTTCTACGCCACGTAGAGGCTGAGTAAAATGTAGAAGACTTTCATACAGCATTAGATTCAGCTGTATGAAAGCATTCAGATCAATACAATCATGACTTATCATCGGGCATTTTTGAAGATTTTCGGTCTCAAAGCGAATTTATCGATTTTTATTACAGTGAAAATGGTAGCAAAGAGGCTACTGTATGGATTTCGCGTTGAGACCTAGCGCCGGGCACGCTTATACCGAGAACTTCGTGGTGAGACCCCGATATTTTGAAATGCTCAAAATGCTGAAAATAAGAGATTTTCTGTTCAAAACCGCCCCAAAAAAAGACTTCAAAAGAGATAGCAGTGTCTCGTCTGGAACGGTGTCGGGATATCGCTACGAGACGCTCTCCCCCCCCCCCCCCTATGCTTATGCTCATTTGAGAGCTCTAGTGATCTCCAGACTGCTCCATGCTCCAATCGAATGAGTGTTTCTAGGAAAACGAGGTGAAAATGCAAATCATTTACGGAGTCGTCCTACCACTGTTAGCCGTCGCTGTCGTCGTTTCCAACAGCATTGTGATTTTTGTGCTCAGCCAACAGAAATCGGTGAGCGGGAGAGGGGTGAGGTGGTGGCTGAAAGTGCTGAAATTTTCAGAGTAATAAGGTCGTATGAAAAACTCAAAAATTAAAAAAAAAAACTTTCAGCGATTTGTATGCGAAAATCCGATGTTTAAGCTATTTTAAAAGCGAGAAGCCGGTTTCGCTTCGATACCCAATTTCTAAAAATCCGTCAGTTTCACGGCATTTTCTTTCGAAAAAGATCTAGATTACACTGTTCTAAAAGCTCTCAGCGAGCTCTGCGACATCTGGAAAAGAAAAAAAAAAGAATGGTGAGAACGGACAGGCCGTAAGGTTGAATGGATGTGTGTCCCACCACGAAGCTCACTTCAGAGACGTGCCAGCATGGAACCCCTTCTCTGGATGGCCATATGCTCCTTATTGATGGCGATTTCTCCTCTTCCATTCACAGTTTATTACTATAATTTAAGCCATCACCAGGACTTCAATCAGACTCTATTTCTGTGTTATTTACAGAAGGTATGTAGGTCTCAGGAATCTGAAATTCGGTGAGCGAAATCGACGATGTCAGCTTTTCTTGCAGATTTGCATGGAAATTCTACCGTTTTTCTTCAATACACTGGTCACATTATTCACCATCCTTTTAGGTGTACAAAGGTGATTCTGGATATCATTTTGCGATTTAAAATCACAGAAAATCGATAATTTCTTATTCCGTCGTTTAAAATCGGGGTTTTTAGATTCAGCTCAATGAATCCCTTGAATAGATCTGAAAACTGACGGGATTCTGAGAATTGCTCCTTCTTTCACGAACAGCCCACTTTCAGAGTTTTCAGATTCATCGCCGTCCAATATCCACTTCAATCGATCCGTTGGTGTACACCGAAGATGGTGCGACGATATTCAAAAATGATACTGGCGTCAGCGAGTTTGCTGACCGCAGTTCACTCAATCTACGATATCAGATTACTGTATCATTTTTGTATTCAGGTACCGTCATGTAGATTTACGAACCCGATGTGCGATGCCTTTGTGTCTTCTACGATCTCTATTTCTTTCAGTATGGCGACGAATCACTGTGGGTGTCTCGTTGCTTTATTGGATACTCCTCTTTCACTTCTGCAATGGGGGCTGATATGTTCTCAGCGGTGAGTGGTAATAATTTCAGTTCGAACCCCGAATTTTCGAATTCAGTCTTCCAGGTGCTTTCAGAAAAATGTAATCATGAATGGGCTTTCTCAAGTTTTCCTGTCTCATCACGTCAATTTTTGCCAAAACGTCTCGAAATGACATTGTCTGAAATTGTTTGAAGTTCTCTGAAATTCTCTGGCTCTCAAATGCCCCAAAACTCACTGAAATGCTATGAAGTACTCTGAAATTGTCTGAAATGCTCTCAATTGCTCTGAAATTCTCTGAAATATTCCAAAATTCCCGAAATTCTCTGAAATGTTCCCAAAACTCACTGAAATGCTCTGAAGTACTCTGAAATTGTCTTTGATGATCTAAATTTCTCCGAAATTCTTTGAAATACTCCAAAATTTCCCGAAATTCTCTGAAATGTTTCAAAATTCTCCGAAATGCTCTGAAGTACTCTGAAATTCTCTGAAATATTCCAAAATTCCCGAAATTCTCTGAAATGTTCTAAAATTCTCCGAAATTCCCCGAAATGTTCTGAAATGCTCTGAAGTACTCTGAAATTGTCTGAAATGCTCTCAATTGCTCCGAAATTCTTTGAAATACTCCAAAATTTCCCGAAATTATCTGAACTGTTCCAAAATTCTCCGAAATGCTCTGAAGTACTCTGAAATTCTCTGAAATATTCCAAAATTCCCGAAATTCTCTGAAATGTTCCCAAAACTCACTGAAATGCTCTGAAGTACTCTGAAATTGTCTTTGATGATCTAAATTTCTCCGAGATTCTTTGAAATACTCCAAAATTTCCCGAAATTCTCTGAAATGTTTCAAAATTCTCCGAAATGCTCTGAAGTACTCTGAAATTCTCTGAAATATTCCAAAATTCCCGAAATTCTCTGAAATGTTCTAAAATTCTCCGAAATTCCCCGAAATGTTCTGAAATGTTCTGAAGTACTCTGAAATTGTCTGAAATGCTCTCAATTGCTCCGAAATTCTTTGAAATACTCCAAAATTTCCCGAAATTATCTGAACTGTTCCAAAATTCTCCGAAATGCTCTGAAGTACTCTGAAATTCTCTGAAATATTCCAAAATTCCCGAAATTCTCTGAAATGTTCCCAAAACTCACTGAAATGCTCTGAAGTACTCTGAAATTGTCTTTGATGATCTAAATTTCTCCGAAATTCTTTGAAATACTCCAAAATTTCCCGAAATTCTCTGAAATGTTTCAAAATTCTCCGAAATGCTCTGAAGTACTCTGAAATTCTCTGAAATATTCCAAAATTTCCCGAAATTCTCTGAAATGTTCTAAAATTCTCCGAAATTCCCCGAAATGTTCTGAAATACTCCAAAATGCTCTGAAATGCTCTGAAGTACTCTGAAATGCTCCAAAGCGCTCAGTCATGTTCCAAAATTCTCTGAAATGCTTTGAAATAATCTGAAATTGTCTGAAATTCAATGAAATCCTTCAAAATTCTGCGAAACTCCCTGAATTCAAGCCATCCTTCATACGCATTTATTTTCATATCATTAATTAAACAATCGATGAACATCACTCAAAAATCGCAAATTCTAGTGGAGCCGATCATTTTGTATCGACAGTTTCCGTAGCGAGAGCCAAAAGCTGAAAATTTCCAAAAGTTGGTCGGCTTTATACTTTTCTGAAAGCACTCCACACGGTACGTTTCAATCTAACATTTGCTTATTTCCAAAAATGAGGATGGCAGGTCTCGCAACGAATATCCACTCAATTTCAGATGTTCGACTATTTCCGAATCGGCTTGGTGGTCATTTCCAGCGGATTATTGTTTGTTGTCACTATTTTGCTGATTCAGACTATCAGAACGCGCGATAAGGCGAAACAGGGGTATGAGTTTTGCTGGAAAAAATTGGGGAAACCAAAAATCCAAACGTTTCGAACATTTTCAGCGTTCATCGACATAAAAATCGAAAAAGTTCCACTAATACAACTATAATGTTGACTGTGATAATAGTGATTTACATGCTTGCCAGGTAGGCCACTTGTTTCAATTTGTATTTTCCACTCGAGACCCTAACTTTGAGTAACGCTGAAGCTCGACAGGGAACCTTTAAAATACGTCAGAAGTGGCTTAGAGCAAGATTTTCAGATTCGCCTCACTGACTAGGAAAGGTTGTAAACTCACCATGGAGTTTCCATACCAGACCTATGTGAATCGATAGATTAGAACACGCTGAGAAAGAATCCGTTTTCAGAATTTGCTGAACGCTTCAGCGAAGCAAGTTATTTCGATCTGAAATTCCAGCACTTCATGGAGGGTACCACATGGAAAACTTTGGAAAATCAGTATTTTTTCAAGCTTCTAAAACTTATCAAACCTTGTGTATTTATGTTTGAAATAACACCATATTGAACAAAATTGGAAAAAAATTCAAAAAAACTTATAAAAAAGGAATTTTAAGATTTGAAAAAAGCGAAAAAATGAAAATAAAAAGTATTTTACACCAGCAGAAACCGAACCCCACACCTTCCTCCTAATGTCCCTGCATCTTACCCGCTCTGCCAACTTGCCAAAGTTCAACTCACTAAAAATTGGCAGCGATGTGGCGGAGGAACTAAAGATGGTTAACCACAGTGGTCAGTGCTGGAATTTCAGATCGAAATAACTTGCTTCGCTTAAGAGTTCAGCAGAAACGGATTCTTTCTCAGCGTGTTCTAATATATCGATTCACATAGGTGTGGTACGGAAACTCCGTGGTGAGTTTTCAACCTCCCCCAATATATGTAATAGATCTCTTAAAAAGTTCGAGATTTCGTTTTGAGACCCTGCTTCGAATTAGAAAAACTCAATTTTCCGCTTACTTTCCATGTATGCAAGCCAATTTTTCGAGTTGCAGAGCCCCGTCCACGCTTTTAATCCTTCTTGTCAAAATAATGGACTACATGCCAGTACCACAAGTGGCATTCGAGATTATCAATAACGTGTATTTAAGAGTCTTCGCCAATATTACAGTAATCTCTCTTCATCCAATTTCCTTTGCAGTCTATATGTTTATGTCGAGAAAGTTTCGAGTTTCATTGCGGAGGTTGCTAGGTAAGCCTGCCTTCAACACGGTGAAGCCATTGAGGAAAATGGAAATTCCGAGAATTCGAGAGCTTTCAGAAAAGTACAAACGAGACGTAATTTGGGTTCATTTGAAAGCTCTCGATGAGCCGAACATCGCTGAACAAGCGGAACATTTGAGTGTCAGAATGTAAAGTAATCCGAATTTCTTCAGGTTGGCGATTTTTGGCGTCCGATGAGGAGTTCAATGCATTCACGTCATCCGCAAAAACCCATACATCATTCCAGAGGACGTCGTTAGTGGAGAGAGAGAGCTTATGGTAGGTTGGCCGAATTGCGAAAAATAATGAAATGATACAAAAATTGCCGCCAAAAGTATGGTAACACATTCAAAATAATGAGCCGTATCTTTCTAATCTACAGTGTGCGGCATAAATAACAGGATGGGTTTCAAGCGCCATAACTTTTGCAAAAAAGGTGGAATGAAACTTGAACAAAAGTTTGCTCAAACAATATAAAAACCAAAATAATTAACAATTTTCGAATCTTCCTACTTTCATCTTCCCCACAGCTCTCAATCTCTTCGGTTAGGAGTTAAGATCGTCCACCAATCCACCAAGTCACCATTGGCTGGAATTCGGAAAAAAATTATAGAAAAACGTGAAAAACAGAAATAAAAAGGTGTAATTAAGATAAGTAAAAATCACAATGTGCGCCGACCCGGCGCAAAATCTCATCCACAGAAAAACCAATTAAACCAAGACCAAGAAAAAATAATACAATTCTCAAAAGAGCTCACTGTCACATAACGTGATACGAATGTCACGTTTCTTCCTCAAGAAACGTTAGATTCATGTTTTGTAGTTTATTACCGTTGGTATTGGGTTCATCCCCATAAGTTTTATGTTACACGTTATTTCACGCTCACGTGAAATACGTGACCTTGTTACACGTCACTTATCGTTATCAGCCCCTATAAATAGGCCCACGTCTCTCTGTTCCCCAGTTCAAGATTTGCTCCCATATCCCCTTCTATATTCTATAATAAACCGTTCTAAAGAAAACTCTTGTTTTTCTTTATACTCACACAATAATGAGCATCCGATAGCTAATGGGCAGATGGTGAACGACAACTGAACGGCTAATATAGCGGGAGGAAGGGGGAAGGGGGGCTGGGTCTCGCATCTATTGAGCAGAAAATGAGCCGTAAGTGGATAACTAATGGGCAGATAACTTGAAACTAGATGGTCGGAGGTCGGATGGATGGTCGGATGGTCATAGGCTAGATGGATAGTCAGGGGGTAGACAATCGGCGGTTAACGGGCTGCTCGATGGCAGTTAGCGATTACCTGTAGCTTTTGCCCTCTTGATAATTGCCCTACCCTTGTACCTTTTGGGTCTCAACGCGCAATTAAGAGACTCTCATATGGCATGATCGGCGAGTTGCATCTGAAAACGGTTGTCTGCGTCGAGTTGTGATGATTACCGCGATAAGAACCAAACATTTTCCAGAAATTTTCAGCGTTTTCCACTCTCAACGAGGTGAACAAGAATCTGAAAGTAAGAAATGCGGCGCCCTCAAGCGAGCTTTTTAAAGTGAAAAATACCGTAATTATTTCAAAATACACATCTCGAAAGTAAGCATATCGCAACCCTATTGTCAACATTTTACAGCAACGTTGCACATGTGATGACGGGTACCCGCGGCGCTGGACAGAAGCGTGGAATGTCAGTGGATTTGAAGGCGTGTTGCGATGAGCCACAAAGACGTCGAGCCACCACGGCAGACGCTCATCAGAATATTCATTTTTGGCGATTGGCGGTTAATACATCAAATACATCGAACAGAGCCGTGTCAATCGCTGAGATTGCGTAGAAATGAAAGACGTAGTAGGCATTGATGGTGTGCTTTCGTGCTGAAAATATCTGAAAATAGCTGGGAATCCAGCACAGAAAGCCTAAAATCTGGAATTGAAGTTTGAATTGTTTTTCAAAGTTTTAAGGAACTGTGGTCTCGACACGAAAACCTTGAAAAGCTGATAAAAACCGCTTAAAAAATAAATTTCCTGTTCCAGCTGATCAAGTGCTTCAAACACATCAATCTGGAATCCCAACTGGAAAACCTACAGTAATCTTCGGAGCATGATGGCGTGTGTTGCGACCCAATCTGCTCAAAGAAATGGGAATTTCTTCGAAAAATCTAATTTATCAGATTATTTCTCAGTTCTCGTTGAACGGTATTTAGAATTTTTAAAGATGTGGATTAGACTTTATTATTTTTCTATTTTCTTTTATTTTTTTTTGTTCGAAAATTGAATGAAAATCAATAATTCAATCACTTTCTCAATAGAACGTACTTGTCCACAGATAAAGGAGGAGGGTGGAGCCAAAAATCGCAAAAAAATTTCGAAAATTCACATTTTCAGAACGATTTCCCGAGATTCGAAATCTAAGAATGGGAGCCACATGCTATTAGAGAAACTGGGCGGCTTGTCCAGCAGAGCGTACTTGCATTTCAGAACGTCTTCGACGCCATCACCCGCGAAACGTCGGCTGCTTTTCCAAAAATTCAAATATCCAGACGATTTGAGATTTTCAGATGTCTTTCATGTTGGAATTTCGAAATGACAACTTGCCAATGCACCATTCTCGCCTCGGCTCCTTTAAACATTATAACAGCTCTGAAAAAGTTTAAATGTACACCATGAAAGACGTGACCCCTCCGACAGGATCTCCCGCACGGCATTCTGAAAATCTATGAGTTTTGAGATAAACAAATCACTAAGTCACTAAATCACTAAATCATAAGATCACAATCTTTATAAATTTAAGGTCACACCACGAAAAAAGCTCAATTTTCAATTTTCAATTTTACAGTTGACTTCTTCAAATTATATTTTTAGTTTTCAAAGTCCTCTTCTTCTTCTTCAATTGTTTGCTCTCTTCTTTTCTTAATTGTTGATGTTCGTGGAGTCTATCAAAGTGTCCCGTCTAACGAACGATGTAACACGTCGCTTCTTCTTTGCCAGCTCTTCGTTATCATCGTCGTCAATTTCTTCATCTTCTTCCATTCCAAGAAGATTTTCTGGGTTTTCTGGCATTTTTACATCTGTGCTCATTGGAAATGCCGGTATAATTCGTTGCGGAACATTAGCTGAAAAAAATTAAATTATAGGGAATATTATTTTTTTTTACCTGACGGATCAACATTTTCAAGCTGGACTGAATTCACGGACTCCATCGCCTCACTAATGATCTTTTCCATCGTTTTTTCATGGCCTTCAAAGAGAGATCTCTGAAAAAGTAAAGAATAAGATAATTATTGTTTGAAATAATAGTTCACCATCTTGGTTGACATTTCATTAGCTTCCTTTGCCACTTCATCACTGGTAAGCACGCACATAGAAAATTGTTGAATATAACAAACGATTTAAAATACGCACCTTGACATCCATTTCATTTCTAGCAGCTTTCTCTTGCTCGATTTGAATCATGTTCTCGAGGTCCATATTAATTTTATCGAGAGTTTTTTCAGTGCTTTCCGCAATCTCATTAACATCGCATTGCTCTTCAATACTATCTTCAAACTGCTGCAACACGTTCTCGGCCGTGTTCAAAGTAGTGAGAATTGTTTCCTGCGTATTTTGTCCGGCAATGAGAGTTCTGAAAAAATATTAAATTCAGTTTTCTCCGTTGTTTTTTGAGAACCAGTGCAGCCGAAACTCACCCGGGTAAATGATATTTGAGTAAGCGCGCTCCACTGAACGCGCTGCGTGTCAACCGCAGCGTAATAACCTATCTTTGATTTTTTCTTGAATTTAAATTTTTTTGAGCTCGTCAACTTTTCATTGACAGCAGCTTTCTCACACAGTAGTGTTATCCTCGAGGAATACGCGAGTTTTAATGGGGCACGTATTAACACTGCAAAATATTCTCCCATAAAAGTCGTAAACATTAGTTTCAGTTCTGCTTTAAATGCATTCTTAAATAACCAAAAATTACGTTTTATTTCGTCTTATATACGTTGTATTTTTTTAAGCTAGATTTAACAATGTCATCCAAAAAGAAGGTTTCGGAAGCTACTTCACATTTACGAGTTGCGGTTCGTGTCAGGTAGTTATGACTTGTAAATGTAAATGCGTGACTGCTGACGGTGAACATTTTCAGGCCGATGAACGGTGCTGAACGGAGCGAGAAATGCACAAACATCGTTCGTGTTGACAAGAAGAAACTCACGATAGATTTCAAAGGAAAATCATTTGGCCCATTCTTCCGGACTTACGACGCTGGAACCACTCAGGACGATATATATTCTGATCTTGTCTCCTCCCAAATCAAGAAAGTAATCGCCGGATTCAACTGTACTGTTTTCGCGTAAGTTCTTGAAAATTACTTTTTAAGAGACAATGTCTGAGAGATTCGACCATAGCTCAACTGCCCATAGTCACAGTTTGAAAAAGTTGTTTCAATTGGTCTGATTTTTTATATAATGGGTACTTGTGATGCCCTAAGTACAAAACCGTATTCAGAATTAGGCTCCGTCCCCTTCGAGTTGAGATACGGTAGGGGTGTTTCGAAAAAAAATTTTTTTTCTTTTTTGAGATAACTTTGATTTCTTTTCTGGAATCGATAACCGGTCACTTATGAAGCATTTTTGTAGTGAAGAACATTTTTCTAGCTTTTCTCCTTCCGACCAAAAAATTGAATTTTCGTAAAAAAATAGTTTCATTTCCGTATCGTGGAAAAAAAAATATATTACGGGAAATGAGATCTCATCTGAACTTTATACTTCAGATTATGGGTTACAAGAATTCATAAATGGTTCGCTGCAGTTCTGCTGCCACCAGTCTTTTTTTTCACGATTTTTGTCATTTTTCTACTGTTTTGGAACTTTTTCCCATTTTTTGGAATAAAAAAATATATTACGGGAAATGAGATCTCATCTGAACTTTATACTTCAGAGTATGGGTTACAAGAATTCATAAATGGTTCGCTGCAGTTCTGCTGCCACCAGTCTTTTTTTTCACGATTTTTGTCATTTTTCTGCTGTTTTGGAACTTTTTCCCATTTTTTGGAATAAAAAAATATATTACGGGAAATGAGATCTCATCTGAACTTTATACTTCAGAGTATGGGTTACAAGAATTCATAAATGGTTCGCTGCAGTTCTGCTGCCTTCAGTCTTTTTTTTTCACGATTTTTGTCATTTTTCTACTGTTTTGGTACCTTTTTTCCTTTTTTTGGAGAAAAAATATATTACGGGAAATGAGATCTCATCTGAACTTTATACTTCAGAGTATGGGTTACAAGAATTCATAACTGGTAGGCTGCAGTTCTGCTGCCACCAGTCTTTTTTTTCACGATTTTTGTCATTTTTCTGCTGTTTTGGTACTTTTTCCCATTTTTTGGAAAAAAAAAATATATTACGGGAAATGAGATCTCATCTGAACTTTATACTTCAGAGTATGGGTTACAAGAATTCATAACTGGTTGGCTGCAGTTCTGCTGCCACCAGTCTTTTTTTTCACGATTTTTGTCATTTTTCTGCTGTTTTGGAACTTTTTCCCATTTTTTGGAATAAAAAAATATATTACGGGAAATGAGATCTCATCTGAACTTTATACTTCAGAGTATGGGTTACAAGAATTCATAAATGGTTCGCTGCAGTTCTGCTGCCTTCAGTCTTTTTTTTTTCACGATTTTTGTCATTTTTCTACTGTTTTGGAACTTTTTCCCATTTTTTGGAATAAAAAAATATATTACGGGAAATGAGATCTCATCTGAACTTTATACTTCAGATTATGGGTTACAAGAATTCATAAATGGTTCGCTGCAGTTCTGCTGCCTTCAGTCTTTTTTTTTCACGATTTTTGTCATTTTTCTGCTGTTTTGGAACTTTTTCCCATTTTTTGGAATAAAAAAATATATTACGGGAAATGAGATCTCATCTGAACTTTATACTTCAGAGTATGGGTTACAAGAATTCATAAATGGTTCGCTGCAGTTCTGCTGCCTTCAGTCTTTTTTTTTCACGATTTTTGTCATTTTTCTACTGTTTTGGTACCTTTTTCCCTTTTTTTGGAGAAAAAATATATTACGGGAAATGAGATCTCATCTGAACTTTATACTTCAGAGTATGGGTTACAAGAATTCATAACTGGTAGGCTGCAGTTCTGCTGCCACCAGTCTTTTTTTTTACGATTTATTCAAAGCATCAAGAAAATTGACTTTACTCCAATTTATGATTTTGTGTATTCGAACACTGGATCTAGATCATTAAGAACATCGTGGAAAATTTCATCCGCTTCAATGAAAAACGCCTCATCTTTCATGAATCTGATCCAGCCAGCATCGTCGTGCTCTTCCTCAGGCACTTCGTACGCTTCATCTTCTGGTGGTAGATATCGCCTGTGCCGATTCCCAGCTGCTGAACGCCTCTTTTCCGCCTCACGTGAGAAAAATCCAGCAATTTGCCGGAAGTTTTTCATTTCGTCGACCTCAAAGTGAAGTGCCCCATCTGCATTTTTCATAGTTTTCATGAAAAAAGAAGGAAGGACTCGCCTTCAAAGCAGTCAACCAAGAACTTTTTGACTTTTGCTTCGAATGGTTTTCTTATTGTCTTTTGAGGAAGAGCCCATCCTTATTCCATTGAGTTTTCATCACTGGTCTCCGTCATTTCATTCAAAGCGTCTGCTACAAGAGAGGAGGACCTATCAGATTGAACTTCTTCAATGTTTTTGGAAAAGAACATGAAAGCGGCATTACGTAGAGTCAATTTTTCGGGAGTGGTCTTGTGGATCCCTCTAATCAAATGCTTCTCCAAGTTGTAGTGAGTGAGAAATTCAGAAGAACATTAGATTTCCGGGCAAGAGTAAAATTTTCCGATTTCTTGTTGTTCGATAGTCGGGAATTTTTCACCGGCTTCCAAGAAAAGATCATCGGATTCAGCAATGCAAGCTCTTTTTTTTGTCGTTACTGCCGTCTGACGACAGCTTGATCGAAACCAAAATAAAGCATCTCCAGACTTCACTCGTTTCCTTTCATCCTCCACCGAACCAATGTTTGCTGCCACATGGCCAGCTTCTTCAAAAGTGTACGTGCCTTCCATGGAATGCAATTCTTTCTTCTGAACAAAATGTCCCATTCCAATCCCACCATAACGACGACCACGGATTCCATTTTCTTCAATCGTGAAATGATTCAATCGCTTTATACCTGGCCATTTCGAATTTCCTTTTTTCAAAACTTTGACTGAGCTTTGATAAACCAACATTCAATTCAAAAGCTTGTCGCTTTTCAAAGCATCAAAAAATTCTTTCGATGTCGTGATATCATTTCCTTTTGAGATGTAGCTTTCCACTTTTCTTTTCACTCTGCTGGCGTCGCGATCAGAAGCGCTTTTTCCATTTTGGCTTTCCGAGAAAGTGTATGTGGAGATGGTAACTCCCGATTGTTCAAACAGCCACGGTAGAGAGTTGATAGTTGTTGCGCAATGATACGCTCCTACAAATATCAAAAATACAAATTATTCAATACAAAATACTCACCGCCGTTGTCCGATCTGAGAGATCCAGATGATCTAGATGAGATGAGAGATGATCTAGATCCAGTGTTCGAATACACAAAATAATAAATTGGAGTAAAGTCATTTTTCTTGATGCTTTGAATAAATCGTGAAAAAAAAGACTGGAGTCAGCAGAACTGCAGCCAACCATTTATGAATTCTTGTAACCCATACTCTGAAGTATAAAGTTCAGATGAGATCTCATTTCCCGTAATATATTTTTTTTCCACAATACGGAAATGAAACAATTTTTTTCCGAAAATTCAATTTTTCGGTTGGAAGGAGAAGAGCTACAAAAATGTTATCCACTACAAAAATGCTTCATAAGTGACCGGTTATCGATTCCAGAAAAGAAATCGAAGTTATCTCAAAAAATAAAAAAATTTTTTTTCGAAACACCCCTACCGTATCTCAACTCGAAGGGGGCGGAGCCTGATTCTGAATACGGTTTTGTACTTGGGGCATCACAAGTTCCCATTATATAAAAAATCAGACCAATTGAAACAACTTTTTCAAACTGTGACTATGGGCAGCTCTCAGACATTGTCTCTTAAAAATGTACTATCCTCGACAAGCGATGCCCAAAATTACCATTATTCATATTGTGATGACGTCAATTATGCAAATAATGTTGATCTGTAATAATTAATTGATTCTTTACTTTACTTTTTCTGTCAAAACATCTTATCTTTATTATTCCCGTCTTTCTAACATTTTTTGGGCATTTAAATATAGAGGTCTTTATCCAGCTACCGTTTATCGTCCATCCGCTGATCCCCATATATTAGCTCATATTTTAAACGGATCTTCACAATATTTTTTTTCAGTTATGGACAAACTGGAACTGGTAAAACATTCACAATGGAAGGCGGCAAAATTGACGCAAAATGCTCACAAGAAGATCCTTCCACCGGAATCATTCCGCGTGCAGTGGAAGACATTTTCCAGCAGTTAGAAGTTTCTGGATATGACGAGTATTCGCTTCGAGTCAGCTATGTGGAACTCTACAATGAAGAATTATTTAAACTTTCGGCCTCGTCCGAGTACGAAGAGCGTGAGCGGCTCCGAATTTTCGATGACCCAAATAGGAAAGGAGTTATTGTTTCGGGCGTCGAAGAAGTGCCAGTGCGGAGTCGGTCAGATGTTTTTAAGCTTCTACAAATGGGTGCTGAGAAGAGGAAAACAGCGAGCATTTTGATGAATATTCACAGCAGCAGGTCTCACAGTCTGTTCATGGTAAATGTCATCGTCCGTGAGAATACAAACACCGGCGAAGAGCTTGTGAAACAGGGAAAACTAAACCTTGTTGATCTGGCTGGCTCTGAAAATATCGGAAGGTCTGGAGCACTAGGAAATCGTGCCAAAGAAGCGGGATCCATTAATCAGTCTCTCCTAACTCTGGGTAGAGTTATTCGATCGCTAACTACGAATGCTCAACGTGTCCCATATAGAAAGTCAAAGCTTACTCGTTTCCTACAGGATAGTCTCGGAGGGTCAACAATCACTTCACTGATTGCTACGCTTTCGCCTTCGAGTTCTAATTTTGAAGAGAGCCAGAGCACCTTAGAGTACGCAATCAGAGCAGCCAACATCAAGAACAAACCAGTTTGCAACACGAAAGTCTCCAAAAAAGCTATCCTGAAAGAATATTCTGATGAAATTGAAAAGCTCAGGAGAGACTTAAGAGCGGCTCGGGAGAAAAACGGTACTTTTATAAGCGACGAGTCTCACGAAGAGTTTATGAAGAACGCGGAAAAAGTAAATGAGCTCGACCAGAACCTTAATTGTGTTGTAGATCGATTACGAGTTTTCACAGAAGATCAAATGCACATGGATGAACAATATAGGCAGTTGTATGAAAGAAAAGGACAACTAGAAGACCGTCTGAGAGATCGTCTGAGGGAGATGGCTGCGAAAGAGAAGGAGCTTGCAGACGCCAATGATGCACTTGAACAGCACAAAGAAGTGATTAGGAAAATGCACGCTGCTTCATTGGACTCATATGACATGCTTGTACAAGCACGAGATGCAGCAGACGAACTTGAAACCGATATTCGTGCATTTTGGAGGAAAGTAGACGAAATGGGCTACGCGGACGATAGGAACAAAAAAGTTGTGGAAAGATTTATTGCGAAGGTTGGTATAAGCTAATTTAATAGAATATGTGATCATTTTATTGACTTTCCAGAAATTAACAAGTAAACTCGATCAGTAATCAATTTTAATTACAGATGCGTTCATCACTGGTGGACACTTCAAATCAAAAGGATTTATTTAATCGTGAAGGAAATCTTTTATCAAATCAATTGATAGAATCAATGGCTCCTCATGTCGAAGAATTGAAGTTAATTAATCAAAATATAACCTCAAATGCCGAAGATCTGGATTCCACAATCAGAAATACGTTTTTGGAAGCTGCTGAGAAAGAGGAGCGTGTAGTTGAAAGAGTGAATCTTTTATCGGCGCAAAGTCATGAAAGATTTGAATTGATGGTTAAGTCATGCAACGAATATTACAAGGCTCATTCAGCTAAGACCGAAGAGTTCAACAAGAATCTAATGGCACGATTGGATGAAATTAAATATGAAGTTGCCGACTTCGCTAAGGATTTGAAGCCACTTATCGCCGCTGTTCGCGAAACAACGTTCCATGACCTCGAAAAACGGACAGAGCAAAGTACGTCATACACGGAGAATGTGAAATCGACTTGTTCGTCTATGGCAGAAGCCTTAAAAGCGCTGCTTGTACAGGTTAACAATCTATCTGTAAACGCTGAAGAAAACCACGAGAGGTGAGTTTCGGCTGTACTGGTTCTCAGAAAACAACGGAGAAAACTGAATTTAATATTTCTTCAGAAATCTCATTGACAAAATACGCAGGAAACAATTCTCACTACTTTGAACACGGCCGAGAACGTATTGCAGCAGGTTGAAGATAGTATTGAAGAGCAATGCGATGTTAATGAGATTGCGGAAAGCACTGAAAAAACTCTCGATAAAATTAATATGGACCTCGAGAACATGATTCAAACCGAGCAAGAGAAAGCTGCTAGAAATGAAATGGATGTCAAGGCGCGTATTTTAAATCGTTTGTTATATTCAACAATTTTCTATGTGCGTGCTTACCAGTGATGAAGTGGCAAAGGAAGCTAATGAAATGTCAACCAAGATGGTGAACTATTATTTCAAACAATAATTATCTTATTCTTTACTTTTTCAGAGATCTCTCTTTGAAGGCCATGAAAAAACGATGGAAAAGATCATTAGTGAGGCGATGGAGTCCGTGAATTCAGTCCAGCTTGAAAATGTTGATCCGTCAGGTAAAAAAAAATAATATTCCCTATAATTTAATTTTTTTCAGCTAATGTTCCGCAACGAATTATACCGGCATTTCCAATGAGCACAGATGTAAAAATGCCAGAAAACCCAGAAAATCTTCTTGGAATGGAAGAAGATGAAGAAATTGACGACGATGATAACGAAGAGCTGGCAAAGAAGAAGCGACGTGTTACATCGTTTGTTAGACGGGACACTATTTTGTCCGGCAATGAGAGTTCTAAAAAAATATCAAATTCAGTTTTCTCCGTTGTTTTCTGAGAACCAGTGTAGCCGAAACTCACCTCTCGTGGTTTTCTTCAGCGTTTACAGATAGATTGTTAACCTGTACAAGCAGCGCTTTTAAGGCTTCTGCCATAGACGAACAAGTCGATTTCACATTCTCCGTGTATGACGTACTTTGCTCTGTCCGTTTTTCGAGGTCATGGAACGTTGTTTCGCGAACAGCGGCGATGAGTGGCTTCAAATCCTTAGCGAAGTTGGCAACTTCATATTTAATTTCATCCAATCGTGCCATTAGATTCTTGTTGAACTCTTCGGTCTTAGCTGAATGAGCCTTGTAATATTCGTTGCATGACTTAACCATCAATTCAAATCTTTCATGACTTTGCGCCGATAAAAGATTCACTCTTTCAACTACACGCTCCTCTTTCTCAGCAGCTTCCAAAAACGTATTTCTGATTGTGGAATCCAGATCTTCGGCATTTGAGGTTATATTTTGATTAATTAACTTCAATTCTTCGACATGAGGAGCCATTGATTCTATCAATTGATTTGATAAAAGATTTCCTTCACGATTAAATAAATCCTTTTGATTTGAAGTGTCCACCAGTGATGAACGCATCTGTAATTAAAATTGATTACTGATCGAGTTTACGTGTTAATCTCTGGAAAGTCAATAAAATGATCACATATTCTATTAAATTAGCTTATACCAACCTTCGCAATAAATCTTTCCACAACTTTTTTGTTCCTATCGTCCGCGTAGCCCATTTCGTCTACTTTCCTCCAAAATGCACAAATATGGGTTTCAAGTTCGTCTGCTGCATCTCGTGCTTGTACAAGCATGTCATATGAGTTTAATGAAGCAGCGTGCATTTTCCTAATCACTTCTTTGTGCTGTTCAAGTGCATCATTGGCGTCTGCAAGCTCCTTCTCTTTCGCAGCCATCTCCCTCAGACGATCTCTCAGACGGTCTTCTAGTTGTCCTTTTCTTTCATACAACTGCCTATATTGTTCATCCATATGCATTTGATCTTCTGTGAAAACTCGTAATCGATCTACAACACAATTAAGGTTCTGTTCGAGCTCATTTACTTTTTCCGCGTTCTTCATAAACTCTTCGTGAGACTCGTCGCTTATAAAAATACCGTTTTTCTCCCGAGCCGCTCTTAAGTCTCTCCTGAGCTTTTCAATTTCATCAGAATATTCTTTCAGGATAGCTTTTTTGGAGACTTTCGTGTTGCAAACTGGTTTGTTCTTGATGTTGGCTGCTCTGATTGCGTACTCTAAGGTGCTCTGGCTCTCTTCAAAATTAGAACTCGAAGGCGAAAGCGTAGCAATCAGTGAAGTGATTGTTGACCCTCCGAGACTATCCTGTAGGAGACGAGTAAGCTTTGACTCTCTATATGGGACACGTTGAGCATTCGTAGTTAGCGATCGAATAACTCTACCCAGAGTTAGGAGAGACTGATTAATGGATCCCGCTTCTTTGGCACGATTTCCTAGTGCTCCAGACCTTCCGATATTTTCAGAGCCAGCCAGATCAACAAGGTTTAGTTTTCCCTGCTTCACAAGCTCTTCGCCGGTGTTTGTATTCTCACGGACGATGACATTTACCATGAACAGACTGTGAGACCTGCTGCTGTGCATATTCATCAAAGTGCTCGCTGTTTTCCTCTTCTCAGCACCCATTTGTAGAAGCTTAAAAACATCTGACCGACTCCGCACTGGCACTTCTTCGACGCCCGAAACAATAACTCCTTTCCTATTTGGGTCATCGAAAATTCGGAGCCGCTCACGCTCTTCGTACTCGGACGAGGCCGAAAGTTTAAATAATTCTTCATTGTAGAGTTCCACATAGCTGACTCGAAGCGAATACTCGTCATATCCAGAAACTTCTAACTGCTGGAAAATGTCTTCCACTGCACGCGGAATGATTCCGGTGGAAGGATCTTCTTGTGAGCATTTTGCGTCAATTTTGCCGCCTTCCATTGTGAATGTTTTACCAGTTCCAGTTTGTCCATAACTGAAAAAAAATATTGTGAAGATCCGTTTAAAATATGAGCTAATATACGGGGATCAGCCGATGTGTGCTCGCTTGTATTGTATATTGTATAAAAGCGATCGCCTTTTGATCTTGCTGCAGCGGAGACCGTATGTCGCGGAGGACCATCTGTTTCTGCTTTCGGTCACTAGCCCAACCCCCTTTTTTTGTAATACAACCCCCGTTCTCGGACTGTATAAAAGAGCATTCCAAAGTGCCCTTTGCCATTTCATTTTCTATTGTGTTTTACTTTGTATTTTATAAGTATCGTTACTCTTTCTTTTACTTTTATTATGAAATAAAAGGTTTAATTACCCAAGTTTGAGGTACCGACACACACAAGCCACATTAATTGTTGGGAAGGCACGTGACCTTCCACGTTGGCAATAACACGTGACAACGACGTGGCACGAGAACTATATAAGTAGTTGCATGAGATTATTAAGCCGGGTTTTCCAACGTATATTTCTACTAATAAACTATTATCTTCTCACCGCAACGACACAACATATTGGCGATCAGGGTAGTAAGTCCTCATTAAAATGGCAAAAAATGTAGAATCCGCGCAACTAGGTGTGACTGATGCGTTAAATGCGATAATGCTGCAGTTAAAAGCGCAGACTGAGCTGTCCAGACAGCTTATGGAGGATAATCGCGAATTGCGCGAGGCTCGTGCAGAGCCGCCTAGGATGGGCGCAGGCGGAACTAGATCAAGTAACAACGCGAGACTCATGGGTGATTTGGGTAGAAGAATATCCAAATACCAATTCAGTATTGCGGAGCCGGGAAGTTTTAAAAAATGGATAGCCAGGCACGAGCTAGTCTTCACTGAAGACGGTGCAGAATTGTCTGAGCGAGAACGGACCCGACTGCTGCTGAGCTGTTTGGAGGAATCCACATTCCATCGATATGTGGATTCACAACGAGATCTCGACGACGTTTACGATGTAAAGTTCGAGGATACAGTCGCGGCGCTTACTAAGGTTTTCGGTTCGCGGCGTAGTCTAATGATGCGGAGACAAAATTGTCTGCAAATTAGTCGTAGTTCGGGGGAATTCGCAGATCCGCTGCAGTACACTAACTTCGTGGGTGAAGCAGTTTTAGAGGCGCAGCTCGCGAAGATGACCACAGATGACTGGTCAGTATTCATTTTCTTACGTGGTATGGACGCGACGGGGGATGAAACAGCAAAAGCATACTTAATGCAATATGTGGAGAAGTGTGAAAAATTCAATGAGAAAATCACGCTCTCCGATATCCACGATGAGTGGATACGTTTCATCCAAATGAGGCAACAAGTAAAGGTGGTCTCAACGTCTAGTAAGCATCCACCACCTGTTGAGGTACAGAAATTGGATTTTAAGAAATCCAACGGCAAGAAAAGGGTCCCCAAGAGCAGCGAAAGCGATGGTGAGAAGAAGCACGGGAAAAAGTGTGGGACTTGTTTCAAGTGCGGGAAAACGGGTCATTACGCGCGAAATTGTCAGTCGAGGACAGGAAAGTCGCGTAATGATAAGGACAAGAGACGCGTGGATACTGTCGGAGTTACTGCAGTAACCGACAGTAAGCGCAGTTTGCCTGTTGAAGTCGAGGGGAAAACGGTGATGTTTCAATTGGATACTGGGAGTCAGATAACTCTCATCAACTCAAGGAGTTGGAAAGCAATTGGAAGTCCACATCTAGAAGCCGTTTCTCACAGGATCTCATGCGCAAATGGGACTCCAATGACTGTCAAGGGTAGATGTCGGGTTTCGTTCAAATTGAAAGGTGAAAGGTACACTGAGTATGTTTATGTCCGGGAAAGAGACACGAACCTGATAGGGATGAGTTGGCTTTGCCATTCACCAGAGATGCGACAAGCAATAGACATTATGGTCAACCAGATGTCCAACAAGGAAGATGAAGTCAGGAAAATTGGGCCGATCACCGATAAAGACATTCGGAAGGATTCGGAAAGGGACAAGGAAATAGCCACCGTGATGCGATTGGTTAAAACCGACTCGTGGAAGCCAAATCCGTCTTCAAAGCTTGAAAAATATTGGACCCGTCGCAAGGACAGGCTGAAAATTATCAGCGGATGTCTATTCGTTGATGAAAAAGTTGTAGTGCCGAAGAGCCTACAAGGTGCTGTTTTGAAGCAATTTCATGAAGGACACCCGGGTGTGGTCCGAATGAAGCAAAAAGCGCGTGCATTTGTGTTTTGGAGAGGTGTACATGAAGATGGGCTGTTTACTTATCGAAACACTCCACACGCTTTTCGGAATGGTTCCACACCATTAGAATGTCACTTCTGTCGTAAATTCCTAACGACGATGTCGCTGCCTTTGCCACGCGTAAGTCTAGGTAACTGCGTTAAATTGTCTAAGTATCAGCACAGTGTGAAACGCCAGTACGATTTTAAAAACGCAGCGCGCGACAAATATTATGAAGTAGGACAGCAGGTGTACGCAAAAGTACAGCACGGGAACAAATGGCAGTGGGAACATGGGGTTGTCAGAAGAAGAATTGGTAAGGTTCTTTATGACATCCAAATAGGGACACGTTTTCAACGGAGCCACGTTAATCAACTCCGTCAGCGCCATGGTGAGCGTAGTCGTGAAGAAATTTTCACAGACACAATGTATCCTATATTTTTTGTTTCCAAACCGTCAGTTCCACAGAGGGGGGCCGGGGGAGATGCTAATCGTTGCAAGATTGCAGATTTGGCTCGTGTTAGTTCAGATAGTAGCATTGGTCGACGTCCTGGAAGCAACCAGCCCTCACCAGTCAGTGCTTCTCAGGGAATGCGCGATGTCGTGGATCCAATAGAAACTACTGACGTGAAGAGAACTCCGATGTTAAAAAGAGGGAAGATGGTCCATGGAAATTCGGACAACAATGCATCAGAGCCACGAACAACTACGGAAGAACAACCAATGGTCCACCCGAAGCCACGGGATGGTTTACGCGTTCAACCTAGCACCCTCCTAAGCCATTCTCCGAGACGAAGCCACAGATTTCGACGAGTTCCAACCCGATACGATCCGTGTGCCTCCACCGATCAAGGAGCGTTGCGAGGATCGGGTAACCACTCTACCGATCAAGCCGCCACTCGCACCAGAAGACCCTCCACTTCTGGAAACCGTCAATCTTCCTCTTGCCAAGGTCAACGTGGATCTTCGTCGAGGGGGGGAGGTGTTGGGAAGGCACGTGACCTTCCACGTTGGCAATAACACGTGACAACGACGTGGCACGAGAACTATATAAGTAGTTGCATGAGATTATTAAGCCGGGTTTTCCAACGTATATTTCTACTAATAAACTATTATCTTCTCACCGCAACGACACAACATTAATGGTAATTTTGGGCATCGCTTGTCGAAGATAGTACATTTTTAAAAAGTAATTTTCAAGAACTTACGCGAAAACAGTACAGTTGAATCCGGCGATTACTTTCTTGATTTGGGAGGAGACAAGATCAGAATAAATATCGTCCTGAGTGGTTCCAGCGTCGTAAGTCCGGAAGAATGGGCCAAATGATTTTCCTTTTAAATCTATCGTGAGTTTCTTCTTGTCAACACGAACGATGTTTGTGCATTTCTCGCTCCGTTCAGCACCGTTCATCGGCCTGAAAATGTTCACCGTCAGCAGTCACGCATTTACATTTACAAGTCATAACTACCTGACACGAACCGCAACTCGTAAATGTGAAGTAGCTTCCGAAACCTTCTTTTTGGATGACATTGTTAAATCTAGCTTAAAAAAATACAATGTATATAAGACGAAATAAAACGTAATTTTTGGTTATTTAAGAATGCATTTAAAGCAGAACTGAAACTAATGTTTACGACTTTTATGGGAGAATATTTTGCAGTGTTAATACGTGCCCCATTAAAACTCGCGTATTCCTCGAGGATAACACTACTGTGTGAGAAAGCTGCTGTCAATGAAAAGTTGACGAGCTCAAAAAAATTTAAATGAGTTAGAGCTTTAAAGTTTCAATGAGGTTAGTCAAGTAAGTATAACACTCGCGGCATAGTGCATCGGGGCGCATTAGCATTTTCCTCAGAGACATGGAGCTTCATACGACATCTCCGAAGCTCAATATTGGATGCACAATTTTTCCCACTAGTCCGAGACCGTGAGAGATGATACGGTTGGCGCCATTGCTTTGCACTATCTCTTATCAATTTTCAGATATAATTATTTATTTTTTTCAGAGGAAAATAAATTTTCTTCAGAAAAAAATTACCAGCAAGTAAAGAAGAAATGAGGAAGCTTCCTGGAGGGCATTTTAATAGTTGACCTGTGGGTGGTGTAGCGTATGGGCGGAGCCCGGACTGTGTGGGCGGAGCACATACGCTCGTCCTCGTGCGGAGGATGGAAGGGAAGGACAGTTGTGGTGGTGGTCTCGGGTGAGACATGTGAGCGTGGGAACAGATCCTCATCTATCTTATTCTTATATTCTATTTTATTCTATTATTATATTTACTCTCTTCATATTTATCCTTTATATTTTAATCTAATAAATATCATGATATACCAAAGTGCTAGTATAAACTCGGGTCAAGACTAAAATAGTAACGTTATCTTATAATGTTACGGTAGACACGGCAAATCATGAATACAATCACAAATACAGAGTTCTCACGTGTTAGCAGAAACTGACGCATGATCTTCTTTCTATCGCAGAGCAATTCACAGATCACGACTGATCCTTCTTAAAAATGTTTTTTTGAAAAGAACAGAGGGTCTCTACAAACTCCAGCAGCTTCCGTTTCAATCAGGGAAGTTCAGGTTTTATTATTTTTATCGTTAGAGTGACGGTAAAAAGATTCTCACTAGAAAAAATTAGTTGAGTTGACTTTGACCGTTTCCTACTTCCTTGCAAGCTGCATTTCACGAAATCGATGCGGTTTGCCCTGTGATCATCACTTATTCTCGCACTTTCTGTATTCATTGACGCACATTCATACCGCTCCGTTCGTCGATGTTCAAAACAAATTGCTTGCTAACTCCCAAAATAAGGTTTCTCTTTAGGATAGTTGGTACTTTTAATGGTGTTGGGCACCAGACGAACAGTGCTTCTTTCATCCCGACTACTGAATTTCCGGACTGCGTTTTGACATCATTCGTCTTTTGGCGACAGTCTACAAGAATTTATAGTAGTGCCAGCTTGCTGCGCGACTCTTCTTGACAAGTTTAGTAATCTAATAGGGAATGTTTTATTTGATGAAACAGCTGGACCCGAAATTATTGAGCAACAGAGCGATTTACAAGAATTTCAGAGCATTCTCAAACATTTCAGAGCATTCTCAAACATTTCAGAGCATTCATGTGCATTTCAGAGCATTTAGAAGAATTTCAGAGCATTTTCAAACATTTCAGGGCAATTTCAGATATTTCAAAGCATTTTCAGACATTTCAGAGCATTTTCAGACATTTTAGAGCATTTTCAGACATTTTAGAGCATATTCAGACATTTTGGAGCATTTCCGAGAATTTCAAAGCAATTTCAGACATTTCAAAGCATTTTCAAACATTTCAGAGCAATTTCAGACATTTCGGAGCATTTTCAGACATTTCAGAGCATTTTCAGACTAAGCCTAAGCCTGAGTTGATTCATTACTTTGCCCAGCTGAAGCCAGAGTTCTTTGATGAAGGCATCAATAAACTTCCAGGGCGATGGCAGAAAACCATCAATGCTAATGGTGATTACTTTCATTAATTATATAAATTATATATATTCATTAATTATATTAATTATATATATTCGGGAGGTGCTTTGCGATGTAAAAAATTTTTCCAAAATCGAAAGAAACTTATGCACCAACCTAATACTTCTCTTATTGTCAACGGATCAAAGTAGCAGTTCATGCATGCAGAATAGCAAATACTCGGTTTTTTATCTCGATTCTACCCATTTTCCACGTGCACCCGCTCCTCCCATTTCATTGTCAGCGCCGAGTGCACCACCTCCCGAATGCGGCGATCGTCAGTTTATTCATGATTTTGACTCTTTTAATTAACAACAAACAAGAAGAGAATGCCCAAAATAGCGGTTCTTGGCGCTGGAATCAATGGAATCTCAACTGCGTTGGCCATTCAGGAGAGGATTGAAGGTGCAGAGGTAAGCACTCGGTTTTCTGGAACGTGTTCAGTCACATTCTCTACAAGTGCGTTGTCGTAGATTCTGGGCATGAAATAAGCCTAGGTAAATGCAGAGCGGTTTTAGATTTTGAGCCACAATATCTGAATTGCGACACAAATTCTAGAAATTGCAGAATGATTGAGAGCTTGCGAAAATGCATAATCGTGAACACGAAGCTCTCGGGTAGATAAGTTGTTTAGGTGGGTCAACATTTTCTCGAGCATTTCGAAACGGGCCGGCCGATGTCGAGAATGCTGACCCCCATAGTAGTTCTGGTAGCTGATTTCCTTTAAATTAGAGCCGGACGCGTCTTCCTCATTGAAGCATGTTTTCCAGGTGACCGTAACCTCCGAAAAGTTCTCAACCAACACGACGAGTGACGTGGCAGCTGGTCTCATCGAGCCATATCTTTGCGATGATGACGTCGATCGGGTTATGTTCGTTTCGGCGACGAGACCTTCCTTTTAATATTTAGTGACTGGTCTACTGTAGTCTGACCTAATTGTATGAAAAAGTTATAGCGTCGACAGCATTCATTAATGTCGCCTAGAAACTGTATTTTCAGATTCAGATGGGGTTAATTCAAATATTATTTCTGAAAATTCCGAGTATTTGGGTCTCACCACGAAGACCTGCATTTCATCCGACTACCGTAGCATTAAAAAATAGGAATATAACAGTGATTTGTGTTCAAACAGAAAACGTTTTTCTTCTTCAGAAAATGGACAACAGCTACTATAAGCCGCATTCAAGAGTATATGGCTGAGGGGAATGCAGGCGCAGAGGTACAGTGTATACCGTATCCTGATACAGTAATCTGATATCACATTTTTAAAGGAGCAGTCGGGATACTGGTTGCAAAATGTGAAAACCGTTCCAAAATGGTTGGCAGTTATGAGAAATGTGAAGGTTTTGAGTGAAGACGAAATGAAGAAAGTCGCCAAAAGACCTGAGCATAAATGAGCCGAAATTCACTAAAATTCTCGATTTCCAGAACTTTCGTTTTATATTCTCAAATTATCACAATGAGAGTTTTACGAAAACCCAGAACATTCCTGTCAAATCGCTTCGAGACCTAAATTTCCTTCTTCTTCTTCTATCGAGGCTTTTTGAACGAATATAATATCGATCTATTTCTTTAAAACAACGAGAAATGCGAAAAACGTTAGGTCCCACCACGAAACTCTAATTTCTACCGTTTTTCAAACGGATTACTGCCGGTTTTTTTCGTATATTAAAACTCATTGGAATAATTTTGGATTTTGGAAACGGCCTACTGTAGATAATACATATTTTTAAGATTCGGCGTCTTCTACACGACTTACTACCTCGAGCCAACACTATACATCGAATGGTCAGCACAGAAGTTTCTGAAAAATGGCAGGAAATTCGAAAAACGGAGAATCGAAAGAATTGACGATGTGGCAGTTCAGTATGACGTAACCGTCAACTGCACCGGTTTGGGATCAAGAACACTTATCGGCGATCAACAAACGTTTCCAACTAGAGGTCAAATTCTAACAAGGGAACTGTTTTTAGATAACGTTTGAGAATTTTATGAAAATTGGTACGCAGACACTTTCGAGCATGCTGAAAACCATGGCAAACTTTTTTTTTGCCTAAAACTCTCCAGAAGCTGAATATTCGCATCTGAAGTTCTCCCCCCCATCTCGCGACCTCACTCTTCTCTATGCTTCCATATCATCCATTTCCTGAAGCAGCGATGGTGTAGTGGCAGTGGGATGGTTTGGAATTCTGGAAAATTTTTTTGTTTCTTGTGATTTCATTTTCTTGAGCACATTGGTCTCAAATGGAACTTGCAGAAAGTTCGAGACACAGTATGCAAGTGAGTATAAAAATAAGATTTTCATACAGTTTATTCATTATTTATTTCAATTTTCTTGTTCTCTCGTATATTTCTCTTTTTTTTTGTTTTCGGTATTTACTGATGACCAAGTTCCGTCGGATTCTTATGTATATCCTTGATCTGGAGAGCAATCCGAAGAGGGTTCCGCTGTCAGAAGAAGATCTCCAACTTGCTGCTCATCTCATCGACTCACGGATCCAAAGATGTTCACTGTGTTGTTGGAAGTGTCTCTTCAACTACACATTCATACACAGTACTTCCCTTGATCTCCGCATCCGGAAAAATGCACCCCAAATTATTTATTAATTTGAAAGAGTCCAAAGGCCGATTTCCCAAGAAAGGTATTTTCAAAGCATCAAATCTGGAAGTCTCGTGCCATTCCAGTCACATCATGACTAACAACAACATGGTGACTTTTTTCGAAAAAGTGGTTTTCGATTCGTCTATGCCCAAAAATATTCTTTTGATAGTCGACTCCTGGAGCACTTGGAAAGACACGGCAGCAATTGACGCCGTCAAGCCTCCATCGAACAAGCTGAAAATTCTAACGATTCCGGCCGGCTGCACTGGAAACATCCAACCATGTGATGTTGCCATATTCGGAAACTTCAAAAAAGTTGTGAAGACTATAACCAACTACGCCCAGCTCACTCACGGAAATTACAAAATGCACACAAGAGATGAAACCTTGAAGGTAAGACCCAATTAATAAGGCATTATTGAATAATTGAATTTCAGCTGCTTTCACTCGTGTGGCATCATATGTTCTCTCCGAAGCTGGAACCTTGGGCTAGGTACGCCTGGCATGCTTCTGGATACGATGTTCGTCGTCCTTCGGCATTCGAAACTCCACCCCAACTTCTCTTTCCATGCGGAGTGGCCAGAGATTGCGGTATAAGCGGATGTTCTAGTACTTCGTTCATTAGATGTATCCATTGTGAGAAGTATCTTTGCTTCAAGGACTTTGTTTTCAAGTACCATATGTGTTAATTTTTAATGTTTCAATAAATTTCTGTTGTTTTCTAAAGTTTAGAGTCAAAGCCTTTGAGATCAAAAAACAATTAAACACAACTCATATACCCTTTTTCAGCATTCTGCAAGTTCCATTCGAGACCAATGTGCTCTGGAGACCTCTAGAAAATGAAATTACAAGAAACAAAAAAAAATTCCATAGTATGGCTCGAACTTGCGACCCACAGAATTCCAACACAGGAGAAACGCGGCGGATGAAATACGGGTCATTTAGGAACCTGAGGCGGGTGAAATACGGGTCCCGTATATGGCCCTCAAAATAAGTGTGCACCCGTATTCTGCTATGCGCATTCCGAATGCTTATTGCTGGCTACCGTTTAGCACTTGTCACTCATATATCACTAATTAGTTATGTATAAATAACATGCTTAACATGTTTATTGTAATTTTAAAAAAATTTGAGTAAAAATAATGCCGGAGTTCAACAAATAATTTTTTAGTAGTTCAACAAATAAGTTTTAAAAAAATATATATATAATTTAAATGGCTTACTCTGTACTGGAGAGACACTGAACCAAAACTGGGAGAATCCCACTTGAAATCAAAACGTCAATGGGTGGATTCCCATCGGTCGAAAGCATTTTACGTGCTTGCTGAACCGCGGTCAATTGCTCAGCACGAATATGCTAAGAAATTTATTAGACAAAAATTATCATGATAATTTACGAAAAATAAAAAAGAAATGAAAAAAATCACAGCAATTATGAAATCCCAAAAACGCTGCGTCCCTCTAAAAACGGTCCGTATATGACCCGTATTTTATCCGCGGGTACATGTTTCCTCATTATTAAAGGTTTTACGTACGACCCATATATAGTCCGTATATAATCTGTATTTCACCCGTAGCGAGCCATCGGGAGCGACGGACGATTTACGGGTAAGACAAGGGCTATATGCGGGCCTCACCCGTATATGGGCCACGCGCATTTTACCTGTGAAACCATCCCACTGCCACTACACCACCGCTGCTTCCGGAAATGGATGATATGGAAGCATAGAGAAGAGTGAGGTCCCGAGATGGGGGGAGAACTTCAGATGCGATGAAACTTCAGAAGAAACTTCAGATGCGAATATTCAGCTTCTGGAGAGTTTTCGGCAAAAAAAAAGTTTGCCATGGTTCTCAGCATGCTCAAAAGTGTCTGCGTACCAATTTTCATAAAATTCTCAAACGTTATCTAAAAACAGTTCCCTTGTAAGGGTGGAGTGCCCACGTGTCAAACATTTCTTCATTGATGATCACTTTTACTGTTTGTTGAAGTGAGCTCTCTTTTCGACAATTTTGAGCACGAGAATATCGGCAATTTCAGAAATTTCTGTAATTGAAGACTTCTCGTGTTAGCCCCTTTCAGAAAACTATAATCATGAAGAATTTTGGAAGTTTTCGCAAATTTTGAAATTTTCATTTCTCTGTTTTCTGCCAGAGTTTCTCTCAGATATATTCAAAGCTATGATTTTCAGAGATTTCAAGATGAGAGCTTTCAGAAAAGTATAATCAAGATAGATTTTAAAAAAATTTGAGAATTGCGAAATTTCCACGTATTTGGGTCTCGTCGCGTTATTTTTGACCAGAATTATTTTTTATTGCGATTTTCAGATTTACCAGGATTTCAGCTTTCAGAAAAGTATAATCAAGATAGAGTTTTGAGAAAATTTGAAAATTGTTGACGTTGATTTGGTTGAATTTTTATTAAATTTTAAGTCAAAAACGGGTGACTCTGTCCAAGACGTTTTTTTGAATAACTCAAAAGAACGTGGGGTTCCTGCTTTGATATTCGGGATGGAGTCATGACCACCCGAGCACTTCACATTCATATATTTAGGAGGTTGCAGGGTACTTGGGATACGGGATGTAAATTTTATTTGGTTTTTGACTTTCTGCTAATAAATTGTTTTACTAACAAGAGTAAAAACAGAACGACTAAACTTATTTCTAAACGAAAGCCAGTGGAAGTCGCGGCGTAGCCGCGAACTTTCCGCTGGTTTCTTTAAATGAAAATGAAAAAACTTCCGATTCCGAATTTCCGACCATTTCTAAATGCTCTTAACTCGGTGTTTGTGGAAGTTACAGTATCGAAGAGCTTTGGCAAAACCTGCCGTGGTGAGACCTAAAAAACTAGGATTTTCGCAATTATAAAAATCTTCGATGAAGCCTAGCATGATTAGAGTCACATGGAAGCTCTTAATGAGCGGATTCTGAAGATAAGATCACAATCTTCATAAATTTAAGGTCACACCACGAAAAAAGCTCAATTTTCAATTTTCAATTTTACAGTTGACTTCTTCAAATTATATTTTTAGTTTTCAAAGTCCTCTTCTTCTTCTTCAATTGTTTGTTCTCTTCTTTTCTTAATTGTTGATGGACTTAAAAATATGTTCGTGGAGTCTATCAAAGTGTCCCGTCTAACGAACGATGTAACACGTCGCTTCTTCTTTGCCAGCTCTTCGTTATCATCGTCGTCAATTTCTTCATCTTCTTCCATTCCAAGAAGATTTTCTGGGTTTTCTGGCATTTTTACATCTGTGCTCATTGGAAATGCCGGTATAATTCGTTGCGGAACATTAGCTAAAAAAAACTAAATTATAGGGAATATTATTTTTTTTTACCTGACGGATCAACATTTTCAAGCTGGACTGAATTCACGGACTCCATCGCCTCACTAATGATCTTTTCCATCGTTTTTTCATGGCCTTCCAATAGAGATCTCTGAAAAAGTAAAGAATAAGATAATTATTGTTTGAAATAATAGTTCACCATCTTGGTTGACATTTCATTAGCTTCCTTTGCCACTTCATCACTGGTAAGCACGCACATAGAAAATTGTTGAATATAACAAACGATTTGAAATACGCACCTTGACATCCATTTCATTTCTAGCAGCTTTCTCTTGCTCGGTTTGAATCATGTTCTCGAGGTCCATATTAATTTTATCGAGAGTTTTTTCAGTGCTTTCCGCAATCTCATTAACATCGCATTGCTCTTCAATCTTCACTACTTACAACACAATTAAGGTTCTGTTCGAGCTCATTTACTTTTTCCGCGTTCTTCATAAACTCTTCGTGAGACTCGTCACTTATAAAAATACCGTTTTTCATCCGAGCCGCTCTTAAGTCTCTCCTGAGCTTTTCAATTTCATCAGAATATTCTTTCAGGATAGCTTTTTTGGAGACTTTCGTGTTGCAAAATGGTTTGTTCTTGATGTTGGCTGCTCTGATTCTCCTACAGGATAGTCTCGGAGGGTCAACAATCAGTGAAGTGATTGTTGACCCTCCGAGACTATCCTGTAGGAGACGAGTAAGCTTTGACTCTCTATATGGGACATGGGGATACCAGTAATAGGAATACGGGAAAAGACAAGGGGGGAGAAGTATTAAAAAGAAAGTAGAAATGTTCTTGTAGTGAAATGAGCGGTGTCGCGCCCTTTTATACGGGTCCGACCATAGAGAGGGAATACCTCACTGCTCGTGTGTGTCCACCTTCTCCCTTCAAATGGAAGAACCTTCACCTTCACCTTCAAATTTGGCGGGCCATAATAGAATAGTGCGCGCGGTGCGCGCACACCAGTAGGTCAAAACTAACTAAAGAGACGCAGAGAAAGAGGATGATGGTAAGACTATGTAACTAGGGGAGTTACAACAACATTGTTAAATCTAGCTTAAAAAATACAACGTATATAAGACGAAATAAAACGTAATTTTTGGTTATTTAAGAATGCATTTAAAGCAGAACTGAAACTAATGTTTACGACTTTTAGGGGAGAATATTTTGCAGTGTTGATACGTTGTGTGGGGGATTTTGCGCGCCTTTACTCCGATATGCCAGACCTCAAACTTGGGTAATTAAACTATTTATTTCATAAATGAAAGAATAAAGAGCAACAAAAAGTATAAGAAAAAAGGGGAAAAAAAGGGAATGAGAAGCCGGCTAGCTTCTCCCCACAGAGCAGAATGAAGACCATGTGTCGTGAAGCGGACAGAAGTGACAAAGGGGCGTGTTCTGTACAAGTTACAAAGAGGCGTGTTTTGTACAGATGACACAGGGATGTAGGTGGGAGGAAAGTACGAAAGAGGCAAGGATAAAGAGGGGGAACAATATATTGAAATGGTTGGGTTGACAATTCCCAACATTCCCCCGCCTCAAAAAAATTTGGAAAAACTACGTTATCTTGGCAGCTTTGGCGTCATTTATCCACATGAGTATAAATACAATGGATAGTAGTGCGATATTCTCCGGTTGTCTCCGTCTCAATTGTCTGATCTTTCGGCATATCCTTTGAATCAAAACAAAAGGTAATTTCAGTAGTCTAAGTATTTCTCTTAGTAGTTTGAATATCAGCAGGGCGATGATCGTAGTCGTTCTCATTCCGTAGGCGTAGGTCAATGCAGCTAAACTGAGCCCAACTACGGCTATGCAAAACACAGTGGTGAACATGGTGAACATGAACGATTTGTATACTTCCCACAAATGGTAGACGTCTGGGATTTCGAATTCTTCTGTTATCTTCCTTTGTCCTGAGATAACTCTCCATGTTGCGTCGCACATTGATCCATGAAATTTTAGCGTAGATGTGATGGTGAAGTTTTGAATATTCTTTCCACAGTTGTATGAGCATGTTCTTCGAAGTTGTGCCGAAGTCGTGAAAAATCGTATGGTCGAGTTGAATCCAGTTGAATTGCATGGAACGGCAAATTGTTCCTTCTCACAGTTGATATCAGCTATCACTTCATATTTCCTTGATGTGCATTTGATAACTGCTTTTGATCCTTCTTCGCAATTGTAGCATCCTTCAGCGTACGTATCTTCGATATAACATTTATCAATGGTTTTGATGATGATAGCGTCTTCCAGTTCGTCGACACTAATGGATAATTCAGCCATAGTTGCTTGGTCTGAAAAGGCCATTGTTTCTCCTTCAATGGTGTTCCTGATTTGCCAAATTGGAGTAGTTTTCGGAAGAGCGTAATTTAAGTCGGTCATCTTTTCGTACATGTTCAGATCCTTGCAAGTGCAGTGCATTTCTTCTTCACTAGGGTCACATTTGCAATTCTCTTCGAATGTGCAATTCATCGATTCTGCTTCCGGCTCAGTCAAACATCTCACAGTTGGAAATTCATTTTCTTGCCACGTTGCCACTGTATTGTTTTTTCTGATAAACCATGAATTGAGAATAGGTGAGTACGGTATGTGGATCGATTTCAACATCATTTCATTCTTTCCAATCAAAACTTGGTTGTTGATTGTCAGCTTTTTCTCGGTTGTCGTTTGTTTCGGATTTTTCGATGCCAATTTCGTAATAGTAACGTTTACATTGAGCTTCTCTTGCCAAGTTTCACATCGGAATATTTCGTATATATCTTGGCTAACTGCTTCGGCGAAAACACGATAAAACAAGCATCCTGTACTGGGAAAGAAGCATCCGCAGGCTATGTCTCCACAGCTGACCACGCATCCTGTGAATCCCAAATGTCCATTCACTTCTTCCAGTTCTTCAATTTTTGAGGTTCTTAAAATCTTGTCGCATTTCTTTCCCGAACAAGTTCCAACGTGTGGGCATCTTTTCGAACTCATCACCTTCTGAATCGTATCTCTTGAATATGTGATGACCTCTTTTTCGCACTGTAGTTCGATATTGATCCAATGAATGCGTATTTCCCTCGTAGCTGTTCCATTTCTCGAAATTCGAAGGCAGGCTTCACGTTTCATTGGGCTCATGGTGAGTAATTCAGATGTCTTGATTCTGCACTTCAAGTCTCCATTTTCTTTAATTATGCAAATTTTTTCCTTAGATGTGGAAATGTCGATTTCTTGACATGCTGAGGTGATGTGGCTCAATACCAGAAGGATCCCGATAATTGTTAAAACGTCGTAAAATCGTCTTCTTTGAGCTTGCACTGATAGAATCGGATTATGTTCGCGCATCGTTCTCCAATTCCTCGCTGCCCATTTGTTGATTTTCTGGCCTGTGACTTTCAGACAGTTCCAAATTGTCTTGACAAGAATGATGCTGAATACTAACGCGTACCAACTAATCTGGATTGCTAATAAGCATGGTCCTCCGATGGGCATCTTCACTTTGGCGATTATGTAGCAACATGAGAAAATTACATATAAGGTGAATCCAAGCATTGAAATGGATAGCGTAGGGTTGCATTCTGGATTGGTGATTGTAGCTGTGCACCAAAAACATTTTATTGTTTCGCAAATTGACACAGCTGGGCAAGTGATGTCTGTTGTAGTAATTCCATCTTCCTTTGCTCTTTTGATCGTAACTTTGTGACTTCTTAGTTTGATATTGGCAGGGATAAGAACTTCCACGTAGTTTTCAGTTTTCTCGCTGATTTGTTGAGTGGAATATTCTCTTGAGCAAACTTCCCATTTTGAAACTCCGTTCACATTGAGACGTAATCCACTGTCAGTGCAAATTTCTTTGATTTGACCAGTTTCTGCCATTGTGAGTGTCGTAAATGTTGCCAAGCAGAACATCAATAAAAGAGTCTTCCACGAATTCCAGATGTGTGAGAAATTTGTATGAACTTTCTGAGAAGTGCACAGAAAGTCTTTCTCTTGTTCCGAATAGTTGTTTTTCTTTCGGTTTCGCAGGTTGTATCTTCCATTGAGTAATTTATCTTTAGAGTCTGCATGGTTCGAATTGTCCGTTTCCTTCATTGAGTCTTCTCCTGATGTGGTACTTTCGTCTTCATCCAATTCCAAAGGTACTAATAAGTTTGGCGGTCTTCGAACTGTTTTCTTCTTCCATCCGTTTCCATCGGGGTTTGTCATATATGTAACTTCCACTTCGCTCGTGATATTGTTGGAGTTCGTAATGACATTCGTAATTTATCCCAATTTCCAGAAGTTTCTCGGATAACGTTCATCACAAATAAGTACGACTTTTCCTACTTTTGGGACTTCATCGGTACCTTTTTTGTTGTCCATTCGAAGCTTGTGAGTTTCTCGTAGTTGGTTCAAGTAGTTCTCGTTGAAGATTTTCCAGAATTTTTCGGTCATAGCGTAAGAAGAATTCAAGTATTGTCTCGCTTCTTGCTTTGTCTTCAGTTGGATGATTTCTTCAGGTGTGTGGTATTCATCATCTTGATCTTGAGCTTGATTTGCAATAGCTGAGATTGGGTCGTAGATTTCAAAATGTTTCTGAAGAAAATCAATAGGTCTGATTGGTCGAATTTCATCGATATCGTCTTCTGCGTAAGTCAATGGTCGTTTGTTCATCGAATCCGCAATTTCGAATAAGCTTGTGCGTAATTCCTCTTCTGTCGGGAATTTCCTTCCAAGTGACTTGTTGAGTGCTTCTTTGGTTATTCGAATGAGTCTCTCAAAACTTCCACCTTTCCATGGTGAAAATGGTGTGTTAAATTTCCATTTGATCTCTCTTTCAGCTGCGAAAATTTCCAATTTTTCGTGAATTTCGTCGATCGTTCCTTTGGCATCTCTTATCATGTCATCTGCCAAAATGAAGTGAGGCGCATTGTCTGAAGTGATCGAGTCCGGTATTCCTCTTATGGCAAAAAACCTTCGTAGAACATTCAGGAATGAAACTGTACTCAAATTCTGAGTAATGTCCAAATGAGTTAATCTGGTTGTCAAACAAGTGATGATACATCCGAAGACTTTCGTTTTCGATCCGTCTTTCTGCTTGATGTCGAAGTAATCCAATCCAATGTGTTGAAATGGTCTTGATCTTCGTACTCTTGATGCTGGTAGATTTGCCATATCGGGGTACTTGTAAGCCGCTTTGTGCAATCTCTGACAAGGTGTGCATTTCGAGCGTACTTTCTTCACATTTTGTCTCAGTTTTGGGATCCAGAATTTCCTTCGTATAAACCCAACCGTTTGTGACGTACTGCCATGCCAATATTGATGATGATGGCGTATGACGAGATTTGCAATAGTTGACTTCTCCAGAATCAAAATTGGTTTCTTTCGGCTTGTAGATAGTTCTGCATGTTCCAGTCTTCCATGGCATCTTAACAATCCATTTTCATCCGTTTTGATATTGAGATTGCGTAATTTCTTAAGATCTTTCGCCATCAGTACTTTTTGTTGATCGCGTAACAGTGTGATTTCTGCATTCTTGACTTCCAAGTAGTTTGGTACTTGTGTCTCAGGCTCGTCAATTTTCAATTCGGGCAATGATGCGTAAATTCTTGACTTGGAGGCTTCTGGAAGCGATTTAATCGATCTTCTGATGAATCGATTGACGTATGAGGCGATGCGTATCATTTTTGAAAAGGAGTTTGTTTTCTTGCAATCAAATACTGTAGAATCTGGTTCTCTTTCGTATTGTTGTGGAAAGTTGACGTGGTTAATCTCCAATTCTCCGCTCACGTCGGTCAGTTTGAAAAGTTTTGTCGTTTTCGGCCATTTTTCGGTGTCTTCTTCTTTGATGAACTCAGGTCCTGTCCACCAATTGTCTTGTAGCGCGTCTTTTGAACATCCTCTTGATGCTACATCTGCGGGATTGACGAGCGTACTGACGTATCCAAAGTTGACTGCGATTCCACCTTTTTCCAATTCATCTGTCATCTCTCGAATCGTTTGAAGTCTATTTTTTACATAAACTCCAGCTTCCTTTTTTCCAGGTTGAGCTTTTAGCCATCCAATCACAATTTCACTATCCGTTAGTATGAATACTTTGTCCACCCTCATTCCGCCAGTTTTGAGTGCTCGTACTACAGTTTTCGTTGTGTCCATCGCGAGATTTATTCCAGCTAGCTCGAGTTTCGGAATAGTCCATTTTGCCTTTGCCAGTTTCAGTTTCGTCTTCGAAAATGCCAAATTTGAACCATATTGATTGACGGCGTAAGAGCAGGCTGCGTAAACTTCTTGGCTAGCGTCTGAGAAGGTGATTATGGTGTTGTTTCCAGTTTTCGAGAATATTTTTCTCGGAAGTTGCTTCTCGAATTCTTCAATTTTTCGCAAAAGATTATCCCATTCTGTGATCAATGGAGTTGGTAATTGATCGTTCCAATCGAATTCTTGGTCCCAGATTTTTGACAGAAATATCTTCAGAGGCAGGATGAGAGGCGTAGTGTGTCCTTGAGGATCGTAGAAAGCTCCAATGGTGCTTGAAACAGCCCGTTTGGTCCATGTGTCAGCTTTCTTAATTTGGTACTTGATGTGTAGATGATCTTCTTTAGCATTCCAACATATTCCCAGAAATCTGACTTCTTGATCTTTGCATCGATCTTTTTCTGGAATCCAATTCCACAAATCCTTGTTGTTTGTGGGAAATTCGCGTAAATTCATTCCCATCTCATTGAAAACACCTTTTGAGTCAGCGTAAATTGCTTGAAGTTGCGATAATTCGTGCTTATCTGTAGTCATTGCCAAGTTGTCGACGTACATGTTGTTTTGAATTTCCGAAGTGAGTGGGTGATTTGATGTTTCCAGATGATGAAGTATTGTTCCAGCTAGTAGAAATGGACTTGAATTCAATCCAAAAATGACTCGGTTGAATCTGAATATGACGAGGTTCTTCTTCGTAGCTGGTTTTGTAATGTCCTTCAGCCATAAAACTCTTGTTGCATCTCTGTCTTCTTCGTGCAGGTAAACTTGCAAAAAAGCCTTCTCGACGTCAGAAATGATGACGGTTTCACCAGATCTGAAGCGTAAGAATAGATGAACCAATTCCGGAAGAATGACAGGTCCTTGATATAACATGTCGTTTAGTGACGGTTTGTTCCTCAAATGACTGGCTCCATCAATAACAACGCGTACTTTCGTAGTTGTCTTCTGGGGAGTGATGACTGGTTGATGAGGATTATAGTGAATGAATCCCACGTTTCTTTCATCGTGGGGAACTTCTTCGATTATTCCGTCCTTTTCCTGGTTCTTGAAGATTTTGTCGATTTCTTTAAGTACATCTGGTTGAAATTGTTTTGTAACACTTTCCAGGCGGCGTAATGCAATTCCATAATTGTCTGGCAGTTGATTTTGAGCTCCTGGTTTCAACGGTAAGCGTACGTAATATCGATCTCCTCTCTTCTCGATTGTTCTTTTGAAGCTTTCGTGAACTTTTGCATTTTCGATTTTCTTCTCTTCTTTCAAAGATCCAGTGAACTCGTCTTGGTTCAGAGTCTCGAATTCCATTTGAAAATCATTTTCATCAGTTTGAACTGAGTTGTTGAAGGATATCGGATTTTCAATTGTTTCATCAGATTCGAATGGTTTTCCATAGGTCGTACATCCATATTTCGTATTGATGAGATGAATACCTGACGGAAGTTGGTGAGTGTTTCCATCCCAAATTTCATTGATATAGTCCACTCCAATGGTGATATCAGGATCAGCGTAACTATTAAGTGCTTCTTCATTGATCTCAAAGTTCATCGTCTTGATATGTTCCAAATCCTTTGTTGTGAGGCGTGCTTTGTTTAATCTTCCAGCCATTTTTTCAGCCACCATGACTTTCAGCGTATTTATCGATCCACACTTGTCTCGTATAATCACTTGCGTAACATCCATTTTTTGATCTTTCAACGAATTTCCGAATGTTTGCATACTGAAGCGCGTAAATCCAAGTTTTGGTAGGTCCCATCCTTCCGCTATATTATGAGACACGTAACTGTTGCTTGCTCCATTGTCCAAAAATACCGAAACTTTTTCCCAATTCTTGGACTTCTGATTGAAGGCGTCGATTTTCAAAGTCAGCAATTTTCCTGCAGTAGGCATTTTCACTTCCATCAAATTTGTTACCGTCGTCTTCTTTTTTCCTTGCACTGTGCACAAATTGGTTGTGGTGTTAGCGTTTGCCTTGTCGTATTGATGGCTCGTGTGATCTTTTTTCTTTTCTGCTCCTACGTTTGCAATTTTGTGCTCTTTGTTGTAAGGAACACAAAGTACAGTATGATGTTGATTGGAGTTGCAATTTTTACACCGCGCCGTCGATTTGCACTCTTTGGTCTGATGATTTCGTCCAAGGCAATTCCAGCATCTTTTTGTCTGGGTTTTGAGAAATTGCCGTTTTTCTTGAGGTGACGAGAACTTGCAATCAGAAATGTTGTGATCTTTTGAATGGCAAAGCTTACAGAATGGTTTGAAGTCGTTGTTCTTCCATGACGACTTATTTTCAATAGGAGTAGTAGAGTTGATCGTATTGGTAAAGTTGAAGTTTCGGCTTCTGGGATCGTTCGAATTGACCTTTGGGAGGGTTTCCAAGCATGCGAACAATTTCTGTTCTCGTTCCAAAATCTTTTCGATCTTTTCCATCATGGTTTCAATATTCCAAATATAGTCTTTCTCGGCATCGTCTTCTTTTTCTCGTAAGATTTTTTCGCGTAGTTGGGTCGAAAATTTTCCTATGATCATGGTCTTAACCATTCTAACATCGACATTCTCGTTGAATCTGCGTAGTTGGTCGATTATGATGAAAATTTTGTCGAACATCTTCTGCTGATCCGCGATTGAGTTCGAAGTTGGTTGGATAAATTTCAGTTGATCAGTTAACTCTTCAATGACCGTTTCCTGGTTACCGTAGCGTTTCTTAAGGAGTTTGACTGCTGCTGCGTAATTGTCTCCATGAATTGCGTACCTCTTGATCAATTCCAAAGCCGGTCCTTTCAGATAATAATGTAGATATGTGAATTTTGTCATATTTGACAGGTTCTTATTATCGAAGGCATCTTCGAATATTGCCCAAAAGTTAGCAAATTGGGTCATATTACCATCAAAATATGGTATCTGGATTTTGGGTAGTGAAGCGTAGCCATTGTTGCTTGTTACTCCATCTGAGCTTCCATTATCCATTGGTGTTGGTGTTGTGACGGCCGCGTCCTTTTTAATGTGATCCGTTGCCGTCAAATTCGCGTTTTCCAAGAATCGCCAAATTTCCTGTATTTCGGTTCCACAAGCGTAAATTTCTTCTCCATCCGTAACAGTTTGTTCCGCTGATCTCATCTGCTTGCTGTACACATCTTTTTCTTTTTCATCAACTGCTTGGTACTTCGCGGCTTCATCCACAAAGCTTTGAATCGCGATTTTCAGGTGGTCGATCTTCTTGTCTAGCGTATTGAGGTGAGCGTTAAGTTTCGCTTTCACCATGATTGTTGGGGTAGTATCTCGATTTTTTTCCAAAAACTCTCGCACTTGTCCCGCTTTTCTATTCTCTGATTCCATAGAATGGATCATTTTGAGATAAACATTTTCTATTTTTGAAGAAATCATGTTTTGTAACGTACAGTTTAGTAGTTTAGTAGACTGCAGTAGTTGACAAGCTTGGTGTCCAAATAGAATATCGGGGTGCCACGCGGAATTTGCTCCTTTTTCGATTGGGTCGATGCACCAATGTGTGGGGGATTTTGCTCGCCTTTACTCCGATATGCCAGACCTCAAACTTGGGTAATTAAACTATTTATTTCATAAATGAAAGAATAAAGAGCAACAAAAAGTATAAGTAAAAAGGGAAAAAAAAGGAATGAGAAGCCGGCTAGCTTCTCTTCACAGAGCAGAATGAAGACCATGTGTCGTGAAGCGGACAGAAGTGACAAAGGGGCGTGTTCTGTACAAGTCATAAAGGGGCGTGTTTTGTACAGATGACACAGGGATGTAGGTGGGAGGAAAGTACGAAAGAGGCAGGGATAAAGAGGGGGAACAATATATTGAAATGGTTGGGTTGACAATTCCCAACAACCACTACGTAGTAGTATTCGGATTCGAATACAACGATTCCACTCCGTTGTTGATTCTTCAGCGATTCCAGTACTTTACTCATCATCTTGAATTGAACAGCGTTGTCAGAAATGATCGATTTCGGAATTCCGTAGATTGCACAAAGATGTCTCAAGACATGAAGGAATGTTGTTGTCTCCATATCACGAACAACTTCAGTGTAGACGAATCTCGAATACAAGCAAGTGAACAGCACGAAGTATATTTCTTTGACGACTCCATCCACTTTGACTGATAAAGGTCCAGCATAATCTACTCCACAGTTCTCGAAGGGTTTAGCGGGTTTCACTCGTGAATCCGGGAATCCTCCAAACTCTAGATGTTGATATGGCTGTGCTCTCAAATTTCGGCATCCGTAGCATTCTTGTAGAACCTTCTTCGTAAACGATCTTCCTCTTGGTATCCAAACAGCAGTCCGTAGTTGAGTTAGCGTGAAGAGTGGGCTTGAGTGATTGCATGAACGATGAATATCCAATATCAGCAGCTTTGCAATCCTTCCTTGTGGCAAGTATACTAATGGTCGTTGGTTGACTCTTCCAGTGTAAATCCAAATGTCCTCGTTGTCCTTTGTGAGTCTTAGTAATTTGATTGTTTCATTGGACGGTGGTGACATCCATTGTGCCCATCGGTACAGCATTCGTCTGGCACGATACGCTTTTTGAAGATTGTTCAGCTTTCCAAGTGTTATGAAGTTGACGATGATCATAACAGTCCTCAACATACGATGAAACGATCCAAAGCGATATGGATCGATTGGGATCTCTGGTTCCGTAGTTGTTACCAATGTTGATGTTGACGATGGCTCAGATGATGATTTTCGAATTCGCAACTCTTTGGTGTCTTGTAGAAACATTGGTCCATAAAGCCACGTTCCGGAATGTTTCAATTCTTCGAAGGTTAATCCTCTGGTCAGGTAATCAGCTGGATTCAACTTTCCAGCGACATGTGTGAATTCGATGAGTCCGATTTCTTCTGATAGCTCTTGAATCCTTTTGACGCGGTTCTTGACAAACTGATTTCCACTCGAACCACTTTTGAGGGTATCCAGACAGCACATTGAATCGGTCCAGATGTACACTTTGTCGAACTTTCGGTCCATTTCCTTCACTATGTACTTCGCCAGTAGAACTCCACAGAGCAATCCCAGCATTTCCAATTGTGGAATGGAATGTCCTTTCCTCGGCGTGACTCTCGACTATGACATCAAAAATTGTGATCCGGCTTCATCCTTGTTGACCAATCTTAAATATGCCACTGCACCATAACCAAGTTTACTTGCATCCGTGAAAACATGTAGTTGTACACTTGTAGCATTCATCCATTGAGTCTCGTTGAATAGCATTCTTGGAATCCTCCATTGATCTCCAGTCCAGTCCTTCACAATTTTGTTTCAATGAAGATGCTGTTCTTTTGATAGTGGTTCATCCCAACTTGAATCATTTAGCATTTGAAAGAACAACTTTCCAGATAGTGTAGTTGGTGTCAAGTATCCTTGAGGATCGTAGATTCCAGCAATGGTCTCTAAAGTTTTTCTTTTGGTGAGTAACTCCGACTTGATCTCCGGAAGCGCAAAAATCAATTCATCTGATTTGGTATCCCATTTCACACCAAGAAGTTTCTGCATCTCAGCTTCTGGCTCACATTTCTCATTCAGCATGAAGGATCCATTCGATTCTTGGCAATTGCTCACATTTTGGCACAAATTCATTTGAGCTTGAGCAAATACTTCCTTTGAGTAGTGATAGAATTGTTTGGCTTCCTCGACGTTGTTGACACAAAAGTAGATGTTATCTACGTACAGCGATCTCAGCATGGTATTTGCCATCTCATTGTTTTGATTTTCCAGTAGAGTCTTCAACACTTGATTCAGTAGATACGGCGACGGTTTCAATCCAAACGGCACATGCTTGAACCGATAACATTCCAGCTCCTTTGATCCTGGTTCCATTCATAGAAATCTTGTTGCGTCCCTATCCGCTATATTCAATTCCATTTGAAGGAAGGCTTTCTGTATGTCAGCGGAAATTAAAATTCTTCCATTTCGGATTCTCAGTAGAACTCCAGCAATATCTGGCAGCAATCTTTCTCCGGTATGAAGATGGTCATTCAGTGAACGTTCCTTCTTTGACAGTTCCGCCGATCCATCAAAAACCATTCTGACTTTCGTACTCTTGGAGCTTTCTTTGATTATTGGATGATGAGCCAAATAATGAACGACTTCTCCGTCTCGTTGTTTCTCGTCATGGATCTTCTCGATAAAATCCAATCCAATCTGCTCCTTGATGATATCCGCATACTTGTAATGAAATTTCTCATCCTTCTCCAGTCTTCTGATGGTACTCATGAGTCGAACCCACGACAATTGACGATTGTCCTTGATTGGATCTTTGTCGCAGAACGGCAAGCGAACGACGAATCTTCCGTCTGGATTTCTTTTGGTGGTTTCGTGAAAAAACTTTGCAGCTTCTTTGTCCTATTTGGTTTGTGGACTGACATCAATGATTCCCATTGCTTCCAAACTCCAGAACTTTGACAGCGCTTCCCTCACTTCATGATCTCCTGTTGAATCGGTGACTGTTGACATCGTGTCCTTATATTCCTCCATAGTCAGATTTTCTCGTCCAGAAACAATTGGTCCGCATTCGGTGATGTTCAGTTGTAGTCCATTGGTCAGTCGAAGTGTATTCACTTGTCCAAGCATATGAAGATAGTTGTCCAATCCAATGAGAATATCTACATCTTTCCTTTCTCGATACAACGAGCATTGTTGGCCATTGAGTAGTTTGTCCACAGTGTCCTGATCCACCTCTGATGTGACAATGTTGTTGGCGATATGATCCACGGCACACAGTTCCACTGATTTTGTGAACATCTTCGTTTTGATTGAAACGTTGTAGGTGTGTGTCTTGCTTGATTTCGATTGTGGCGATGCGAAAGTGCTCAAATGCAACTTCTTCTCTCCTGTTGGTGTCAATTCCAAGAACTGCACAAATTTGTTTGAAATGTAGCTTGTGTTGGATCCTGAATCGAAGAACACGGTACCGACGATCTCCTGTCCATCTTTGTAGATAGTTGGCAAATCCACTGTCATCAAGATGACTGGCAACAATTCCTTTGGCTTGATGTCCTCTTCTTTGTAAACCATAACTGCTTCCAAAGTCTTTCCGCTATCCATCTCTTGACTCCTCGGTGTTTTTTGATCCATTGGTGTTTCTTGAACCATTGGCGATTCCTGCTGTTTCGTTGATATCTTTTGAATTGTCGACACTTGATTCACTGCAACTTGAACGAAGTGCATATCTCCTCCTTCAAATCCTTCTGTAGCTCCCGTCATATGAGTCTGTGTTGACTGTCCTCCTCCGCGATAATGTGATCCTTGATATTGGTTTTGTCCATATCTTCTTTGTCCGTTCCATTGTTGATTATTGTTCCACGATTGGTGAGCATTTTGATTTGGCGCTCCTCCATACTGTTGTGGACCTGGTTTTGACGATTGAATGCCTCCTCCATGAGTAGGTCTTACTGGCAGTTGGTGTTGCCGATTTCCATTTCCATTGGTTTTCCATTGGTTTCGATATCCATTTTGCATTTGTCCACCAGCTTTCGGTGGCTGCTGCTGTTGTCCTTGCTGCTCTCTTTTGTGGCACATTGTGAAATGATGTTTTCCTTGGCACTCTTTGCACTTCCAGATGCAGTCACGAGCGACATGTCCAGAGTCGAGGCATTTGAAACACAATTTCAGTTGACCAGCTCTTGTCTTTCGTTCTTCATTAGTAGCATACCTTCGGCAATCCATTGAATGATGCATCATTCTTTCCTCCACACAATACGAACACGGCTTCTTGACTTTCTCTTTTTGATGATTGTTTGACGAGTGCTTTCCATGACGATTCTGCACAGCCATTGTTGTAGTCCGTTGATCGTTCGACGGCTTGATTGCAGTCAACAAGCTTTCCGACCGTGAAATCTTTCCAACCATCTGTAGCAACTCACTGGCGGTGAATGGAGTGTCTCGGCATTCTTGACTGTAAGCTTTCTTGACCACTCGGAAGGGCAACTTGTTTTCGATCGTATCAGCAGTGGTTAGATTGTCCATCTCACATCCCAGTGACATGAGTTCGTTGAAAATCATCTGAGCATTGATGTAGAACTCTTGCAATACTGCCGAAGATGTGCTGTTTGTGATGTTCGACAGATTCCTGACTTTTGTAGAAGGAGATGTTTGTGACGTAGGAGTCCTCCGTATTGTAGCTCCAAGATATCAATTGCTACTTGATATTTCTGAACAGTAAGGCTTTTCAGTAGTTTTGGTGGTTCTCCAGTGACAGCAGTTTTCAGCAGAGTCTGCTTCTCAAAATCTCCTAGCTGCATTCGTTCCATGATTGAATCCAGATCCAGGCCAGGTAGTCTCCATCGAACGTTGGTACTTTCCATTGGGGCATCGCGAATTGGAAAGGAGACATTGTAACCATCACTTGACCATTATTCAGCATCTGTTGGTCCGATGGTCCCACATTGGACACCGGTATTTCTTGACTTTCCATAATAGGGTACTCCTGTTCGTTCATCAGCTTCTCCATCCCATATTTGTTCACGTTTCCTGACAGCTTCCTCGTAGTTGTGACAGCTTCTCCCTTCACTGTGAATAGTTCCTCGGGTGTGAACACTTCTTCTGCTTTTCTGGTATCTATGTTGTTGAGTCTCGCCCATCCTTTTCGATATACATCTTCTAGGACCTTCATCTGCATTCGTCCTTCTTCGAGGATCCCCATGTACGATCCATACTTCTCAATGTATTTTGTCTTTTCTTGGACTTCACTGGCATCTTGTAATATCAGCTTGTTCCACTCCTCTTCGTATCCTTGGATTTTGTCGACTTGAGCTTTCAATTGGTCGTAGTCTTGTTGAGTTTGCCGCAGAAATTCGTGAAGTTCTTCAGCATCAAATTTACCGAAATCCTCATGACCTTCATTCTCCTCCGCCAACTTCTCTCCAAGGAACGATTTCGCCAATCCAATGGCACGACGCAGCTTCCCACTCAAACTCTTACCAGCAACCATTGTTCCAGACAAAAACCAACTGGCTCACCATGTAAAAGAAAAAGATTCGGTTTTTGCTGGGCAATAGTTTATTTGGAGAAATCAAAATCGAAGAAACGAAGAAATCGGGAAGATAAAATCATAAAATGCATAAAATGAATGTGTTGAGGTGTTCTTTTATACTAACTGTAACGTCCCCCGTTTCCCATTTTATTGCTGGAAACGCGTGAGTGCTTGTGGCCGAAAACAGTTAGCATACGAGAACAAAAGATCATTGATTATCGTCTTCGACGTCGAAACCTTCGGCGTCAAAAACAAAAATTAAAAGAGTAAAAATGAATAAAAAAAAAAAAAAAAGAATAAAACAAAAAAAAAAAAAAAAAAAGAATAAAACAAAAATTAAAAAAAGTAAAAATGAATAAAACAAAAATTAAAACAAAAATTAGAAAAATGAAAAAAAGAAGAAAAAATCGCTCATTAGAAATAGCAGAATTGAGGAATTCGCCTAATTTCCGGTATTTTTGAAGTACAAATTTCAGACAACATCAGTAATTTCTGCTAGACATTACTGGAAATGTCACTACTTCGAAGCATGAAATCCCGGTCAGGTTTTAGAGAAATATGACTAATTCAACGTACTTCCATTTCTAGAAGTTGCTACTCCATTTTGACACGACCACGACGACGTCCTCGAATGTTTGGCGCATTTTCAGCTCTGAAATGTGAAGAAATTAGAAGGAAAAATACTCTAACATTCGATTTGCTTTCGATTCCGGATAAACCACTCACGCAAGCGTGATTTCGGAGTGTCGTTGCTTGCTTTCAAACAGCGAGAAAATGGGTTTCGAAACAACTTTGAAAGCGAGCAACGACACTCCGAAATTACGCTTGCGTGAGTGGTTTAGCCGGAATAGGTAAAGAATCGAAAAATTTTACTTTTTTTCAATTGTTTAAATGTTTTAATTACTTCTTAAACATATTTTTTTAATTCACGTATAACATTATTTCAGAGATTTAAGAATACTCACTCAATAGCAATAATTTGTGGGTCCATGATCATTGCAGAATACCAATCGTGTTGATAAGTGAATTCCTGAAAAACAAAGAGCGTGTGAAACAGAATTACTCGAAAAATTTCGAAAATTCTCGAGAAATTCTCGAGAAATCGCGAAAAATGATTTGAATGGAAATGCGATAAACAGCGCGCTTTGCCTTATTGCGGAGTGTCGTTCGAGTTAGTTTATTATTATTTTTTATCGAAATTTTCTTTCAAAAATGGAATTTTTCTCGTTGATTTTTTTGGAAGGTTTTTGAGAATTTTTCTGAAATTGTTCGAGAATTTTCCGGGATGAGAATGATTGACTTCTCGAAAAATTTCCAGCAAAAATGTTTTATAATGATTTCTAGAAAATAGAACTAAAATTAGTACAAGTTTCAGACAACATCAGTAATTTCTGTTAGACATTACTGGAAATGTCACTACTTCGAAGCATGAAATCCCGGTCAGGTTTTAGAGAAATATGACTAATTCAATGTACTTCCTTTTCTAGAAGTTGCTACTCCATTTTGACACGACCACGACAACGTCCTCGAATGTTTGGCGCATTTTCAGCTCTGAAATGTGAAGAAATTAGAAGGAAAAATACTCTAACATTCGATTTGCTTTCGATTCCGGATAAACCACTCACGCAAGCGTGATTTCGGAGTGTCGTTGCTTGCTTTCAAACAGCGAGAAAATGGGTTTCGAAACAACTTTGAAAGCGAGCAACGACACTCCGAAATTACGCTTGCGTGAGTGGTTTAGCCGGAATAGGTAAAGAATCGAAAAATTTTACTTTTTTTCAATTGTTTAAATGTTTTAATTACTTCTTAAACATATTTTTTTAATTCACGTATAACATTATTTCAGAGATTTAAGAATACTCACTCAATAGCAATAATTTGTGGGTCCATGATCATTGCAGAATACCAATCGTGTTGATAAGTGAATTCCTGAAAAACAAAGAGCGTGTGAAACAGAATTACTCGAAAAATTTCGAAAATTCTCGAGAAATTTTTTTTTTTTATTTTCGTTTTATTCATTTTTACTATTTTTAATTTTTGTTTTATTCATTTTTTTTATTTTTTTTATTTTTGTTTTATTCATTTTTTTACTTTTTTAATTTTTATTTTATTCATTTTTTTTATTTTTTTTATTTTTGTTTTATTCATTTTTTTACTTTTTTAATTTTTGTTTTATTCATTTTTTTTATTTTTTTTATTTTTGTTTTATTCATTTTTTTACTTTTTTAATTTTTATTTTATTCATTTTTTTATTTTTTAAGTTTTTGTTTTATTCATTTTTTTACTTTTTTAATTTTTATTTTATTCATTTTTTATTTTTTTTATTTTCGTTTTATTCATTTTTACTTTTTTAATTTTTGTTTTATTCATTATTATTTTTTTTTTATTTTTGTTTTTTTAATTTTTACTTTTTAAATTTTTGTTTTATTCATTTTTACTTTTTTAATTTTTGTTTTATTAATTTTTTTCATTCATAATCAAGGGAAAAATTAAAACAAAAATTAATTTTCAAAAAATAAATATGAAAAAGATTAAAACAAAATTTGAAAAAATAAAACAAAATTAATTAAAAAACGAGTAAAACAAAAATTATAAAATAAAAAAGAAATAAATAAAAGAAAGATTTAAACAAAAATTGGGGAAAAAATAAAAGAAAAATTATAAAATTTAAAAAATAAATAAGAGAAAGATTTAAAAAAAACTTGGAAAAACAAAAAAATATATTAAAAAACGAGTAAAACAAAAATTGAAAAAATAAAAAAAAAATTGTTAATTGTTTATCGTATTTCTATTCAAATCATTTTCCGCGATTTCTCGAGAATTTCTCGAGAATTTTCGTGTAATTCTATTTCATACGCTACTTGTTTTTCTGGAATTCACTCGTCAACACGATTGGCATTCTGCAATGGTCATGGACCCACAAATTATTGCTATTGGGTGAGTATTCTTAAATCTCTGAAATAATGTTATACGTGAATTGAAAAAAATATGTTTAAGAAGTAATTAAAAAATTTAAACAATTGAAAAAAAGTAAAAATTTTCGATTCTTTACCTATTCCGGCTAAACCACTCACGCAAGCGTAATTTCGGAGTGTCGTTGCTCGCTTTCAAAGTTGTTTCGAAACCCATTTTCTCGCTGTTTGAAAGCAAGCAACGACACTCCGAAATCACGCTTGCGTGAGTGGTTTATCCGGAATCGAAAGCAAATCGAATGTTAGAGTATTTTTCCTTCTAATTTCTTCACATTTCAGAGCTGAAAATGCGCCAAACATTCGAGGACGTTGTCGTGGTCGTGTCAAAATGGAGTAGCAACTTCTAGAAAAGGAAGTACATTGAATTAGTCATATTTCTCTAAAACCTGACCGGGATTTCATGCTTCGAAGTAGTGACATTTCCAGTAATGTCTAACAGAAATTACTGATGTTGTCTGAAACTTGTACTAATTTTAGTTCTATTTTCTAGAAATCATTATAAAACATTTTTGCTGGAAATTTTTCGAGAAGTCAATCATTCTCATCCCGGAAAATTCTCGAACAATTTCAGAAAAATTCTCAAAAACCTTCCAAAAAAATCAACGAGAAAAATTCCATTTTTGAAAGAAAATTTCGATAAAAAATAATAATAAACTAACTCGAACGACACTCCGCAATAAGGCAAAGCGCGCTGTTTATCGCATTTCCATTCAAATCATTTTTCGCGATTTCTCGAGAATTTCTCGAGAATTTTCGAAATTTTTCGAGTAATTCTGTTTCACACGCTCTTTGTTTTTCAGGAATTCACTTATCAACACGATTGGTATTCTGCAATGATCATGGACCCACAAATTATTGCTATTGAGTGAGTATTCTTAAATCTCTGAAATAATGTTATACGTGAATTAAAAAAATATGTTTAAGAAGTAATTAAAACATTTAAACAATTGAAAAAAAGTAAAATTTTTCGATTCTTTACCTATTCCGGCTAAACCACTCACGCAAGCGTAATTTCGGAGTGTCGTTGCTCGCTTTCAAAGTTGTTTCGAAACCCATTTTCTCGCTGTTTGAAAGCAAGCAACGACACTCCGAAATCACGCTTGCGTGAGTGGTTTATCCGGAATCGAAAGCAAATCGAATGTTAGAGTATTTTTCCTTCTAATTTCTTCACATTTCAGAGCTGAAAATGCGCCAAACATTCGAGGACGTCGTCGTGGTCGTGTCAAAATGGAGTAGCAACTTCTAGAAATGGAAGTACGTTGAATTAGTCATATTTCTCTAAAACCTGACCGGGATTTCATGCTTCGAAGTAGTGACATTTCCAGTAATGTCTAGCAGAAATTACTGATGTTGTCTGAAATTTGTACTTCAAAAATACCGGAAATTAGGCGAATTCCTCAATTCTGCTATTTCTAATGAGCGATTTTTTCTTCTTTTTTTCATTTTTCTAATTTTTGTTTTAATTTTTGTTTTATTCATTTTTACTTTTTTTAATTTTTGTTTTATTCTTTTTTTTTTTTTTTTTTGTTTTATTCTTTTTTTTTTTTTTTTTTATTCATTTTTACTCTTTTAATTTTTGTTTTTGACGCCGAAGGTTTCGACGTCGAAGACGATAATCAATGATCTTTTGTTCTCGTATGCTAACTGTTTTCGGCCACAAGCACTCACGCGTTTCCAGCAATAAAATGGGAAACGGGGGACGTTACAGTTAGTATAAAAGAACACCTCAACACATTCATTTTATGCATTTTATGATTTTATCTTCCCGATTTCTTCGTTTCTTCGATTTTGATTTCTCCAAATAAACTATTGCCCAGCAAAAACCGAATCTTTTTCTTTTACATGGTGAGCCAGTTGGTTTTTGTCTGGAACAATGGTTGCTGGTAAGAGTTTGAGTGGGAAGCTGCGTCGTGCCATTGGATTGGCGAAATCGTTCCTTGGAGAGAAGTTGGCGGAGGAGAATGAAGGTCATGAGGATTTCGGTAAATTTGATGCTGAAGAACTTCACGAATTTCTGCGGCAAACTCAACAAGACTACGACCAATTGAAAGCTCAAGTCGACAAAATCCAAGGATACGAAGAGGAGTGGAACAAGCTGATATTACAAGATGCCAGTGAAGTCCAAGAAAAGACAAAATACATTGAGAAGTATGGATCGTACATGGGGATCCTCGAAGAAGGACGAATGCAGATGAAGGTCCTAGAAGATGTATATCGAAAAGGATGGGCGAGACTCAACAACATAGATACCAGAAAAGCAGAAGAAGTGTTCACACCCGAGGAACTATTCACAGTGAAGGGAGAAGCTGTCACAACTACGAGGAAGCTGTCAGGAAACGTGAACAAATATGGGATGGAGAAGCTGATGAACGAACAGGAGTACCCTATTATGGAAAGTCAAGAAATACCGGTGTCCAATGTGGGACCATCGGACCAACAGATGCTGAATAATGGTCAAGTGATGGTTACAATGTCTCCTTTCCAATTCGCGATGCCCCAATGGAAAGTACCAACGTTCGATGGAGACTACCTGGCCTGGATCTGGATTCAATCATGGAACGAATGCAGCTAGGAGATTTTGAGAAGCAGACTCTGCTGAAAACTGCTGTCACTGGAGAACCAGCAAAACTACTGAAAAGCCTTACTGTTCAGAAATATCAAGTAGCAATTGATATCTTGGAGCTACAATACGGAGGACTCCTACGTCACAAACATCTCCTTCTACAAAAGTCAGGAATCTGTCGAACATCACAAACAGCACATCTTCGGCAGTATTGCAAGAGTTCTACATCAATGCTCAGATGATTTTCAACGAACTCATGTCACTGGGATGTGAGATGGACAATCTAACCACTGCTGATACGATCGAAAACAAGTTGCCCTTCCGAGTGGTCAAGAAAGCTTACAGTCAAGAATGCCGAGACACTCCATTCACCGCCAGTGAGTTGCTACAGATGGTTGGAAAGATTTCACGGTCGGAAAGCTTGTTGACTGCAATCAAGCCGTCGAACGATCAACGGACTACAACAATGGCTGTGCAGAATCGTCATGGAAAGCACTCGTCAAACAATCATCAAAAAGAGAAAGTCAAGAAGCCGTGTTCGTATTGTGTGGAGGAAAGAATGATGCATCATTCAATGGATTGCCGAAGGTATGCTACTAATGAAGAACGAAAGACAAGAGCTGGTCAACTGAAATTGTGTTTCAAATGCCTCGACTCTGGACATGTCGCTCGTGACTGCATCTGGAAGTGCAAAGAGTGCCAAGGAAAACATCATTTCACAATGTGCCACAAAAGAGAGCAGCAAGGACAACAGCAGCAGCCACCGAAAGCTGGTGGACAAATGCAAAATGGATATCGAAACCAATGGAAAACCAATGGAAATGGAAATCGGCAACACCAACTGCCAGTAAGACCTACTCATGGAGGAGGCATTCAATCGTCAAAACCAGGTCCACAACAGTATGGAGGAGCGCCAAATCAAAATGCTCACCAATCGTGGAACAATAATCAACAATGGAACGGACAAAGAAGATATGGACAAAACCAATATCAAGGATCACATTATCGCGGAGGAGGACAGTCAACACAGACTCATATGACGGGAGCTACAGAAGGATTTGAAGGAGGAGATATGCACTTCGTTCAAGTTGCAGTGAATCAAGTGTCGACAATTCAAAAGATATCAACGAAACAGCAGGAATCGCCAATGGTTCAAGAAACACCAATGGATCAAAAAACACCGAGGAGTCAAGAGATGGATAGCGGAAAGACTTTGGAAGCAGTTATGGTTTACAAAGAAGAGGACATCAAGCCAAAGGAATTGTTGCCAGTCATCTTGATGACAGTGGATTTGCCAACTATCTACAAAGATGGACAGGAGATCGTCGGTACCGTGTTCTTCGATTCAGGATCCAACACAAGCTACATTTCAAACAAATTTGTGCAGTTCTTGGAATTGACACCAACAGGAGAGAAGAAGTTGCATTTGAGCACTTTCGCATCGCCACAATCGAAATCAAGCAAGACACACACCTACAACGTTTCAATCAAAACGAAGATGTTCACAAAATCAGTGGAACTGTGTGCCGTGGATCATATCGCCAACAACATTGTCACATCAGAGGTGGATCAGGACACTGTGGACAAACTACTCAATGGCCAACAATGCTCGTTGTATCGAGAAAGGAAAGATGTAGATATTCTCATTGGATTGGACAACTATCTTCATATGCTTGGACAAGTGAATACACTTCGACTGACCAATGGACTACAACTGAACATCACCGAATGCGGACCAATTGTTTCTGGACGAGAAAATCTGACTATGGAGGAATATACGGACACGATGTCAACAGTCACCGATTCAACAGGAGATCATGAAGTGAGGGAAGCGCTGTCAAAGTTCTGGAGTTTGGAAGCAATGGGAATCATTGATGTCAGTCCACAAACCAAATAGGACAAAGAAGCTGCAAAGTTTTTTCACGAAACCACCAAAAGAAATCCAGACGGAAGATTCGTCGTTCGCTTGCCGTTCTGCGACAAAGATCCAATCAAGGACAATCGTCAATTGTCGTGGGTTCGACTCATGAGTACCATCAGAAGACTGGAGAAGGATGAGAAATTTCATTACAAGTATGCGGATATCATCAAGGAGCAGATTGGATTGGATTTTATCGAGAAGATCCATGACGAGAAACAACGAGACGGAGAAGTCGTTCATTATTTGGCTCATCATCCAATAATCAAAGAAAGCTCCAAGAGTACGAAAGTCAGAATGGTTTTTGATGGATCGGCGGAACTGTCAAAGAAGGAACGTTCACTGAATGACCATCTTCATACCGGAGAAAGATTGCTGCCAGATATTGCTGGAGTTCTACTGAGAATCCGAAATGGAAGAATTTTAATTTCCGCTGACATACAGAAAGCCTTCCTTCAAATGGAATTGAATATAGCGGATAGGGACGCAACAAGATTTCTATGAATGGAACCAGGATCAAAGGAGCTGGAATGTTATCGGTTCAAGCATGTGCCGTTTGGATTGAAACCGTCGCCGTATCTACTGAATCAAGTGTTGAAGACTCTACTGGAAAATCAAAACAATGAGATGGCAAATACCATGCTGAGATCGCTGTACGTAGATAACATCTACTTTTGTGTCAACAACGTCGAGGAAGCCAAACAATTCTATCACTACTCAAAGGAAGTATTTGCTCAAGCTCAAATGAATTTGTGCCAAAATGTGAGCAATTGCCAAGAATCGAATGGATCCTTCATGCTGAATGAGAAATGTGAGCCAGAAGCTGAGATGCAGAAACTTCTTGGTGTGAAATGGGATACCAAATCAGATGAATTGATTTTTGCGCTTCCGGAGATCAAGTCGGAGTTACTCACCAAAAGAAAAACTTTAGAGACCATTGCTGGAATCTACGATCCTCAAGGATACTTGACACCAACTACACTATCTGGAAAGTTGTTCTTTCAAATGCTAAATGATTCAAGTTGGGATGAACCACTATCAAAAGAACAGCATCTTCATTGAAACAAAATTGTGAAGGACTGGACTGGAGATCAATGGAGGATTCCAAGAATGCTATTCAACGAGACTCAATGGATGAATGCTACAAGTGTACAACTACATGTTTTCACGGATGCAAGTAAACTTGGTTATGGTGCAGTGGCATATTTAAGATTGGTCAACAAGGATGAAGCCGGATCACAATTTTTGATGTCATAGTCGAGAGTCACGCCGAGGAAAGGACATTCCATTCCACAATTGGAAATGCTGGGATTGCTCTGTGGAGTTCTACTGGCGAAGTACATAGTGAAGGAAATGGACCGAAAGTTCGACAAAGTGTACATCTGGACCGATTCAATGTGCTGTCTGGATACCCTCAAAAGTGGTTCGAGTGGAAATCAGTTTGTCAAGAACCGCGTCAAAAGGATTCAAGAGCTATCAGAAGAAATCGGACTCATCGAATTCACACATGTCGCTGGAAAGTTGAATCCAGCTGATTACCTGACCAGAGGATTAACCTTCGAAGAATTGAAACATTCCGGAACGTGGCTTTATGGACCAATGTTTCTACAAGACACCAAAGAGTTGCGAATTCGAAAATCATCATCTGAGCCATCGTCAACATCAACATTGGTAACAACTACGGAACCAGAGATCCCAATCGATCCATATCGCTTTGGATCGTTTCATCGTATGTTGAGGACTGTTATGATCATCGTCAACTTCATAACACTTGGAAAGCTGAACAATCTTCAAAAAGCGTATCGTGCCAGACGAATGCTGTACCGATGGGCACAATGGATGTCACCACCGTCCAATGAAACAATCAAATTACTAAGACTCACAAAGGACAACGAGGACATTTGGATTTACACTGGAAGAGTCAACCAACGACCATTAGTATACTTGCCACAAGGAAGGATTGCAAAGCTGCTGATATTGGATATTCATCGTTCATGCAATCACTCAAGCCCACTCTTCACGCTAACTCAACTACGGACTGCTGTTTGGATACCAAGAGGAAGATCGTTTACGAAGAAGGTTCTACAAGAATGCTACGGATGCCGAAATTTGAGAGCACAGCCATATCAACATCTAGAGTTTGGAGGATTCCCGGATTCACGAGTGAAACCCGCTAAACCCTTCGAGAACTGTGGAGTAGATTATGCTGGACCTTTATCAGTCAAAGTGGATGGAGTCGTCAAAGAAATATACTTCGTGCTGTTCACTTGCTTGTATTCGAGATTCGTCTACACTGAAGTTGTTCGTGATATGGAGACAACAACATTCCTTCATGTCTTGAGACATCTTTGTGCAATCTACGGAATTCCGAAATCGATCATTTCTGACAACGCTGTTCAATTCAAGATGATGAGTAAAGTACTGGAATCGCTGAAGAATCAACAACGGAGTGGAATCGTTGTATTCGAATCCGAATACTACTACGTAGTGGTTGTTGGGAATTGTCAACCCAACCATTTCAATATATTGTTCCCCCTCTTTATCCCTGCCTCTTTCGTACTTTCCTCCCACCTACATCCCTGTGTCATCTGTACAAAACACGCCCCTTTATGACTTGTACAGAACACGCCCCTTTGTCACTTCTGTCCGCTTCACGACACATGGTCTTCATTCTGCTCTGTGAAGAGAAGCTAGCCGGCTTCTCATTCCTTTTTTTTCCCTTTTTACTTATACTTTTTGTTGCTCTTTATTCTTTCATTTATGAAATAAATAGTTTAATTACCCAAGTTTGAGGTCTGGCATATCGGAGTAAAGGCGAGCAAAATCCCCCACACATTGGTGCATCGACCCAATCGAAAAAGGAGCAAATTCCGCGTGGCACCCCGATATTCTATTTGGACACCAAGCTTGTCAACTACTGCAGTCTACTAAACTACTAAACTGTACGTTACAAAACATGATTTCTTCAAAAATAGAAAATGTTTATCTCAAAATGATCCATTCTATGGAATCAGAGAATAGAAAAGCGGGACAAGTGCGAGAGTTTTTGGAAAAAAATCGAGATACTACCCCAACAATCATGGTGAAAGCGAAACTTAACGCTCACCTCAATACGCTAGACAAGAAGATCGACCACCTGAAAATCGCGATTCAAAGCTTTGTGGATGAAGCCGCGAAGTACCAAGCAGTTGATGAAAAAGAAAAAGATGTGTACAGCAAGCAGATGAGATCAGCGGAACAAACTGTTACGGATGGAGAAGAAATTTACGCTTGTGGAACCGAAATACAGGAAATTTGGCGATTCTTGGAAAACGCGAATTTGACGGCAACGGATCACATTAAAAAGGACGCGGCCGTCACAACACCAACACCAATGGATAATGGAAGCTCAGATGGAGTAACAAGCAACAATGGCTACGCTTCACTACCCAAAATCCAGATACCATATTTTGATGGTAATATGACCCAATTTGCTAACTTTTGGGCAATATTCGAAGATGCCTTCGATAATAAGAACCTGTCAAATATGACAAAATTCACATATCTACATTATTATCTGAAAGGACCGGCTTTGGAATTGATCAAGAGGTACGCAATTCATGGAGACAATTACGCAGCAGCAGTCAAACTCCTTAAGAAACGCTACGGTAACCAGGAAACGGTCATTGAAGAGTTAACTGATCAACTGAAATTTATCCAACCAACTTCGAACTCAATCGCGGATCAGCAGAAGATGTTCGACAAAATTTTCATCATAATCGACCAACTACGCAGATTCAACGAGAATGTCGATGTTAGAATGGTTAAGACCATGATCATAGGAAAATTTTCGACCCAACTACGCGAAAAAATCTTACGAGAAAAAGAAGACGATGCCGAGAAAGACTATATTTGGAATATTGAAACCATGATGGAAAAGATCGAAAAGATTTTGGAACGAGAACAGAAATTGTTCGCATGCTTGGAAACCCTCCCAAAGGTCAATTCGAACGATCCCAGAAGCCGAAACTTCAACTTTACCAATACGATCAACTCTACTACTCCTATTGAAAATAAGTCGTCATGGAAGAACAACGACTTCAAACCATTCTGTAAGCTTTGCCATTCAAAAGATCACAACATTTCTGATTGCAAGTTCTCGTCACCTCAAGAAAAACGGCAATTTCTCAAAACCCAGACAAAAAGATGCTGGAATTGCCTTGGACGAAATCATCAGACCAAAGAGTGCAAATCGACGGCGCGGTGTAAAAATTGCAACTCCAATCAACATCATACTGTACTTTGTGTTCCTTACAACAAAGAGCACAAAATTGCAAACGTAGGAGCAGAAAAGAAAAAAGATCACACGAGCCATCAATACGACAAGGCAAACGCTAACACCACAACCAATTTGTGCACAGTGCAAGGAAAAAAGAAGACGACGGTAACAAATTTGATGGAAGTGAAAATGCCTACTGCAGGAAAATTGCTGACTTTGAAAATCGACGCCTTCAATCAGAAGTCCAAGAATTGGGAAAAAGTTTCGGTATTTTTGGACAATGGAGCAAGCAACAGTTACGTGTCTCATAATATAGCGGAAGGATGGGACCTACCAAAACTTGGATTTACGCGCTTCAGTATGCAAACATTCGGAAATTCGTTGAAAGATCAAAAAATGGATGTTACGCAAGTGATTATACGAGACAAGTGTGGATCGATAAATACGCTGAAAGTCATGGTGGCTGAAAAAATGGCTGGAAGATTAAACAAAGCACGCCTCACAACAAAGGATTTGGAACATATCAAGACGATGAACTTTGAGATCAATGAAGAAGCACTTAATAGTTACGCTGATCCTGATATCACCATTGGAGTGGACTATATCAATGAAATTTGGGATGGAAACACTCACCAACTTCCGTCAGGTATTCATCTCATCAATACGAAATATGGATGTACGACCTATGGAAAACCATTCGAATCTGATGAAACAATTGAAAATCCGATATCCTTCAACAACTCAGTTCAAACTGATGAAAATGATTTTCAAATGGAATTCGAGACTCTGAACCAAGACGAGTTCACTGGATCTTTGAAAGAAGAGAAGAAAATCGAAAATGCAAAAGTTCACGAAAGCTTCAAAAGAACAATCGAGAAGAGAGGAGATCGATATTACGTACGCTTACCGTTGAAACCAGGAGCTCAAAATCAACTGCCAGACAATTATGGAATTGCATTACGCCGCCTGGAAAGTGTTACAAAACAATTTCAACCAGATGTACTTAAAGAAATCGACAAAATCTTCAAGAACCAGGAAAAGGACGGAATAATCGAAGAAGTTCCCCACGATGAAAGAAACGTGGGATTCATTCACTATAATCCTCATCAACCAGTCATCACTCCCCAGAAGACAACTACGAAAGTACGCGTTGTTATTGATGGAGCCAGTCATTTGAGGAACAAACCGTCACTAAACGACATGTTATATCAAGGACCTGTCATTCTTCCGGAATTGGTTCATCTATTCTTACGCTTCAGATCTGGTGAAACCGTCATCATTTCTGACGTCGAGAAGGCTTTTTTGCAAGTTTACCTGCACGAAGAAGACAGAGATGCAACAAGAGTTTTATGGCTGAAGGACATTACAAAACCAGCTACGAAGAAGAACCTCGTCATATTCAGATTCAACCGAGTCATTTTTGGATTGAATTCAAGTCCATTTCTACTAGCTGGAACAATACTTCATCATCTGGAAACATCAAATCACCCACTCACTTCGGAAATTCAAAACAACATGTACGTCGACAACTTGGCAATGACTACAGATAAGCACGAATTATCGCAACTTCAAGCAATTTACGCTGACTCAAAAGGTGTTTTCAATGAGATGGGAATGAATTTACGCGAATTTCCCACAAACAACAAGGATTTGTGGAATTGGATTCCAGAAAAAGATCGATGCAAAGATCAAGAAGTCAGATTTCTGGGAATATGTTGGAATGCTAAAGAAGATCATCTACACATCAAGTACCAAATTAAGAAAGCTGACACATGGACCAAACGGGCTGTTTCAAGCACCATTGGAGCTTTCTACGATCCTCAAGGACACACTACGCCTCTCATCCTGCCTCTGAAGATATTTCTGTCAAAAATCTGGGACCAAGAATTCGATTGGAACGATCAATTACCAACTCCATTGATCACAGAATGGGATAATCTTTTGCGAAAAATTGAAGAATTCGAGAAGCAACTTCCGAGAAAAATATTCTCGAAAACTGGAAACAACACCATAATCACCTTCTCAGACGCTAGCCAAGAAGTTTACGCAGCCTGCTCTTACGCCGTCAATCAATATGGTTCAAATTTGGCATTTTCGAAGACGAAACTGAAACTGGCAAAGGCAAAATGGACTATTCCGAAACTCGAGCTAGCTGGAATAAATCTCGCGATGGACACAACGAAAACTGTAGTACGAGCACTCAAAACTGGCGGAATGAGGGTGGACAAAGTATTCATACTAACGGATAGTGAAATTGTGATTGGATGGCTAAAAGCTCAACCTGGAAAAAAGGAAGCTGGAGTTTATGTAAAAAATAGACTTCAAACGATTCGAGAGATGACAGATGAATTGGAAAAAGGTGGAATCGCAGTCAACTTTGGATACGTCAGTACGCTCGTCAATCCCGCAGATGTAGCATCAAGAGGATGTTCAAAAGACGCGCTACAAGACAATTGGTGGACAGGACCTGAGTTCATCAAAGAAGAAGACACCGAAAAATGGCCGAAAACGACAAAGCTTTTCAAACTGACCGACGTGAGCGGAGAATTGGAGATTAACCACGTCAACTTTCCACAACAATACGAAAGAGAACCAGATTCTACAGTATTTGATTGCAAGAAAACAAACTCCTTTTCAAAAATGATACGCATCGCTTCCTACGTCAATCGATTCATCAGAAGATCGATTAAATCGCTTCCAGAAGCCTCCAAGTCAAGAATTTACGCATCATTGCCCGAATTGAAAATTGACGAGCCTGAGACACAAGTACCAAACTACTTGGAAGTCAAGAATGCAGAAATCACACTGTTACGCGATCAACAAAAAGTACTGATGGCGAAAGATCTTAAGAAATTACGCAATCTCAATATCAAAACGGATGAAAATGGATTGTTAAGATGCCATGGAAGACTGGAACATGCAGAACTATCTACAAGCCGAAAGAAACCAATTTTGATTCTGGAGAAGTCAACTATTGCAAATCTCGTCATACGCCATCATCATCAATATTGGCATGGCAGTACGTCACAAACGGTTGGGTTTATACGAAGGAAATTCTGGATCCCAAAACTGAGACAAAATGTGAAGAAAGTACGCTCGAAATGCACACCTTGTCAGAGATTGCACAAAGCGGCTTACAAGTACCCCGATATGGCAAATCTACCAGCATCAAGAGTACGAAGATCAAGACCATTTCAACACATTGGATTGGATTACTTCGACATCAAGCAGAAAGACGGATCGAAAACGAAAGTCTTCGGATGTATCATCATTTGTTTGACAACCAGATTAACTCATTTGGACATTACTCAGAATTTGAGTACAGTTTCATTCCTGAATGTTCTACGAAGGTTTTTTGCCATAAGAGGAATACCGGACTCGATCACTTCAGACAATGCGCCTCACTTCATTTTGGCAGATGACATGATAAGAGATGCCAAAGGAACGATCGACGAAATTCACGAAAAATTGGAAATTTTCGCAGCTGAAAGAGAGATCAAATGGAAATTTAACACACCATTTTCACCATGGAAAGGTGGAAGTTTTGAGAGACTCATTCGAATAACCAAAGAAGCACTCAACAAGTCACTTGGAAGGAAATTCCCGACAGAAGAGGAATTACGCACAAGCTTATTCGAAATTGCGGATTCGATGAACAAACGACCATTGACTTACGCAGAAGACGATATCGATGAAATTCGACCAATCAGACCTATTGATTTTCTTCAGAAACATTTTGAAATCTACGACCCAATCTCAGCTATTGCAAATCAAGCTCAAGATCAAGATGATGAATACCACACACCTGAAGAAATCATCCAACTGAAGACAAAGCAAGAAGCGAGACAATACTTGAATTCTTCTTACGCTATGACCGAAAAATTCTGGAAAATCTTCAACGAGAACTACTTGAACCAACTACGAGAAACTCACAAGCTTCGAATGGACAACAAAAAAGGTACCGATGAAGTCCCAAAAGTAGGAAAAGTCGTACTTATTTGTGATGAACGTTATCCGAGAAACTTCTGGAAATTGGGATAAATTACGAATGTCATTACGAACTCCAACAATATCACGAGCGAAGTGGAAGTTACATATATGACAAACCCCGATGGAAACGGATGGAAGAAGAAAACAGTTCGAAGACCGCCAAACTTATTAGTACCTTTGGAATTGGATGAAGACGAAAGTACCACATCAGGAGAAGACTCAATGAAGGAAACGGACAATTCGAACCATGCAGACTCTAAAGATAAATTACTCAATGGAAGATACAACCTGCGAAACCGAAAGAAAAACAACTATTCGGAACAAGAGAAAGACTTTCTGTGCACTTCTCAGAAAGTTCATACAAATTTCTCACACATCTGGAATTCGTGGAAGACTCTTTTATTGATGTTCTGCTTGGCAACATTTACGACACTCACAATGGCAGAAACTGGTCAAATCAAAGAAATTTGCACTGACAGTGGATTACGTCTCAATGTGAACGGAGTTTCAAAATGGGAAGTTTGCTCAAGAGAATATTCCACTCAACAAATCAGCGAGAAAACTGAAAACTACGTGGAAGTTCTTATCCCTGCCAATATCAAACTAAGAAGTCACAAAGTTACGATCAAAAGAGCAAAGGAAGATGGAATTACTACAACAGACATCACTTGCCCAGCTGTGTCAATTTGCGAAACAATAAAATGTTTTTGGTGCACAGCTACAATCACCAATCCAGAATGCAACCCTACGCTATCCATTTCAATGCTTGGATTCACCTTATATGTAATTTTCTCATGTTGCTACATAATCGCCAAAGTGAAGATGCCCATCGGAGGACCATGCTTATTAGCAATCCAGATTAGTTGGTACGCGTTAGTATTCAGCATCATTCTTGTCAAGACAATTTGGAACTGTCTGAAAGTCACAGGCCAGAAAATCAACAAATGGGCAGCGAGGAATTGGAGAACGATGCGCGAACATAATCCGATTCTATCAGTGCAAGCTCAAAGAAGACGATTTTACGACGTTTTAACAATTATCGGGATCCTTCTGGTATTGAGCCACATCACCTCAGCATGTCAAGAAATCGACATTTCCACATCTAAGGAAAAAATTTGCATAATTAAAGAAAATGGAGACTTGAAGTGCAGAATCAAGACATCTGAATTACTCACCATGAGCCCAATGAAACGTGAAGCCTGCCTTCGAATTTCGAGAAATGGAACAGCTACGAGGGAAATACGCATTCATTGGATCAATATCGAACTACAGTGCGAAAAAGAGGTCATCACATATTCAAGAGATACGATTCAGAAGGTGATGAGTTCGAAAAGATGCCCACACGTTGGAACTTGTTCGGGAAAGAAATGCGACAAGATTTTAAGAACCTCAAAAATTGAAGAACTGGAAGAAGTGAATGGACATTTGGGATTCACAGGATGCGTGGTCAGCTGTGGAGACATAGCCTGCGGATGCTTCTTTCCCAGTACAGGATGCTTGTTTTATCGTGTTTTCGCCGAAGCAGTTAGCCAAGATATATACGAAATATTCCGATGTGAAACTTGGCAAGAGAAGCTCAATGTAAACGTTACTATTACGAAATTGGCATCGAAAAATCCGAAACAAACGACAACCGAGAAAAAGCTGACAATCAACAACCAAGTTTTGATTGGAAAGAATGAAATGATGTTGAAATCGATCCACATACCGTACTCACCTATTCTCAATTCATGGTTTATCAGAAAAAACAATACAGTGGCAACGTGGCAAGAAAATGAATTTCCAACTGTGAGATGTTTGACTGAGCCGGAAGCAGAATCGATGAATTGCACATTCGAAGAGAATTGCAAATGTGACCCTAGTGAAGAAGAAATGCACTGCACTTGCAAGGATCTGAACATGTACGAAAAGATGACCGACTTAAATTACGCTCTTCCGAAAACTACTCCAATTTGGCAAATCAGGAACACCATTGAAGGAGAAACAATGGCCTTTTCAGACCAAGCAACTATGGCTGAATTATCCATTAGTGTCGACGAACTGGAAGACGCTATCATCATCAAAACCATTGATAAATGTTATATCGAAGATACGTACGCTGAAGGATGCTACAATTGCGAAGAAGGATCAAAAGCAGTTATCAAATGCACATCAAGGAAATATGAAGTGATAGCTGATATCAACTGTGAGAAGGAACAATTTGCCGTTCCATGCAATTCAACTGGATTCAACTCGACCATACGATTTTTCACGACTTCGGCACAACTTCGAAGAACATGCTCATACAACTGTGGAAAGAATATTCAAAACTTCACCATCACATCTACGCTAAAATTTCATGGATCAATGTGCGACGCAACATGGAGAGTTATCTCAGGACAAAGGAAGATAACAGAAGAATTCGAAATCCCAGACGTCTACCATTTGTGGGAAGTATACAAATCGTTCATGTTCACCATGTTCACCACTGTGTTTTGCATAGCCGTAGTTGGGCTCAGTTTAGCTGCATTGACCTACGCCTACGGAATGAGAACGACTACGATCATCGCCCTGCTGATATTCAAACTACTAAGAGAAATACTTAGACTACTGAAATTACCTTTTGTTTTGATTCAAAGGATATGCCGAAAGATCAGACAATTGAGACGGAGACAACCGGAGAATATCGCACTACTATCCATTGTATTTATACTCATGTGGCTTAGGCTTAGGCTTAGGCTTAGGCGCAGCCGCGTAGCGGCTGCCGCCATTTAGGATGAGCTTCCACTGTGGCTAGATTTTGAATTACGTGAATTGTTCTAGTTTGGAATAACTCAGTTGAAGTGTGTCAGGGGGTGCCAAAAATTTCAGAGCGTGTGTATCTCGACAGGAGCTACCACTTGTCTGTTGGTCGAAAATTTTTATCGGTCAAATCTGGGTCACAATTTGAAGTAGAAAGCTGAAAAACCATTTTCGGCCTTATTTGAAAGCCCGAAACTCAGCGCCTCCTCGTACAATTTGCACAAAAATTCATTGGGGAATGAAAGGGTACTTCGTTAATCACAGGTAAAAAAATTAGAAAATTAGGTCAACTGGCTGACCTACAATTCCTTTTTTAGTCATTTAAATCAAAATTTCTCGAAAACGGCTCCTACAATTTTTCTAAATTTTATATATGTCATAGTTTCAAGGGTCGCCAATATGGCTGTTAAGGTCGCATCTCTTAACTCCGCCTGTAACGCCCGTGACGCTGAAAATTGTGTCAGAAAATTGAGAAATTCGTAAATTCTCGATGACCCCTCCTCACGTCGTTATTGTAGTATGATGTTATAAATAGAAATGAATTCTGGCAAATATTTCATTTTCAATTTTCAATTTCATTTTTATCGAGGATTTCATAACTGCTTGCATTTTTGAATGTATTTGAGTGTTTCGGTATGTGAAAACATGAGTTATAACCCTGAAATGTGCATTTTTCCAATAAAATTTCAGCGTGCAGAATGCCCGAATGATCCCTACATCCTGCTCATCTTAAATCTGAAATGAATTTGAAAACATTTCACGAGAATTGGAGGAATGGACCAGGAAACTCCAAGAAATGAATAAGCTGACGACGGAGAAGGAAGACACAGTCCGCATGCGAGGGCAGCGTGATCATGCTAATGTGAGTTTGCAGTTCTTTGCACTGGAAAACGCAGAATAGTGGCTCAAAAACCGGGTTTCCTGCTCATTTCTGCGAGTCGAGATACAGTATTGGTGGAGAGAGAGAGCGCGCAGAGAGAGAGCAGAGAGAGAGCGCAGAGAGAGCGCAGAGAGAGAGAGAGCGCAGAGAGAGAGAGAGAGAGTGCAGAGAGAGCGCAGAGAGAGAGAGAGCGCAGAGAGAGCGCAGAGAGAGAGAGCGCAGAGAGAGAGAGAGAGAGAACGCAGAGAGAGCGCTGAGAGAGAGAGCGCTGAGAGAGGGAGAAAGCGCAGAGAGAGAGCAGAGAGAGTGAGAGAGAGAGCGCAGAGAGAGAGCAGAGAGAGAGCGCAGAGAGAGAGCAGAGAGAGAGAGAGCGCGCAGAGAGAGAGAGCGCAGAGAGAGCGCAGAGAGAGAGCAGAGAGAGAGAGAGCGCAGAGAGAGAGCAGAGAGAGAGCGCAGAGAGAGAGAGAGAGAGCGCAGAGAGAGAGAGAGAGAGAGAGAGAGAGCGCAGAGTGATAGAGAGAGAGAGAGCGAATGCGAAAATGCGAAAATGGCGACCAAGGTGCAACGTGCATTGAGAGACTCGAGGACTGTGTCGAGATGTATCAGCGGCTGAAAATGGAGTCCGACAAGATTGAGCAATTTTAGGAGGAAATGGAGGGCAAATTCTATAAATACGCTGCCAGCGACCGTCCGGAAGAAGCGCAAGTCGTCGAGGAGCACGTTAGCGAATGGTATCGGAACGAGGCGGCAATGAACAACGCCGCGGATTTGCAGAAGCAGTTGAAGAGAACTTTTCCAGACAAAATCTTTTTTTGGCTGAAAAACTGAAAAACACATTTTCCACTGTTTTAAGCTTCCTAAAATCCCTTAAAATGTCTGAAAATCAATAAAAATTAATGAAAATTAATAAAATTCTGCAAAAAATGGAGTAATTTCACATTTTGCGGCACTTTTTGTTTTTTTTTTGTTTTGCTCTTTCTAGACGAAAGCGCAAAGAAACCAGACATCTATAACTGTCTGCGTCTCTCAAAACTTTGAATGGATGTATCTCGGCTCACAACTGGTCTGGAAGCTTGGTTTTTGAGCTCATTTTTCGCTGCTCAAATGCTAAAAATGTTCGATTTTCAGCGAACGGGCCGTCAAAGTTCCGGAACCGTTGAGCGAAGAATTAAGTGATGAACACCGTCGGTGTTTAGAAAAGTGGAGAACCTGTTAAAAGCTTGGGACTGGGGGCAGTCACAAAAGGGAGATTTAGGATGCTACCTATGTTTTAATGGTAGAAAAGTTGAGAATCCTGGTAGAAAAGTTGAGAATCCTGAATAAAGCATTGTATTTGAAGAAAAAAAAATCTGTTCAATCCTAAATAGGACGCTTTTCAACGGAGCCCGGTGGAACATTTTAAAAATCCCCTGAAAAAGCCAAAACCTATAATTTCACAGAATATTGCCCGGTTAAAACTGATACAAATATTTTTGATATATTTCTACCGGAGAAACATCTTTAAAAACCTTTAAAAACCTTTAAAGTGAAATTGCAAGTTTTTCACCGGTGTAAAATATTTAAAAACCCATGTAAAAGCTAAAACGTTTAATTTTACAGAGTGTACTCGATTGTTCGAGTACTAATCCATAATTTGAAAGCGAATAATTCCTTTCGCGTCTAATCCTCTTTCCCCTAACAAGGGAACCTCGAATAGAAATCCTCCTAACTTTTTTTTAAAATTTGACCACAGGTACTTTCGACTATGGGAAATTCAGTACACATAGTGGCTATCTGCGCAAACTTCTGGAAATCGAGATATTTCGATCTGAAAATCCGGGGCTCTGCGCCCTTTCCTCGCCTCCTTCCTTCCCCTTCTTTCTTATATACATTCCACGCTGTAGGAAAAACAAGCAGCGGTGGCCGAGGGGTAAAGAGGGGGATGCGAGTATATTAAGCGTGGGTTCGGTTTCGCTTCACGGCAAAATTTTTTTTGCTTTTCTGATTTTGCTTTTTTTTCAAGTTTTAAAAATTTTACAGAATCATGATAAAAAAAGATGAAACAATCTTTGATCTGCCTTTCCAGACTCAGAAAAATTTTATTCATTATTTCATTTTCTATTCATTGTTTTACCTTATTTTTCCTGTTTATTTTTATTCCTGTCATGATAGATGTTGAGAAAGTTTTTGACTATGTCTATGCTTCCATGCGGACTTCCAAGTCATTGGCTGCTGGTTTGACACTGTCAATGGCACTTTGACCCTTCCAGCTACTCCACGAGTCCACCAAAAGTAGAGCATCTTTTGGCATAGATGAGTCAAAAACGACTTTTTCAAATAATACTTTCATCAAGTGTTTCGTAATGATGCGAACTGTGACAGGTTACCATCAAATTTGATACTTTGTAGTGGCCTTTTTTGGGGAACTTTCCACCTTTCTGTTTCAACGTCACGAACAACTTTGGATGAAGTGTCCCATCGGCAGAAATCAACGGAAGCACTGTATAAGAATTGGTCGTGGAAGACACATTCTGGACGACACAATTAATATTGTCCGATCCAGTGAAGGCCAAAGTTCTTGCAGTTTTCATCTCCAGCTGAAATCCGCTTTGATCAGCGTTGAAGACGTTGGATTTGGGATACATGGAAAGGATTTGATTGGTCTCTTTGACGAAATCCTTGGAGTTATTCTCGATTTTGTCTCGATTTCTGTGCCGGACACTCGCTTCGAACTTCGTGATTTTCCGGGATGATAGTCCAAATCCTCGTTGTCATTTCCAAACCAATCATCCGGAGAAACAAATTTAATATCCATCTTAATTCGATTGATGATATCCACAATCAGAAATCGAAGCTCAACAAAGTCTCCATTACCAAACTGGACCATGTTCGGTTTTCCAGGGAGATCTACAACATCGTCGTAGACGGTGATATTGTGAAACTCCTCATCTTCGTGACTCCAATCTACAAATAGTTGAGCTCAAAAAGCGGTGCTTTCGTTGATTTCTGCCGATGGGACACTTCTTCCAAAGTTGTTCGTGACGTTGAAACAGAAAGGTGGAAAGTTCCCCAAAAAAGGCCACTACAAAGCATCAAATTTGATGGTAACCTGCCACAGTTCGCACATCATGACGAAACATTTGATGAAGGTATTCTTTGAAAAAGTCGTTTTTGACTCATCTATGCCAAAAGATGCTCTACTTTTGGTGGACTCGTGGAGTAGCTGGAAGGGTCAAAGTGCCATTGACAGTGTCAAACCAGCAGCCAATGACTTGGAAGTCCGCATGGAAGCATAGACATAGTCAAAAACTTTCTCAACATCTATCATGACAGGAATAAAAATAAACAGGAAAAATAAGGTAAAACAATGAATAGAAAATGAAATAATGAATAAAATTTTTCTGAGTCTGGAAAGGCAGATCAAAGATTGTTTCATCTTTTTTTATCATGATTCTGTAAAATTTTTAAAACTTGAAAAAAAAGCAAAATCAGAAAAGCAAAAAAAATTTTGCCCTGAAGCGAAACCGAACCCACGCTTAACACAGGTGATTTGCGGTTAGTCTATTATATCTCCGAGTGCAAAAACCACCTATAAAACACATATCGGCGAGAAGGGTGTACATGTAATATATATATCGCGAGCACTTGCGATAAGTCTATAATAAGTCTAAATTCTGCATATCAGCGAGAAGATGATGCCAATATGATTTCTAACTTTTTTACCCACTAAATTGTCGTTTTTTTCTCGTTTTTTTTCAACTTTTCAACTTTTTTTTTTAAACTTTTTTGTGTCATTATAACTAATTTTTAGCAGAAGTCCAACACGGCACCCTCGATTGGAAATCGAGGTAGAGCAGCAACAGACGCGGACAGTAACGTTTATTTAGTAAACTGTCTGCGTCTCGCTGTTTTTCTGCGTCTTTTTGTTTTTTCGAAATCCTTCTGTTTTCTCGAAATCTTTCTGTTTTTTCGAAATCTTTCTGTTTTTTCGAAATCTTTCTGTTTTTTCGAAATCCTTCTGTTTTTTCGAAATCTTTCTGTTTTTTCAAAATCCTTCTGTTTTTTCGAAATCTTTCTGTTCGAAATCTTTCTGTTTTTTCGAAATCTTTCCAACCAACCTCTGTGATATTTCTAGGCGTTCGCTGTAACCCGTTTTATATGAAGTTTTGCAGGATGCGAACTCCAAAAACATCTTCGATAAGGTTACAAACGATTTTCTGTAGATATTCATATTGAACCTATTTGAGGTTGAAGAGGTTGAGCCTCAAATGGCTTTTTTTGGTGTTTCCCAGTCGACTCGTTCATACATTCCAGTTGAAAAAAAATTGCTTAAGCATATGACACGTTAGTTTTCTCCCCGAATTAACAAAAAATCTCGTTTATATATAGGTTATGTCATTGCCGGGTTCCAACAAGAAGAGAATGATGACATGACGACTTATGTCTACGCCTTATTGCACTGCGTCCTCGAGAATAAAATGTGAGAGGCGATTTTAAAACTTTGTAGACAGAATTTTTACAGCAACCGAACTCGGGCGGAGTACAATAAAAGGAACGGAAAAAATGCAAGTGAAAAGGAAGCCAGTCGACTGAAGGCAGTTTTCGAAGTTTTCGACTACTGCACAAAAGGAAAAAAACAGCAATCACAGGTAACTTCCTTTCCTTCGTCGCTCTTTGAAATCTGAAACTTCTCACAGAGAGTACCTTTAGTTTACTTAATTTCAACTAACCGCTCTCCGTAATTGCAAAATGTTTTCCTCGAAACATAATCAATAAGCGAGAATCAAACGAAAAAATTTAGTTGATCGAACTACAAATGTTCAGCGGAGAGAAATGAATACGAAATGAAAATGGTGATCACGCACTTACTCTTTCGTGCTCATTTTTAGAAAAATATTATAGCAAAAAGACGCACGAGGCCGCAGTAGTAAACATAAATAAAATATTTATCGGGCGCTATCTTAGTTGGGGGGGAGGTCCACTCGTTTTTAGTCATTTTTAGAGCTTTTTTATGCTAACTAAGTTATTATTAACAAATAAGCAAAAAAAATCCAAAAAAAAAATTGCAAAAATTGCTCATCGTTGAATCGCGCCACGCGTAAAAATAAGTGGAATCGTAGTTTTCGTGTCAAGAGTAAGCGCCACGCGTGAAAAAACAACTTACAAATATTTTAACAATAGCAACAAACATTTTCAAAAAAAAATCAAGAAAAAAGCTCCAAAAATGACTAAAAACGAGTGGACTCCCCAACTAAGATAGCGACATTTAGCGAAGTTTGAAAATGAACACATTTCTTAAAAATAGATATAGATATAAAATTAGAGGAAATATTATTTCTCACGTTTTCTTACAGGAAACTAATGTTCGATGACGACGATCACGAAGAGGACATGGACATAAACGACGACTGCACAAACGCTACTGCACAAATCGAAGATGAAGACGACGAATCGAAACTTGTCGACACTATCGATTAGTAATTTTCATTTGAATTAAATTTGTGCCGTTTGAATTAAATGTTGTAGACCCATTTTTTGTTGATTTTTAATATCACTGTTTTTTTCCTCATTCAACAGAACATTCTTTTTTAAATAAATTTTCATGGATTACTACTGTCCGATTTTGAGAATGCAATAGATTTATAACGGTGCTCGCGATAGGACAAATATGTACTACTTTTGCTCGCGATAAGCAGGATATGTGCAGTTTATAGGTGATGACTCGCGATTTGTCTATTATAGACTGATTACAAGCTCTATCTCCCGTACCCAGCGAATTTTTGCGCGAGCTATATTCCATCTATATTAGTCTATGCGCAAATCACCTGTGTAATATACTCGCATCCCCCTCTTTACCCCTCGGCCACCGCTGCTTGTTTTTCCTACAGCGTGGAATGTATATAAGAAAGAAGGGGAAGGAAGGAGGCGAGGAAAGGGCGCAGAGCCCCGGATTTTCAGATCGAAATATCTCGATTTCCAGAAGTTTGCGCAGATAGCCACTATGTGTACTGAATTTCCCATAGTCGAAAGTACCTGTGGTCAAATTTTAAAAAAAAGTTAGGAGGATTTCTATTCGAGGTTCCCTTGTAAAGGCATTCCCTCCTCTTTCTGGAATATCTCACCCCGCGTTAACGAAACCGTACCGCACATACCGCGGAACAATTGTTTACGTTTGTTTCTTCTAACATTTATTGTGTAACCATCACACTTTTCCTTTTATGTTTCCTCTTCTTTCTTTTTTCCACCTTTTATGTTTCTCTGGTTTAATTACCCAAGTTTGAGATCCGTACGAGCCCACCTACCCGACTGCCCAACGAACGACACATCGCCATCCCACCCGAACATCCCAATTTTGCTGTTGGAGACACAGGTAAATCCAACACAGAGTATTGTCCGGTGAAAACTGAGAAAAAAAAACATTCCTTATATAAGTCTACCAGTAAAAAATCATTAAAAACAGATGAAAAAGCCGAAAACTATAATTTTAAAGATTTTTGTCTTGTAAAAACTGAAAGAAAATATTTTTAAATGATTTATCCAACGGTGAAAAGTCTTTAAAAAGCCATGAAAATGCAAAAACCCATTCAGGGCAAAGCGAAGTTGCAAAGCGTCCTATTTAGGATTGAACAGATTTTTTTTTCTTCAAATACAATACTTTCTTCAGGATTCTCAACTTTTCTACCAGGATTCTCAACTTTTCTACCATTAAAACATAGGTAGCATCCTAAATCTCCCTTTTGTGACTGCCCCCAGTCCCAAGCTTTTAACAGGTTAGGCTTAGGCTTAGGCTTAGGCTTAGGCTTAGGCTTAGGCTTAGGCTTAGGCTTAGGCTTAGGCTTAGGCTTAGGCTTAGGCTTAGGCTTAGGCTTAGGCTTAGGCTTAGGCTTAGGCTTAGGCTTAGGCTTAGGCTTAGGCTTAGGCTTAGGCTTAGGCGCAGCCGCGTAGCGGCTGCCGCCATTTAGGATGAGCTTCCACTGTGGCTAGATTTTGAATTACGTGAATTGTTCTAGTTTGGAATAACTCAGTTGAAGTGTGTCAGGGGGTGCCAAAAATTTCAGAGCGTGTGTATCTCGACAGGAGCTACCACTTGTCTGTTGGAGTAAACAAACGGATTTCGCACGCTAATGAATCCTTCCTTCCTTTCTATTAATCACATTTGCACTCGCTCTCTCTCTTTCCATTTAATACTCAATTCCTTGCGTTGTGGGTTTATAGGTCTATCCTTATTTTGAACTGCCATTGGTCGTTCAACAATCAGATACAAGATTGAAAATTTCAGAATGATATTGGTCCATTCAGCCCGTTTTAAGGAGATGGTTGCAGCTCTTTAAGGAGCTGTCGAAAAAGTTGGCTGAGCCGTAGCTAATGAGTAAAGTAAATAAAAAATGCCAAATGAAATTTTGTTCAGTATCTCTGAAGGCTCATAGCAGAATCAGGTCTCACCTGGAAATATCTTAATCGATATAATGTCGTTTCTTTCAAAATTTGTTTCAGTTATTCATTTTTTTCCGCTTATCCACTTATTTGGAAATTCATTTAATTTCAAAGTTTTTCGCCATAAATTACAATGCTGCTGAAAGTTTTAAAATTTCAGTTAGGCTCTGAGATATTCGAAAGGTTGCAAGCTCGCTCTAATGCTCAGCTGCATGCGCGCGAATAAATTCAAGTTACTTTCTTTTTTTCTAGTGTTCGTTCGATTTCTAGCCCCTTATTTCATAAATTATCCTATTTCGTGTTAGTTTTGCGTTAGTTATCTATTTCTATTGCTAAAATTTAAATATACAGCTTTAATGCTATCTATCACTTGAAACAATTGGTTAATTTGATAAAGAATTGCCGCTGGATCTCAAATTTCTTCATTTTAAATAATGTTACGGCATATAAATTATATAATGCTCTATTACGCCGCCGCTATTAGCGCGCCCTCATTTTCTCCTTGTAAAAAAAATAATGAATTCTTTAATAGGCGATGCTCCACAATTGCATGAACGCAACATTAACTATTTTTTCATGTTTTTATTTGAGTGCTTTTGACAGGGGCAAGAAGTGAAAAATTGTGGACCATGTCTAGTTATTTGGATAATATTCTATTTTCAAAATGTGTAAGTCCGCTCTCATTCCCTCCCTTCTGTTCTGTCGAAGAAACGGCGCCTAATAGCGGTACTTTTATTTCGAAGCCTCCCCGTTTCTCCAAAGTTTCACCGGTTGAGATTTCTGATATAGTTATTATTTAAATCGAAGATTCCTATCCTGGTTCCTAAAGCAACAGACTTTTCGCTAATTAAAAATTATTTTCAGCAATGAAGGAAGAACAAAATGCGAATTTCATGAAGCTTCAAAAACACAAAAAGTCGCCAACGAGGGGTCGTCCTGTACAATGTTCACAAAAAGCAGGTATTCGAAAAGTTTTGCCAACCACAAAAGATGCTGCTCTCACTCCGGGTAGAGGTCCAGCGAAAAAGGGAAGAGTAGAAGTAGTCACTGGTCCAAAGACTACTGCAGCAGTTGCCAAGCCCACGGTAGAAATTTCGGTAGGCGTCTGTATTGAATAATGAATGTAAATCATTTTTTCAGCCATCCCGAGATCTCTCACGAAGTGAAATTCGACGAGCCAAAATGGAGCCACAAGACTACGACGATTTCTTGTCACCATCGCCGCCACGTCAGAAGCTGAGAGCGAGAGCCAAGCGCTCACAGCGAGTTCCTGCTGGTTCTACTGCGACGGCAGAAGCTGTCCCCGACGACGTTGCTCAACAGGAGCAGTTAGCCATCCAGAAAGCACCGGAACAGTATCTGATTCAGCAAGCTGCTGCTCGTATTGAAGAAGAAAAACTGCAGCAGGAAAAGAAGGAAGCGGAGCAGAGAGCTGAAGCGATGCTTCGAATGAGGGCGGAGGAAGAAAAAGAGCGTTTGATTGCTGTACAAAAGGAAGAGGAGGAGCGACTGCGGAATCAACAAGCTAAAGAAGATGCCGAGCTTCAAGCAATTCTCGCGAAGCATGCAGAGAAAAAGTCACGCCAAGAAACTTTGGGAAAATCACCTCCGACAGAAGTCCACGATATGACACCTCCACGCATCTACAAACAAAATTCGAAGGACGATTATGGTTTGCATGATCTAAACAGTGATGATGACACTGACCAGGAGGACGATCCAAGAAAAGAGATTCCGGCTTGGGCTGAGTTTGCAGTAGTGCGTGATAATGTCCGCAAACATTATTTTAATCCCCCATTCGATGTCGACCAATTCTTCGGAGTTGTTGAAAAAGTAAGTTTACTTTCAGGTCATCTGTCACATTTTCGTATTATCTCACTTTAGCCAAATCTCAAAGAAATCTTCGGAGAAAGCATCAAAATCAAAAAGCGCGGATCTTCGGCTGTTTGGAAGTCTCCAGTGGCGGATGCATCATCATCTCGAACACCGTTCCATGATATATCGGAGTAGCATCAAAGTCACCGAATTATCTCCGCTTTCGTCTCAATTGTATAATTCATATCATTAACAGTTTAATTATTTTTAACGCCAATTCTTGCGCTTGGCTTGGGAATTGCCATGATTTCTAGTCCCTTATTTCATGAATTATCCTATTTCGCGTAAGTTTTGCGTTAGTTATCTATTTCTATTGCTAAAATTTAAATCTACAACTTTAATTCTATCTGTAGCATGGAAACATTTTTGAATTTGATGAATAATTGTCACTTTATCTCAAATTTCTTCATTTTAAATAATGTTACGGCATATAAATTACCAGCTGTTTTATAACTTTTCTTCTGGAATATTCTGGAATGTCTTGGCTTAGGCGCAGCCGCGTAGCGGCTGCCGCCATTTAGGATGAGCTTCCACTGTGGCTAGATTTTGAATTACGTGAATTGTTCTAGTTTGGAATAACTCAGTTGAAGTGTGTCAGGGGGTGCCAAAAATTTCAGAGCGTGTGTATCTCGACAGGAGCTACCACTTGTCTGTTGGTCGAAAATTTTTATCGGTCAAATCTGGGTCACAATTTGAAGTAGAAAGCTGAAAAACCATTTTCGGCCTTTTTTGAAAGCCCGAAACTCAGCGCCTCCTCGTACAATTTGCACAAAAATTCATTGGGGAATGAAAGGGTACTTCGTTAATCACAGGTAAAAAAATTAGAAAATTAGGTCAACTGGCTGACCTACAATTCCTTTTTTAGTCATTTAAATCAAAATTTCTCGAAAACGGCTCCTACAATTTTTCTAAATTTTATATATGTCATAGTTTCAAGGGTCGCCAATATGGCTGTTAAGGTCGCATCTCTTAACTCCGCCTGTAACGCCCGTGACGCTGAAAATTGTGTCAGAAAATTGAGAAATTCGTAAATTCTCGATGACCCCTCCTCACGTCGTTATTGTAGTATGATGTTATAAATAGAAATGAATTCTGGCAAATATTTCATTTTCAATTTTCAATTTCATTTTTATCGAGGATTTCATAACTGCTTGCATTTTTGAATGTATTTGAGTGTTTCGGTATGTGAAAACATGAGTTATAACCCTGAAATGTGCATTTTTCCAATAAAATTTCAGCGTGCAGAATGCCCGAATGATCCCTACATCCTGCTCATCTTAAATCTGAAATGAATTTGAAAACATTTCACGAGAATTGGAGGAATGGACCAGGAAACTCCAAGAAATGAATAAGCTGACGACGGAGAAGGAAGACACAGTCCGCATGCGAGGGCAGCGTGATCATGCTAATGTGAGTTTGCAGTTCTTTGCACTGGAAAACGCAGAATAGTGGCTCAAAAACCGGGTTTCCTGCTCATTTCTGCGAGTCGAGATACAGTATTGGTGGAGAGAGAGAGCGCGCAGAGAGAGAGCAGAGAGAGAGCGCAGAGAGAGCGCAGAGAGAGAGAGAGCGCAGAGAGAGAGAGAGAGAGTGCAGAGAGAGCGCAGAGAGAGAGAGAGCGCAGAGAGAGCGCAGAGAGAGCGCAGAGAGAGAGAGCGCAGAGAGAGAGAGAGAGAGAACGCAGAGAGAGCGCTGAGAGAGAGAGCGCTGAGAGAGGGAGAAAGCGCAGAGAGAGAGCAGAGAGAGTGAGAGAGAGAGCGCAGAGAGAGAGCAGAGAGAGAGCGCAGAGAGAGAGCAGAGAGAGAGAGAGCGCGCAGAGAGAGAGAGCGCAGAGAGAGCGCAGAGAGAGAGCAGAGAGAGAGAGAGCGCAGAGAGAGAGCAGAGAGAGAGCGCAGAGAGAGAGAGAGAGAGCGCAGAGAGAGAGAGAGAGAGAGAGAGAGAGCGCAGAGTGATAGAGAGAGAGAGAGCGCAGAAAGTGCGCAGAGAGAGCGCAGAGAGAGAGAGAGAGAGAGAGAGAGCGAATGCGAAAATGCGAAAATGGCGACCAAGGTGCAACGTGCATTGAGAGACTCGAGGACTGTGTCGAGATGTATCAGCGGCTGAAAATGGAGTCCGACAAGATTGAGCAATTTTAGGAGGAAATGGAGGGCAAATTCTATAAATACGCTGCCAGCGACCGTCCGGAAGAAGCGCAAGTCGTCGAGGAGCACGTTAGCGAATGGTATCGGAACGAGGCGGCAATGAACAACGCCGCGGATTTGCAGAAGCAGTTGAAGAGAACTTTTCCAGACAAAATCTTTTTTTGGCTGAAAAACTGAAAAACACATTTTCCACTGTTTTAAGCTTCCTAAAATCCCTTAAAATGTCTGAAAATCAATAAAAATTAATGAAAATTAATAAAATTCTGCAAAAAATGGAGTAATTTCACATTTTGCGGCACTTTTTGTTTTTTTTTTGTTTTGCTCTTTCTAGACGAAAGCGCAAAGAAACCAGACATCTATAACTGTCTGCGTCTCTCAAAACTTTGAATGGATGTATCTCGGCTCACAACTGGTCTGGAAGCTTGGTTTTTGAGCTCATTTTTCGCTGCTCAAATGCTAAAAATGTTCGATTTTCAGCGAACGGGCCGTCAAAGTTCCGGAACCGTTGAGCGAAGAATTAAGTGATGAACACCGTCGGTGTTTAGAAAAGTGGAGAACCTGTTAAAAGCTTGGGACTGGGGCAGTCACAAAAGGGAGATTTAGGATGCTACCTATGTTTTAATGGTAGAAAAGTTGAGAATCCTGGTAGAAAAGTTGAGAATCCTGAAGAAAGCATTGTATTTGAAGAAAAAAAAAATCTGTTCAATCCTAAATAGGACGCTTTTCAACGGAGCCCGGTGGAACATTTTAAAAATCCCCTGAAAAAGCCAAAACCTATAATTTCACAGAATATTGCCCGGTTAAAACTGATACAAATATTTTTGATATATTTCTACCGGAGAAACATCTTTAAAAAACCTTTAAAAACCTTTAAAGTGAAATTGCAAGTTTTTCACCGGTGTAAAATATTTAAAAACCCATGTAAAAGCTAAAACGTTTAATTTTACAGAGTGTACTCGATTGTTCGAGTACTAATCCATAATTTGAAAGCGAATAATTCCTTTCGCGTCTAATCCTCTTTCCCCTAAAGGCATTCCCTCCTCTTTCTGGAATATCTCACCCCGCGTTAACGAAACCGTACCGCACATACCGCGGAACAATTGTTTACGTTTGTTTCTTCTAACATTTATTGTGTAACCATCACACTTTTCCTTTTATGTTTCCTCTTCTTTCTTTTTTCCACCTTTTATGTTTCTCTGGTTTAATTACCCAAGTTTGAGATCCGTACGAGCCCACCTACCCGACTGCCCAACGAACGACACATCGCCATCCCACCCGAACATCCCAATTTTGCTGTTGGAGACACAGGTAAATCCAACACAGAGTATTGTCCGGTGAAAACTGAGAAAAAAAAACATTCCTTATATAAGTCTACCAGTAAAAAATCATTAAAAACAGATGAAAAAGCCGAAAACTATAATTTTAAAGATTTTTGTCTTGTAAAAACTGAAAGAAAATATTTTTAAATGATTTATCCAACGGTGAAAAGTCTTTAAAAAGCCATGAAAATGCAAAAACCCATTCAGGGCAAAGCGAAGTTGCAAAGCGTCCTATTTAGGATTGAACAGATTTTTTTTTCTTCAAATACAATACTTTCTTCAGGATTCTCAACTTTTCTACCAGGATTCTCAACTTTTCTACCATTAAAACATAGGTAGCATCCTAAATCTCCCTTTTGTGACTGCCCCCAGTCCCAAGCTTTTTAACAGGTTAGCTTAGGCTTAGGCTTAGGCTTAGGCTTAGGCTTAGGCTTAGGCTTAGGCTTAGGCTTAGGCTTAGGCTTAGGCTAGCTTAGGCTTAGGCTTAGGCTTAGGCGCAGCCGCGTAGCGGCTGCCGCCATTTAGGATGAGCTTCCACTGTGGCTAGATTTTGAATTACGTGAATTGTTCTAGTTTGGAATAACTCAGTTGAAGTGTGTCAGGGGGTGCCAAAAATTTCAGAGCGTGTGTATCTCGACAGGAGCTACCACTTGTCTGTTGGAGTAAACAAACGGATTTCGCACGCTAATGAATCCTTCCTTCCTTTCTATTAATCACATTTGCACTCGCTCTCTCTCTTTCCATTTAATACTCAATTCCTTGCGTTGTGGGTTTATAGGTCTATCCTTATTTTGAACTGCCATTGGTCGTTCAACAATCAGATACAAGATTGAAAATTTCAGAATGATATTGGTCCATTCAGCCCGTTTTAAGGAGATGGTTGCAGCTCTTTAAGGAGCTGTCGAAAAAGTTGGCTGAGCCGTAGCTAATGAGTAAAGTAAATAAAAAATGCCAAATGAAATTTTGTTCAGTATCTCTGAAGGCTCATAGCAGAATCAGGTCTCACCTGGAAATATCTTAATCGATATAATGTCGTTTCTTTCAAAATTTGTTTCAGTTATTCATTTTTTTCCGCTTATCCACTTATTTGGAAATTCATTTAATTTCAAAGTTTTTTCGCCATAAATTACAATGCTGCTGAAAGTTTTAAAATTTCAGTTAGGCTCTGAGATATTCGAAAGGTTGCAAGCTCGCTCTAATGCTCAGCTGCATGCGCGCGAATAAATTCAAGTTACTTTCTTTTTTTCTAGTGTTCGTTCGATTTCTAGCCCCTTATTTCATAAATTATCCTATTTCGTGTTAGTTTTGCGTTAGTTATCTATTTCTATTGCTAAAATTTAAATATACAGCTTTAATGCTATCTATCACTTGAAACAATTGGTTAATTTGATAAAGAATTGCCGCTGGATCTCAAATTTCTTCATTTTAAATAATGTTACGGCATATAAATTATATAATGCTCTATTACGCCGCCGCTATTAGCGCGCCCTCATTTTCTCCTTGTAAAAAAAATAATGAATTCTTTAATAGCGATGCTCCACAATTGCATGAACGCAACATTAACTATTTTTTCATGTTTTTATTTGAGTGCTTTTGACAGGGCAAGAAGTGAAAAATTGTGGACCATGTCTAGTTATTTGGATAATATTCTATTTTCAAAATGTGTAAGTCCGCTCTCATTCCCTCCCTTCTGTTCTGTCGAAGAAACGGCGCCTAATAGCGGTACTTTTATTTCGAAGCCTCCCCGTTTCTCCAAAGTTTCACCGGTTGAGATTTCTGATATAGTTATTATTTAAATCGAAGATTCCTATCCTGGTTCCTAAAGCAACAGACTTTTCGCTAATTAAAAATTATTTTCAGCAATGAAGGAAGAACAAAATGCGAATTTCATGAAGCTTCAAAAACACAAAAAGTCGCCAACGAGGGGTCGTCCTGTACAATGTTCACAAAAAGCAGGTATTCGAAAAGTTTTGCCAACCACAAAAGATGCTGCTCTCACTCCGGGTAGAGGTCCAGCGAAAAAGGGAAGAGTAGAAGTAGTCACTGGTCCAAAGACTACTGCAGCAGTTGCCAAGCCCACGGTAGAAATTTCGGTAGGCGTCTGTATTGAATAATGAATGTAAATCATTTTTTCAGCCATCCCGAGATCTCTCACGAAGTGAAATTCGACGAGCCAAAATGGAGCCACAAGACTACGACGATTTCTTGTCACCATCGCCGCCACGTCAGAAGCTGAGAGCGAGAGCCAAGCGCTCACAGCGAGTTCCTGCTGGTTCTACTGCGACGGCAGAAGCTGTCCCCGACGACGTTGCTCAACAGGAGCAGTTAGCCATCCAGAAAGCACCGGAACAGTATCTGATTCAGCAAGCTGCTGCTCGTATTGAAGAAGAAAAACTGCAGCAGAAAAGAAGGAAGCGGAGCAGAGAGCTGAAGCGATGCTTCGAATGAGGGCGGAGGAAGAAAAAGAGCGTTTGATTGCTGTACAAAAGGAAGAGGAGGAGCGACTGCGGAATCAACAAGCTAAAGAAGATGCCGAGCTTCAAGCAATTCTCGCGAAGCATGCAGAGAAAAAGTCACGCCAAGAAACTTTGGGAAAATCACCTCCGACAGAAGTCCACGATATGACACCTCCACGCATCTACAAACAAAATTCGAAGGACGATTATGGTTTGCATGATCTAAACAGTGATGATGACACTGACCAGGAGGACGATCCAAGAAAAGAGATTCCGGCTTGGGCTGAGTTTGCAGTAGTGCGTGATAATGTCCGCAAACATTATTTTAATCCCCCATTCGATGTCGACCAATTCTTCGGAGTTGTTGAAAAAGTAAGTTTACTTTCAGGTCATCTGTCACATTTTCGTATTATCTCACTTTAGCCAAATCTCAAAGAAATCTTCGGAGAAAGCATCAAAATCAAAAAGCGCGGATCTTCGGCTGTTTGGAAGTCTCCAGTGCGGATGCATCATCATCTCGAACACCGTTCCATGATATATCGGAGTAGCATCAAAGTCACCGAATTATCTCCGCTTTCGTCTCAATTGTATAATTCATATCATTAACAGTTTAATTATTTTTAACGCCAATTCTTGCGCTTGGCTTGGGAATTGCCATGATTTCTAGTCCCTTATTTCATGAATTATCCTATTTCGCGTAAGTTTTGCGTTAGTTATCTATTTCTATTGCTAAAATTTAAATCTACAACTTTAATTCTATCTGTAGCATGGAAACATTTTTGAATTTGATGAATAATTGTCACTTTATCTCAAATTTCTTCATTTTAAATAATGTTACGGCATATAAATTACCAGCTGTTTTATAACTTTTCTTCTGGAATATTCTGGAATGTCTTGGCTTAGGCGCAGCCGCGTAGCGGCTGCCGCCATTTAGGATGAGCTTCCACTGTGGCTAGATTTTGAATTACGTGAATTGTTCTAGTTTGGAATAACTCAGTTGAAGTGTGTCAGGGGGTGCCAAAAATTTCAGAGCGTGTGTATCTCGACAGGAGCTACCACTTGTCTGTTGGTCGAAAATTTTTATCGGTCAAATCTGGGTCACAATTTGAAGTAGAAAGCTGAAAAACCATTTTCGGCCTTTTTTGAAAGCCCGAAACTCAGCGCCTCCTCGTACAATTTGCACAAAAATTCATTGGGGAATGAAAGGGTACTTCGTTAATCACAGGTAAAAAAATTAGAAAATTAGGTCAACTGGCTGACCTACAATTCCTTTTTAGTCATTTAAATCAAAATTTCTCGAAAACGGCTCCTACAATTTTTCTAAATTTTATATATGTCATAGTTTCAAGGGTCGCCAATATGGCTGTTAAGGTCGCATCTCTTAACTCCGCCTGTAACGCCCGTGACGCTGAAAATTGTGTCAGAAAATTGAGAAATTCGTAAATTCTCGATGACCCCTCCTCACGTCGTTATTGTAGTATGATGTTATAAATAGAAATGAATTCTGGCAAATATTTCATTTTCAATTTTCAATTTCATTTTTATCGAGGATTTCATAACTGCTTGCATTTTTGAATGTATTTGAGTGTTTCGGTATGTGAAAACATGAGTTATAACCCTGAAATGTGCATTTTCCAATAAAATTTCAGCGTGCAGAATGCCCGAATGATCCCTACATCCTGCTCATCTTAAATCTGAAATGAATTTGAAAACATTTCACGAGAATTGGAGGAATGGACCAGGAAACTCCAAGAAATGAATAAGCTGACGACGGAGAAGGAAGACACAGTCCGCATGCGAGGGCAGCGTGATCATGCTAATGTGAGTTTGCAGTTCTTTGCACTGGAAAACGCAGAATAGTGGCTCAAAAACCGGGTTTCCTGCTCATTTCTGCGAGTCGAGATACAGTATTGGTGGAGAGAGAGAGCGCGCAGAGAGAGAGCAGAGAGAGAGCGCAGAGAGAGCGCAGAGAGAGAGAGAGCGCAGAGAGAGAGAGAGAGAGTGCAGAGAGAGCGCAGAGAGAGAGAGAGCGCAGAGAAGAGCGCAGAGAGAGCGCAGAGACGCAGAGAGAGAGAGCGAGAGAGAGAGAGAGAGAACGCAGAGAGAGCGCTGAGAGAGAGAGCGCTGAGAGAGGGAGAAAGCGCAGAGAGAGAGCAGAGAGAGTGAGAGAGAGAGCGCAGAGAGAGAGCAGAGAGAGAGCGCAGAGAGAGAGCAGAGAGAGAGAGAGCGCGCAGAGAGAGAGAGCGCAGAGAGAGCGCAGAGAGAGAGCAGAGAGAGAGAGAGCGCAGAGAGAGAGCAGAGAGAGAGCGCAGAGAGAGAGAGAGAGAGCGCAGAGAGAGAGAGAGAGAGAGAGAGAGAGAGCGCAGAGTGATAGAGAGAGAGAGAGCGCAGAAAGTGCGCAGAGAGAGCGCAGAGAGAGAGAGAGAGAGAGAGAGAGCGAATGCGAAAATGCGAAAATGGCGACCAAGGTGCAACGTGCATTGAGAGACTCGAGGACTGTGTCGAGATGTATCAGCGGCTGAAAATGGAGTCCGACAAGATTGAGCAATTTTAGGAGGAAATGGAGGGCAAATTCTATAAATACGCTGCCAGCGACCGTCCGGAAGAAGCGCAAGTCGTCGAGGAGCACGTTAGCGAATGGTATCGGAACGAGGCGGCAATGAACAACGCCGCGGATTTGCAGAAGCAGTTGAAGAGAACTTTTCCAGACAAAATCTTTTTTGGCTGAAAAACTGAAAAAACACATTTTCCACTGTTTTAAGCTTCCTAAAATCCCTTAAAATGTCTGAAAATCAATAAAAATTAATGAAAATTAATAAAATTCTGCAAAAAAATGGAGTAATTTCACATTTTGCGGCACTTTTTGTTTTTTTTTTGTTTTGCTCTTTCTAGACGAAAGCGCAAAGAAACCAGACATCTATAACTGTCTGCGTCTCTCAAAACTTTGAATGGATGTATCTCGGCTCACAACTGGTCTGGAAGCTTGGTTTTTGAGCTCATTTTTCGCTGCTCAAATGCTAAAAATGTTCGATTTTCAGCGAACGGGCCGTCAAAGTTCCGGAACCGTTGAGCGAAGAATTAAGTGATGAACACCGTCGGTGTTTAGAAAAGTGGAGAACCTGTTAAAAGCTTGGGACTGGGGGCAGTCACAAAAGGGAGATTTAGGATGCTACCTATGTTTTAATGGTAGAAAAGTTGAGAATCCTGGTAGAAAAGTTGAGAATCCTGAAGAAAGCATTGTATTTGAAGAAAAAAAAATCTGTTCAATCCTAAATAGGACGCTTTTCAACGGAGCCCGGTGGAACATTTTAAAAATCCCCTGAAAAAGCCAAAACCTATAATTTCACAGAATATTGCCCGGTTAAAACTGATACAAATATTTTTGATATATTTCTACCGGAGAAACATCTTTAAAAAACCTTTAAAAACCTTTAAAGTGAAATTGCAAGTTTTTCACCGGTGTAAAATATTTAAAAACCCATGTAAAAGCTAAAACGTTTAATTTTACAGAGTGTACTCGATTGTTCGAGTACTAATCCATAATTTGAAAGCGAATAATTCCTTTCGCGTCTAATCCTCTTTCCCTAAAGGCATTCCCTCCTCTTTCTGGAATATCTCACCCCGCGTTAACGAAACCGTACCGCACATACCGCGAACAATTGTTTACGTTTGTTTCTTCTAACATTTATTGTGTAACCATCACACTTTTCCTTTTATGTTTCCTCTTCTTTCTTTTTTCCACCTTTTATGTTTCTCTGGTTTAATTACCCAAGTTTGAGATCCGTACGAGCCCACCTACCCGACTGCCCAACGAACGACACATCGCCATCCCACCCGAACATCCCAATTTTGCTGTTGGAGACACAGGTAAATCCAACACAGAGTATTGTCCGGTGAAAACTGAGAAAAAAAAACATTCCTTATATAAGTCTACCAGTAAAAAATCATTAAAAACAGATGAAAAAGCCGAAAACTATAATTTTAAAGATTTTTGTCTTGTAAAAACTGAAAGAAAATATTTTTAAATGATTTATCCAACGGTGAAAAGTCTTTAAAAAGCCATGAAAATGCAAAAACCCATTCAGGGCAAAGCGAAGTTGCAAAGCGTCCTATTTAGGATTGAACAGATTTTTTTTTCTTCAAATACAATACTTTCTTCAGGATTCTCAACTTTTCTACCAGGATTCTCAACTTTTCTACCATTAAAACATAGGTAGCATCCTAAATCTCCCTTTTGTGACTGCCCCAGTCCCAAGCTTTTAACAGGTTAGGCTTAGGCTTAGGCTTAGGCTTAGGCTTAGGCTTAGGCTTAGGCTTAGGCTTAGGCTTAGGCTTAGGCTTAGGCTTAGGCTTAGGCGCAGCCGCGTAGCGGCTGCCGCCATTTAGGATGAGCTTCCACTGTGGCTAGATTTTGAATTACGTGAATTGTTCTAGTTTGGAATAACTCAGTTGAAGTGTGTCAGGGGGTGCCAAAAATTTCAGAGCGTGTGTATCTCGACAGGAGCTACCACTTGTCTGTTGGAGTAAACAAACGGATTTCGCACGCTAATGAATCCTTCCTTCCTTTCTATTAATCACATTTGCACTCGCTCTCTCTCTTTCCATTTAATACTCAATTCCTTGCGTTGTGGGTTTATAGGTCTATCCTTATTTTGAACTGCCATTGGTCGTTCAACAATCAGATACAAGATTGAAAATTTCAGAATGATATTGGTCCATTCAGCCCGTTTTAAGGAGATGGTTGCAGCTCTTTAAGGAGCTGTCGAAAAAGTTGGCTGAGCCGTAGCTAATGAGTAAAGTAAATAAAAAATGCCAAATGAAATTTTGTTCAGTATCTCTGAAGGCTCATAGCAGAATCAGGTCTCACCTGGAAATATCTTAATCGATATAATGTCGTTTCTTTCAAAATTTGTTTCAGTTATTCATTTTTTTCCGCTTATCCACTTATTTGGAAATTCATTTAATTTCAAAGTTTTTCGCCATAAATTACAATGCTGCTGAAAGTTTTAAAATTTCAGTTAGGCTCTGAGATATTCGAAAGGTTGCAAGCTCGCTCTAATGCTCAGCTGCATGCGCGCGAATAAATTCAAGTTACTTTCTTTTTTTCTAGTGTTCGTTCGATTTCTAGCCCCTTATTTCATAAATTATCCTATTTCGTGTTAGTTTTGCGTTAGTTATCTATTTCTATTGCTAAAATTTAAATATACAGCTTTAATGCTATCTATCACTTGAAACAATTGGTTAATTTGATAAAGAATTGCCGCTGGATCTCAAATTTCTTCATTTTAAATAATGTTACGGCATATAAATTATATAATGCTCTATTACGCCGCCGCTATTAGCGCGCCCTCATTTTCTCCTTGTAAAAAAAAATAATGAATTCTTTAATAGGCGATGCTCCACAATTGCATGAACGCAACATTAACTATTTTTTCATGTTTTTATTTGAGTGCTTTTGACAGGGGCAAGAAGTGAAAAATTGTGGACCATGTCTAGTTATTTGGATAATATTCTATTTTCAAAATGTGTAAGTCCGCTCTCATTCCCTCCCTTCTGTTCTGTCGAAGAAACGGCGCCTAATAGCGGTACTTTTATTTCGAAGCCTCCCCGTTTCTCCAAAGTTTCACCGGTTGAGATTTCTGATATAGTTATTATTTAAATCGAAGATTCCTATCCTGGTTCCTAAAGCAACAGACTTTTCGCTAATTAAAAATTATTTTCAGCAATGAAGGAAGAACAAAATGCGAATTTCATGAAGCTTCAAAAACACAAAAAGTCGCCAACGAGGGGTCGTCCTGTACAATGTTCACAAAAAGCAGGTATTCGAAAAGTTTTGCCAACCACAAAAGATGCTGCTCTCACTCCGGGTAGAGGTCCAGCGAAAAAGGGAAGAGTAGAAGTAGTCACTGGTCCAAAGACTACTGCAGCAGTTGCCAAGCCCACGGTAGAAATTTCGGTAGGCGTCTGTATTGAATAATGAATGTAAATCATTTTTTCAGCCATCCCGAGATCTCTCACGAAGTGAAATTCGACGAGCCAAAATGGAGCCACAAGACTACGACGATTTCTTGTCACCATCGCCGCCACGTCAGAAGCTGAGAGCGAGAGCCAAGCGCTCACAGCGAGTTCCTGCTGGTTCTACTGCGACGGCAGAAGCTGTCCCCGACGACGTTGCTCAACAGGAGCAGTTAGCCATCCAGAAAGCACCGGAACAGTATCTGATTCAGCAAGCTGCTGCTCGTATTGAAGAAGAAAAACTGCAGCAGGAAAAGAAGGAAGCGGAGCAGAGAGCTGAAGCGATGCTTCGAATGAGGGCGGAGGAAGAAAAAGAGCGTTTGATTGCTGTACAAAAGGAAGAGGAGGAGCGACTGCGGAATCAACAAGCTAAAGAAGATGCCGAGCTTCAAGCAATTCTCGCGAAGCATGCAGAGAAAAAGTCACGCCAAGAAACTTTGGGAAAATCACCTCCGACAGAAGTCCACGATATGACACCTCCACGCATCTACAAACAAAATTCGAAGGACGATTATGGTTTGCATGATCTAAACAGTGATGATGACACTGACCAGGAGGACGATCCAAGAAAAGAGATTCCGGCTTGGGCTGAGTTTGCAGTAGTGCGTGATAATGTCCGCAAACATTATTTTAATCCCCCATTCGATGTCGACCAATTCTTCGGAGTTGTTGAAAAAGTAAGTTTACTTTCAGGTCATCTGTCACATTTTCGTATTATCTCACTTTAGCCAAATCTCAAAGAAATCTTCGGAGAAAGCATCAAAATCAAAAAGCGCGGATCTTCGGCTGTTTGGAAGTCTCCAGTGGCGGATGCATCATCATCTCGAACACCGTTCCATGATATATCGGAGTAGCATCAAAGTCACCGAATTATCTCCGCTTTCGTCTCAATTGTATAATTCATATCATTAACAGTTTAATTATTTTTAACGCCAATTCTTGCGCTTGGCTTGGGAATTGCCATGATTTCTAGTCCCTTATTTCATGAATTATCCTATTTCGCGTAAGTTTTGCGTTAGTTATCTATTTCTATTGCTAAAATTTAAATCTACAACTTTAATTCTATCTGTAGCATGGAAACATTTTTGAATTTGATGAATAATTGTCACTTTATCTCAAATTTCTTCATTTTAAATAATGTTACGGCATATAAATTACCAGCTGTTTTATAACTTTTCTTCTGGAATATTCTGGAATGTCTTGGCTTAGGCGCAGCCGCGTAGCGGCTGCCGCCATTTAGGATGAGCTTCCACTGTGGCTAGATTTTGAATTACGTGAATTGTTCTAGTTTGGAATAACTCAGTTGAAGTGTGTCAGGGGGTGCCAAAAATTTCAGAGCGTGTGTATCTCGACAGGAGCTACCACTTGTCTGTTGGTCGAAAATTTTTATCGGTCAAATCTGGGTCACAATTTGAAGTAGAAAGCTGAAAAACCATTTTCGGCCTTTTTTGAAAGCCCGAAACTCAGCGCCTCCTCGTACAATTTGCACAAAAATTCATTGGGGAATGAAAGGGTACTTCGTTAATCACAGGTAAAAAAATTAGAAAATTAGGTCAACTGGCTGACCTACAATTCCTTTTTTAGTCATTTAAATCAAAATTTCTCGAAAACGGCTCCTACAATTTTTCTAAATTTTATATATGTCATAGTTTCAAGGGTCGCCAATATGGCTGTTAAGGTCGCATCTCTTAACTCCGCCTGTAACGCCCGTGACGCTGAAAATTGTGTCAGAAAATTGAGAAATTCGTAAATTCTCGATGACCCCTCCTCACGTCGTTATTGTAGTATGATGTTATAAATAGAAATGAATTCTGGCAAATATTTCATTTTCAATTTTCAATTTCATTTTTATCGAGGATTTCATAACTGCTTGCATTTTTGAATGTATTTGAGTGTTTCGGTATGTGAAAACATGAGTTATAACCCTGAAATGTGCATTTTTCCAATAAAATTTCAGCGTGCAGAATGCCCGAATGATCCCTACATCCTGCTCATCTTAAATCTGAAATGAATTTGAAAAAATTTCACGAGAATTGGAGGAATGGACCAGGAAACTCCAAGAAATGAATAAGCTGACGACGGAGAAGGAAGACACAGTCCGCATGCGAGGGCAGCGTGATCATGCTAATGTGAGTTTGCAGTTCTTTGCACTGGAAAACGCAGAATAGTGGCTCAAAAACCGGGTTTCCTGCTCATTTCTGCGAGTCGAGATACAGTATTGGTGGAGAGAGAGAGCGCGCAGAGAGAGAGCAGAGAGAGAGCGCAGAGAGAGCGCAGAGAGAGAGAGAGCGCAGAGAGAGAGAGAGAGAGTGCAGAGAGAGCGCAGAGAGAGAGAGAGCGCAGAGAGAGCGCAGAGAGAGCGCAGAGAGAGAGAGCGCAGAGAGAGAGAGAGAGAACGCAGAGAGAGCGCTGAGAGAGAGAGCGCTGAGAGAGGGAGAAAGCGCAGAGAGAGAGCAGAGAGAGTGAGAGAGAGAGCGCAGAGAGAGAGCAGAGAGAGAGCGCAGAGAGAGAGCAGAGAGAGAGAGAGCGCGCAGAGAGAGAGAGCGCAGAGAGAGCGCAGAGAGAGAGAGAGCGCAGAGAGAGCGCAGAGAGAGCGCAGAGAGAGCGCAGAGAGAGAGAGAGAGCGCAGAGAAACGAAAAATTTCTGACAGTCTGTGTCTCTCGAAACTTTAAAGAGAGCGCAGAAAAACGAGACATCTCTGACAGTCTGTGTCTCTCGAAATTTCAAAGAGAGTGCAAAGAAACGAGACATTTTTGACTCTCTGTCTGAAGTATCTCAGATTGCAGATGACCTAGAAACTTTGTTTCTGAACTGAAACATTTCCTATATTTCACACATCACACGCGCAGAGAGAGAGAGAGAGCGCAGAGAGAGAGAGCAGAGAGAGAGAGAGAGAGAGCGCAGAGAGATAGAGCAGAGAGAGAGAGAGAGAGAGCGCAGAGAGAGAGAGAGCGCAGAGAGAGAGAGAGCGCAGAGAGAGAGCGCAGAGAGAGAGCAGAGAGAGAGAGAGCGCAGAGAGAGAGCAGAGAGAGAGCGCAGAGAGAGAGAGAGAGAGAGCGCAGAGAGAGAGAGAGAGAGAGAGAGCGCAGAGAGATAGAGAGAGAGAGAGCGCAGAAAGTGCGCAGAGAGAGCGCAGAGAGAGAGAGAGAGAGAGAGAGCGAATGCGAAAATGCGAAAATGGCGACCAAGGTGCAACGTGCATTGAGAGACTCGAGGACTGTGTCGAGATGTATCAGCGGCTGAAAATGGAGTCCGACAAGATTGAGCAATTTTAGGAGGAAATGGAGGGCAAATTCTATAAATACGCTGCCAGCGACCGTCCGGAAGAAGCGCAAGTCGTCGAGGAGCACGTTAGCGAATGGTATCGGAACGAGGCGGCAATGAACAACGCGCGGATTTGCAGAAGCAGTTGAAGAGAACTTTTCCAGACAAAATCTTTTTTTGGCTGAAAAACTGAAAAACACATTTTCCACTGTTTTAAGCTTCCTAAAATCCCTTAAAATGTCTGAAAATCAATAAAAATTAATGAAAATTAATAAAATTCTGCAAAAAATGGAGTAATTTCACATTTTGCGGCACTTTTTGTTTTTTTTTGTTTTGCTCTTTCTAGACGAAAGCGCAAAGAAACCAGACATCTATAACTGTCTGCGTCTCTCAAAACTTTGAATGGATGTATCTCGGCTCACAACTGGTCTGGAAGCTTGGTTTTTGAGCTCATTTTTCGCTGCTCAAATGCTAAAAATGTTCGATTTTCAGCGAACGGGCCGTCAAAGTTCCGGAACCGTTGAGCGAAGAATTAAGTGATGAACACCGTCGGTGTTTAGAAAAGTGGAGAACCTGTTAAAAGCTTGGGACTGGGGGCAGTCACAAAAGGGAGATTTAGGATGCTACCTATGTTTTAATGGTAGAAAAGTTGAGAATCCTGGTAGAAAAGTTGAGAATCCTGAAGAAAGCATTGTATTTGAAGAAAAAAAAATCTGTTCAATCCTAAATAGGACGCTTTTCAACGGAGCCCGGTGGAACATTTTAAAAATCCCCTGAAAAAGCCAAAACCTATAATTTCACAGAATATTGCCCGGTTAAAACTGATACAAATATTTTTGATATATTTCTACCGGAGAAACATCTTTAAAAACCTTTAAAAACCTTTAAAGTGAAATTGCAAGTTTTTCACCGGTGTAAAATATTTAAAAACCCATGTAAAAGCTAAAACGTTTAATTTTACAGAGTGTACTCGATTGTTCGAGTACTAATCCATAATTTGAAAGCGAATAATTCCTTTCGCGTCTAATCCTCTTTCCCCTAAAGGCATTCCCTCCTCTTTCTGGAATATCTCACCCCGCGTTAACGAAACCGTACCGCACATACCGCGGAACAATTGTTTACGTTTGTTTCTTCTAACATTTATTGTGTAACCATCACACTTTTCCTTTTATGTTTCCTCTTCTTTCTTTTTTCCACCTTTTATGTTTCTCTGGTTTAATTACCCAAGTTTGAGATCCGTACGAGCCCACCTACCCGACTGCCCAACGAACGACACATCGCCATCCCACCCGAACATCCCAATTTTGCTGTTGGAGACACAGGTAAATCCAACACAGAGTATTGTCCGGTGAAAACTGAGAAAAAAAAACATTCCTTATATAAGTCTACCAGTAAAAAATCATTAAAAACAGATGAAAAAGCCGAAAACTATAATTTTAAAGATTTTTGTCTTGTAAAAACTGAAAGAAAATATTTTTAAATGATTTATCCAACGGTGAAAAGTCTTTAAAAAGCCATGAAAATGCAAAAACCCATTCAGGGCAAAGCGAAGTTGCAAAGCGTCCTATTTAGGATTGAACAGATTTTTTTTTCTTCAAATACAATACTTTCTTCAGGATTCTCAACTTTTCTACCAGGATTCTCAACTTTTCTACCATTAAAACATAGGTAGCATCCTAAATCTCCCTTTTGTGACTGCCCCCAGTCCCAAGCTTTTAACAGGTTAGGCTTAGGCTTAGGCTTAGGCTTAGGCTTAGGCTTAGGCTTAGGCTTAGGCTTAGGCTTAGGCTTAGGCTTAGGCTTAGGCGCAGCCGCGTAGCGGCTGCCGCCATTTAGGATGAGCTTCCACTGTGGCTAGATTTTGAATTACGTGAATTGTTCTAGTTTGGAATAACTCAGTTGAAGTGTGTCAGGGGGTGCCAAAAATTTCAGAGCGTGTGTATCTCGACAGGAGCTACCACTTGTCTGTTGGAGTAAACAAACGGATTTCGCACGCTAATGAATCCTTCCTTCCTTTCTATTAATCACATTTGCACTCGCTCTCTCTCTTTCCATTTAATACTCAATTCCTTGCGTTGTGGGTTTATAGGTCTATCCTTATTTTGAACTGCCATTGGTCGTTCAACAATCAGATACAAGATTGAAAATTTCAGAATGATATTGGTCCATTCAGCCCGTTTTAAGGAGATGGTTGCAGCTCTTTAAGGAGCTGTCGAAAAAGTTGGCTGAGCCGTAGCTAATGAGTAAAGTAAATAAAAAATGCCAAATGAAATTTTGTTCAGTATCTCTGAAGGCTCATAGCAGAATCAGGTCTCACCTGGAAATATCTTAATCGATATAATGTCGTTTCTTTCAAAATTTGTTTCAGTTATTCATTTTTTTCCGCTTATCCACTTATTTGGAAATTCATTTAATTTCAAAGTTTTTCGCCATAAATTACAATGCTGCTGAAAGTTTTAAAATTTCAGTTAGGCTCTGAGATATTCGAAAGGTTGCAAGCTCGCTCTAATGCTCAGCTGCATGCGCGCGAATAAATTCAAGTTACTTTCTTTTTTTCTAGTGTTCGTTCGATTTCTAGCCCTTATTTCATAAATTATCCTATTTCGTGTTAGTTTTGCGTTAGTTATCTATTTCTATTGCTAAAATTTAAATATACAGCTTTAATGCTATCTATCACTTGAAACAATTGGTTAATTTGATAAAGAATTGCCGCTGGATCTCAAATTTCTTCATTTTAAATAATGTTACGGCATATAAATTATATAATGCTCTATTACGCCGCCGCTATTAGCGCGCCCTCATTTTCTCCTTGTAAAAAAAATAATGAATTCTTTAATAGGCGATGCTCCACAATTGCATGAACGCAACATTAACTATTTTTTCATGTTTTTATTTGAGTGCTTTTGACAGGGGCAAGAAGTGAAAAATTGTGGACCATGTCTAGTTATTTGGATAATATTCTATTTTCAAAATGTGTAAGTCCGCTCTCATTCCCTCCCTTCTGTTCTGTCGAAGAAACGGCGCCTAATAGCGGTACTTTTATTTCGAAGCCTCCCCGTTTCTCCAAAGTTTCACCGGTTGAGATTTCTGATATAGTTATTATTTAAATCGAAGATTCCTATCCTGGTTCCTAAAGCAACAGACTTTTCGCTAATTAAAAATTATTTTCAGCAATGAAGGAAGAACAAAATGCGAATTTCATGAAGCTTCAAAAACACAAAAAGTCGCCAACGAGGGGTCGTCCTGTACAATGTTCACAAAAAGCAGGTATTCGAAAAGTTTTGCCAACCACAAAAGATGCTGCTCTCACTCCGGGTAGAGGTCCAGCGAAAAAGGGAAGAGTAGAAGTAGTCACTGGTCCAAAGACTACTGCAGCAGTTGCCAAGCCCACGGTAGAAATTTCGGTAGGCGTCTGTATTGAATAATGAATGTAAATCATTTTTTCAGCCATCCCGAGATCTCTCACGAAGTGAAATTCGACGAGCCAAAATGGAGCCACAAGACTACGACGATTTCTTGTCACCATCGCCGCCACGTCAGAAGCTGAGAGCGAGAGCCAAGCGCTCACAGCGAGTTCCTGCTGGTTCTACTGCGACGGCAGAAGCTGTCCCCGACGACGTTGCTCAACAGGAGCAGTTAGCCATCCAGAAAGCACCGGAACAGTATCTGATTCAGCAAGCTGCTGCTCGTATTGAAGAAGAAAAACTGCAGCAGGAAAAGAAGGAAGCGGAGCAGAGAGCTGAAGCGATGCTTCGAATGAGGGCGGAGGAAGAAAAAGAGCGTTTGATTGCTGTACAAAAGGAAGAGGAGGAGCGACTGCGGAATCAACAAGCTAAAGAAGATGCCGAGCTTCAAGCAATTCTCGCGAAGCATGCAGAGAAAAAGTCTATAACTCCTGAGTTCTTCTTGGGAGTTCTTCTCCTAGATCGCTCTAGAGAGGGGTTCCATGGTGTAGTAACGAGTATTAGTAGTTTCTTTACAGACTTTATTATAGGATTAAATAGGCATAAAATGAAGAATAATAAGAATAGAATAAGAAGAAAGAAAAGGGGGAGATCAACTTAGCCACACCAAGGCCTCACCATCCTCTTGCGAGTATCAACCACCAACTGACTAGCAATCTTCTCTGTACGTCCTCCTGCTACGCGGGGTCAGTAGGCGTGGTCATTGTTACGACCACAGAGCCTAGAGTGCTCTGCATGTTCTTCATGTGCGCGGGGTAATAAGGCGAGTCCGAATGTTACATTGATAAGGCGAGTCCTACTGTTACATCCCACCGCTCCTTAAGTCGAGCGCCCCGATCGGCTCCTTGTTCCGATATTCTTCTTTAGTTCAATGTGGGCGTACTTGCAGAATGTTGAAATGATGACTTCTGTATCTTAGTAATCCTGTCCATTTTAGTCATTTGTCCAATTTTGGCGAGTGTCTTCTTTTTCATGTGCAGGGTTCCTTTGTGCATTATTGTTGATCACGATTCGCTGGGATAAGTTGTGGCCAAGGGGGCTAAGAAGAGAGAGAGAGAGAGAGAATGAGAACAAGAGAAAAATAAAGAGAAAGAAAGAGAAAAAGAGAGAGAGAGATAAAAAAAAAACACATTAGAAAATTAAAAAAAAAAAATGAGAGAGAGAAAAACAAAGAGAAAACAATAGAAACTTAATGAAAATGAGAGAGAAAAAGAGTGAGAGAACAATAGGAAATTAATGAATATGAGGGGGAAAAAGAAATGGAGAACAATAGAAAATAGTGAAAATGAGAGAGAAAAATAAAGAGAGATGATTAATAAGCTTTAAAAAAAATTACGTATATATTTCGGCATATTTCCTGTAAAGGTTGATTAATACAATTAAATGAGGGGTCATGAGTTAAAGAGAATTTTAAAAACAATTAATGATTATGGGGTGAACATAAATGATATAGAAACAGATAATATTCGAAAATTAAATAAACTTATAACATAACAAAAAAAATAATAGAAATAACTAACTCAATGAACCGTCTCCTTTCTCGATATTTGATTTTTGGAAACGGAAGATCTTGTCGCAGCTCAATCTTGTGTTCCACTCCTCCAGTGAACAATCCAATTTCAGCATCCTCATTGAAAAATGAACGACGGTTGTTCTTGATAACTGACTGAATTTGTACCCATTTGACTTATAGATGCTGTGAGGTTGTTGATAGCCTCTAGTACTGATCCTTGCCTTCGTGACTGAAGAGTTCCCTCAGCCCGTGCAATTCCAAAAGCAGCATCGATTGTTTGTGGTCTTTGTCTTGTCACCTCGATTGCAACCTCGTCGTCGTTCAACCCATTGATGAATGTGTTGAGTGCATTGGTTCGACGAACTTCAACTGCATTCGCACCTGGATAGGCTTTGTTGACACATTCCTTGACCTTGGTTAGGAAGGCTTCCAGCGTTAAACCTCCTTGTTTAAGGGTGGCTAGCTCCGTTTGAGCACTCCACTGCATATCCGGTGGTTGGATTGCCAGAAGAAGAGCGTCCAGAAGTGCATTCCATGGGCCTTCACGAGTTGATTGCGGGATCGACTCCAATGCATCTCTAGCAGTTCCAGAGAGAAGACATGGCAGGATTCTGCGACCGTCTTCTTCTCCTAAGTATTGAGCATTCATGTAATCGTTGAGTTTCTGAATGAATGATTGGAATGAAGTTGTTCCGTCAAACCTCGGCGCTTCCCGTAGAACGGGGCGCAATGGCAATTGAGCAGCTTGGCCGGTTGGATTGTGTGCCATGTTGTTCACAGCTTGCTCGTTGCTTCGCGATTGTTGGAACTGGTTGGCTTGAATCGGTGGTGATTGGAAATCGCGTGCGTTTAGGGGTGGTTGAAAAACGTCGTCGGCTTCGACCAAACTTTGTCGTTGTAGACTTTGTCGAGCCTCCAAACTCTCTTCCAATTGACGACTCCTCCTCGCGGCTCTTTCGTCTCGGTCTCGGTTTTGCTGTTCGTACGGAATCTTTGTTTCTGTAAAGATCTCAGCTTCAAAATTAGGAAAAAGAAAACAGCAATGGTTAGTGTGAATTGGGTGAGTGTGAGTGCAAGTGAACAATTGAGACGAAAGCGGAGATAATTCGGTGACTTTGATGCTACTCCGATATATCATGGAACGGTGTTCGAGATGATGATGCATCCGCCACTGGAGACTTCCAAACAGCCGAAGATCCGCGCTTTTTGATTTTGATGCTTTCTCCGAAGATTTCTTTGAGATTTGGCTAAAGTGAGATAATACGAAAATGTGACAGATGACCTGAAAGTAAACTTACTTTTTCAACAACTCCGAAGAATTGGTCGACATCGAATGGGGGATTAAAATAATGTTTGCGGACATTATCACGCACTACTGCAAACTCAGCCCAAGCCGGAATCTCTTTTCTTGGATCGTCCTCCTGGTCAGTGTCATCATCACTGTTTAGATCATGCAAACCATAATCGTCCTTCGAATTTTGTTTGTAGATGCGTGGAGGTGTCATATCGTGGACTTCTGTCGGAGGTGATTTTCCCAAAGTTTCTTGGCGTGACTTGTAACAGTAGGACTCGCCTTATCAATGTAACATTCGGACTCGCCTTATTACCCCGCGCACATGAAGAACATGCAGAGCACTCTAGGCTCTGTGGTCGTAACAATGACCACGCCTACTGACCCCGCGTAGCAGGAGGACGTACAGAGAAGATTGCTAGTCAGTTGGTGGTTGATACTCGCAAGAGGATGGTGAGGCCTTGGTGTGGCTAAGTTGATCTCCCCCTTTTCTTTCTTCTTATTCTATTCTTATTATTCTTCATTTTATGCCTATTTAATCCTATAATAAAGTCTGTAAAGAAACTACTAATACTCGTTACTACACCATGGAACCCCTCTCTAGAGCGATCTAGGAGAAGAACTCCCAAGAAGAACTCAGGAGTTATATGGAAGTCCCACGAGACTTATATGGATGTCCCACCTGGAAGAGATACTTCGCTGAGGTACTCTCTGACAGGTAAGTTTCTGCAAACAGGTTTGTGTTTTTTCCGATTCGTTCTTTATTCTCGTTTTCACGAGGCCCCAGAGAGTTCTACCCGTAAACCTCGCCCCAGGAGGTAGTTTCATATTTTTTTTAGTGAGGATTCCAGGAGCACTGATTTAGTTATCAGGGAATGGGCTGCATATTTTGTTAAGACCTTTGATCGCGATCACCGCTTTTCCTTCGTTTCTAATCTTCTTTTCGCTGTAGTAGTTTTCAAAATTCGCGCGCAATCATTTAGATTTTCACAGCAAAAGTGTAACAGATTTCATTCGGACGTAAGCTAAGGCAATTAAAAACCGCTGGGTGCATGATTATTTATGTTACATTGATAAGGCGAGTCCTACTGTTACAAGTCACGCCAAGAAACTTTGGGAAAATCACCTCCGACAGAAGTCCACGATATGACACCTCCACGCATCTACAAACAAAATTCGAAGGACGATTATGGTTTGCATGATCTAAACAGTGATGATGACACTGACCAGGAGGACGATCCAAGAAAAGAGATTCCGGCTTGGGCTGAGTTTGCAGTAGTGCGTGATAATGTCCGCAAACATTATTTTAATCCCCCATTCGATGTCGACCAATTCTTCGGAGTTGTTGAAAAAGTAAGTTTACTTTCAGGTCATCTGTCACATTTTCGTATTATCTCACTTTAGCCAAATCTCAAAGAAATCTTCGGAGAAAGCATCAAAATCAAAAAGCGCGGATCTTCGGCTGTTTGGAAGTCTCCAGTGGCGGATGCATCATCATCTCGAACACCGTTCCATGATATATCGGAGTAGCATCAAAGTCACCGAATTATCTCCGCTTTCGTCTCAATTGTTCACTTGCACTCACACTCACCCAATTCACACTAACCATTGCTGTTTTCTTTTTCCTAATTTTGAAGCTGAGATCTTTACAGAAACAAAGATTCCGTACGAACAGCAAAACCGAGACCGAGACGAAAGAGCCGCGAGGAGGAGTCGTCAATTGGAAGAGAGTTTGGAGGCTCGACAAAGTCTACAACGACAAAGTTTGGTCGAAGCCGACGACGTTTTTCAACCACCCCTAAACGCACGCGATTTCCAATCACCACCGATTCAAGCCAACCAGTTCCAACAATCGCGAAGCAACGAGCAAGCTGTGAACAACATGGCACACAATCCAACCGGCCAAGCTGCTCAATTGCCATTGCGCCCCGTTCTACGGGAAGCGCCGAGGTTTGACGGAACAACTTCATTCCAATCATTCATTCAGAAACTCAACGATTACATGAATGCTCAATACTTAGGAGAAGAAGACGGTCGCAGAATCCTGCCATGTCTTCTCTCTGGAACTGCTAGAGATGCATTGGAGTCGATCCCGCAATCAACTCGTGAAGGCCCATGGAATGCACTTCTGGACGCTCTTCTTCTGGCAATCCAACCACCGGATATGCAGTGGAGTGCTCAAACGGAGCTAGCCACCCTTAAACAAGGAGGTTTAACGCTGGAAGCCTTCCTAACCAAGGTCAAGGAATGTGTCAACAAAGCCTATCCAGGTGCGAATGCAGTTGAAGTTCGTCGAACCAATGCACTCAACACATTCATCAATGGGTTGAACGACGACGAGGTTGCAATCGAGGTGACAAGACAAAGACCACAAACAATCGATGCTGCTTTTGGAATTGCACGGGCTGAGGGAACTCTTCAGTCACGAAGGCAAGGATCAGTACTAGAGGCTATCAACAACCTCACAGCATCTATAAGTCAAATGGGTACAAATTCAGTCAGTTATCAAGAACAACCGTCGTTCATTTTTCAATGAGGATGCTGAAATTGGATTGTTCACTGGAGGAGTGGAACACAAGATTGAGCTGCGACAAGATCTTCCGTTTCCAAAAATCAAATATCGAGAAAGGAGACGGTTCATTGAGTTAGTTATTTCTATTATTTTTTTTGTTATGTTATAAGTTTATTTAATTTTCGAATATTATCTGTTTCTATATCATTTATGTTCACCCCATAATCATTAATTGTTTTTAAAATTCTCTTTAACTCATGACCCCTCATTTAATTGTATTAATCAACCTTTACAGGAAATATGCCGAAATATATACGTAATTTTTTTTAAAGCTTATTAATCATCTCTCTTTATTTTTCTCTCTCATTTTCACTATTTTCTATTGTTCTCCATTTCTTTTTCCCCCTCATATTCATTAATTTCCTATTGTTCTCTCACTCTTTTTCTCTCTCATTTTCATTAAGTTTCTATTGTTTTCTCTTTGTTTTTCTCTCTCTCATTTTTTTTTTTAATTTTCTAATGTGTTTTTTTTTTATCTCTCTCTCTCTTTTTCTCTTTCTTTCTCTTTATTTTTCTCTTGTTCTCATTCTCTCTCTCTCTCTCTTCTTAGCCCCCTTGGCCACAACTTATCCCAGCGAATCGTGATCAACAATAATGCACAAAGGAACCCTGCACATGAAAAAGAAGACACTCGCCAAAATTGGACAAATGACTAAAATGGACAGGATTACTAAGATACAGAAGTCATCATTTCAACATTCTGCAAGTACGCCCACATTGAACTAAAGAAGAATATCGGAACAAGGAGCCGATCGGGGCGCTCGACTTAAGGAGCGGTGGGATGTAACAGTAGGACTCGCCTTATCAATGTAACATTCGGACTCGCCTTATTACCCCGCGCACATGAAGAACATGCAGAGCACTCTAGGCTCTGTGGTCGTAACAATGACCACGCCTACTGACCCCGCGTAGCAGGAGGACGTACAGAGAAGATTGCTAGTCAGTTGGTGGTTGATACTCGCAAGAGGATGGTGAGGCCTTGGTGTGGCTAAGTTGATCTCCCCCTTTTCTTTCTTCTTATTCTATTCTTATTATTCTTCATTTTATGCCTATTTAATCCTATAATAAAGTCTGTAAAGAAACTACTAATACTCGTTACTACACCATGGAACCCCTCTCTAGAGCGATCTAGGAGAAGAACTCCCAAGAAGAACTCAGGAGTTATAGACTTTTTCTCTGCATGCTTCGCGAGAATTGCTTGAAGCTCGGCATCTTCTTTAGCTTGTTGATTCCGCAGTCGCTCCTCCTCTTCCTTTTGTACAGCAATCAAACGCTCTTTTTCTTCCTCCGCCCTCATTCGAAGCATCGCTTCAGCTCTCTGCTCCGCTTCCTTCTTTTCCTGCTGCAGTTTTTCTTCTTCAATACGAGCAGCAGCTTGCTGAATCAGATACTGTTCCGGTGCTTTCTGGATGGCTAACTGCTCCTGTTGAGCAACGTCGTCGGGGACAGCTTCTGCCGTCGCAGTAGAACCAGCAGGAACTCGCTGTGAGCGCTTGGCTCTCGCTCTCAGCTTCTGACGTGGCGGCGATGGTGACAAGAAATCGTCGTAGTCTTGTGGCTCCATTTTGGCTCGTCGAATTTCACTTCGTGAGAGATCTCGGGATGGCTGAAAAAATGATTTACATTCATTATTCAATACAGACGCCTACCGAAATTTCTACCGTGGGCTTGGCAACTGCTGCAGTAGTCTTTGGACCAGTGACTACTTCTACTCTTCCCTTTTTCGCTGGACCTCTACCCGGAGTGAGAGCAGCATCTTTTGTGGTTGGCAAAACTTTTCGAATACCTGCTTTTTGTGAACATTGTACAGGACGACCCCTCGTTGGCGACTTTTTGTGTTTTTGAAGCTTCATGAAATTCGCATTTTGTTCTTCCTTCATTGCTGAAAATAATTTTTAATTAGCGAAAAGTCTGTTGCTTTAGGAACCAGGATAGGAATCTTCGATTTAAATAATAACTATATCAGAAATCTCAACCGGTGAAACTTTGGAGAAACGGGGAGGCTTCGAAATAAAAGTACCGCTATTAGGCGCCGTTTCTTCGACAGAACAGAAGGGAGGGAATGAGAGCGGACTTACACATTTTGAAAATAGAATATTATCCAAATAACTAGACATGGTCCACAATTTTTCACTTCTTGCCCCTGTCAAAAGCACTCAAATAAAAACATGAAAAAATAGTTAATGTTGCGTTCATGCAATTGTGGAGCATCGCCTATTAAAGAATTCATTATTTTTTTTACAAGGAGAAAATGAGGGCGCGCTAATAGCGGCGGCGTAATAGAGCATTATATAATTTATATGCCGTAACATTATTTAAAATGAAGAAATTTGAGATCCAGCGGCAATTCTTTATCAAATTAACCAATTGTTTCAAGTGATAGATAGTAACTTGAATTTATTCGCGCGCATGCAGCTGAGCATTAGAGCGAGCTTGCAACCTTTCGAATATCTCAGAGCCTAACTGAAATTTTAAAACTTTCAGCAGCATTGTAATTTATGGCGAAAAACTTTGAAATTAAATGAATTTCCAAATAAGTGGATAAGCGGAAAAAAATGAATAACTGAAACAAATTTTGAAAGAAACGACATTATATCGATTAAGATATTTCCAGGTGAGACCTGATTCTGCTATGAGCCTTCAGAGATACTGAACAAAATTTCATTTGGCATTTTTTATTTACTTTACTCATTAGCTACGGCTCAGCCAACTTTTTCGACAGCTCCTTAAAGAGCTGCAACCATCTCCTTAAAACGGGCTGAATGGACCAATATCATTCTGAAATTTTCAATCTTGTATCTGATTGTTGAACGACCAATGGCAGTTCAAAATAAGGATAGACCTATAAACCCACAACGCAAGGAATTGAGTATTAAATGGAAAGAGAGAGAGCGAGTGCAAATGTGATTAATAGAAAGGAAGGAAGGATTCATTAGCGTGCGAAATCCGTTTGTTTACTCCAACAGACAAGTGGTAGCTCCTGTCGAGATACACACGCTCTGAAATTTTTGGCACCCCCTGACACACTTCAACTGAGTTATTCCAAACTAGAACAATTCACGTAATTCAAAATCTAGCCACAGTGGAAGCTCATCCTAAATGGCGGCAGCCGCTACGCGGCTGCGCCTAAGCCTAAGCCTAAGCCTAAGCCTAAGCCTAAGCCTAAGCCTAAGCCTAAGCCTAAGCCTAAGCCTAACCTGTTAAAAGCTTGGGACTGGGGGCAGTCACAAAAGGGAGATTTAGGATGCTACCTATGTTTTAATGGTAGAAAAGTTGAGAATCCTGGTAGAAAAGTTGAGAATCCTGAAGAAAGTATTGTATTTGAAGAAAAAAAAATCTGTTCAATCCTAAATAGGACGCTTTGCAACTTCGCTTTGCCCTGAATGGGTTTTTGCATTTTCATGGCTTTTTAAAGACTTTTCACCGTTGGATAAATCATTTAAAAATATTTTCTTTCAGTTTTTACAAGACAAAAATCTTTAAAATTATAGTTTTCGGCTTTTTCATCTGTTTTTAATGATTTTTTACTGGTAGACTTATATAAGGAATGTTTTTTTTTTCTCAGTTTTCACCGGACAATACTCTGTGTTGGATTTACCTGTGTCTCCAACAGCAAAATTGGGATGTTCGGGTGGGATGGCGATGTGTCGTTCGTTGGGCAGTCGGGTAGGTGGGCTCGTACGGATCTCAAACTTGGGTAATTAAACCAGAGAAACATAAAAGGTGGAAAAAAGAAAGAAGAGGAAACATAAAAGGAAAAGTGTGATGGTTACACAATAAATGTTAGAAGAAACAAACGTAAACAATTGTTCCGCGGTATGTGCGGTACGGTTTCGTTAACGCGGGGTGAGATATTCCAGAAAGAGGAGGGAATGCCTTTAGGGGAAAGAGGATTAGACGCGAAAGGAATTATTCGCTTTCAAATTATGGATTAGTACTCGAACAATCGAGTACACTCTGTAAAATTAAACGTTTTAGCTTTTACATGGGTTTTTAAATATTTTACACCGGTGAAAAACTTGCAATTTCACTTTAAAGGTTTTTAAAGGTTTTTAAAGATGTTTCTCCGGTAGAAATATATCAAAAATATTTGTATCAGTTTTAACCGGGCAATATTCTGTGAAATTATAGGTTTTGGCTTTTTCAGGGGATTTTTAAAATGTTCCACCGGGCTCCGTTGAAAAGCGTCCTATTTAGGATTGAACAGATTTTTTTTTCTTCAAATACAATGCTTTCTTCAGGATTCTCAACTTTTCTACCAGGATTCTCAACTTTTCTACCATTAAAACATAGGTAGCATCCTAAATCTCCCTTTTGTGACTGCCCCCAGTCCCAAGCTTTTAACAGGTTCTCCACTTTTCTAAACACCGACGGTGTTCATCACTTAATTCTTCGCTCAACGGTTCCGGAACTTTGACGGCCCGTTCGCTGAAAATCGAACATTTTTAGCATTTGAGCAGCGAAAAATGAGCTCAAAAACCAAGCTTCCAGACCAGTTGTGAGCCGAGATACATCCATTCAAAGTTTTGAGAGACGCAGACAGTTATAGATGTCTGGTTTCTTTGCGCTTTCGTCTAGAAAGAGCAAAACAAAAAAAAAAACAAAAAGTGCCGCAAAATGTGAAATTACTCCATTTTTTGCAGAATTTTATTAATTTTCATTAATTTTTATTGATTTTCAGACATTTTAAGGGATTTTAGGAAGCTTAAAACAGTGGAAAATGTGTTTTTCAGTTTTTCAGCCAAAAAAAGATTTTGTCTGGAAAAGTTCTCTTCAACTGCTTCTGCAAATCCGCGGCGTTGTTCATTGCCGCCTCGTTCCGATACCATTCGCTAACGTGCTCCTCGACGACTTGCGCTTCTTCCGGACGGTCGCTGGCAGCGTATTTATAGAATTTGCCCTCCATTTCCTCCTAAAATTGCTCAATCTTGTCGGACTCCATTTTCAGCCGCTGATACATCTCGACACAGTCCTCGAGTCTCTCAATGCACGTTGCACCTTGGTCGCCATTTTCGCATTTTCGCATTCGCTCTCTCTCTCTCTCTCTCTCTCTCTGCGCTCTCTCTGCGCACTTTCTGCGCTCTCTCTCTCTCTATCTCTCTGCGCTCTCTCTCTCTCTCTCTCTCTGCGCTCTCTCTCTCTCTCTCTGCGCTCTCTCTCTGCTCTCTCTCTGCGCTCTCTCTCTCTCTGCTCTCTCTCTGCGCTCTCTCTCTGCGCTCTCTCTCTCTGCGCTCTCTCTCTCTCTGCGCTCTCTCTCTCTCTCTCTGCTCTATCTCTCTGCGCTCTCTCTCTCTCTCTCTCTGCTCTCTCTCTCTCTGCGCTCTCTCTCTCTCTCTGCGCGTGTGATGTGTGAAATATAGGAAATGTTTCAGTTCAGAAACAAAGTTTCTAGGTCATCTGCAATCTGAGATACTTCAGACAGAGAGTCAAAAATGTCTCGTTTCTTTGCACTCTCTTTGAAATTTCGAGAGACACAGACTGTCAGAGATGTCTCGTTTTTCTGCGCTCTCTTTAAAGTTTCGAGAGACACAGACTGTCAGAAATTTTTCGTTTCTCTGCGCTCAACATTTCCTATATTTCACACATCACACGCGCAGAGAGAGAGAGAGAGCGCAGAGAGAGAGAGCAGAGAGAGAGAGAGAGAGAGCGCAGAGAGATAGAGCAGAGAGAGAGAGAGAGAGCGCAGAGAGAGAGAGAGCGCAGAGAGAGAGAGAGCGCAGAGAGAGAGAGCGCAGAGAGAGAGCAGAGAGAGAGAGAGCGCAGAGAGAGAGCAGAGAGAGAGCGCAGAGAGAGAGAGAGAGAGCGCAGAGAGAGAGAGAGAGAGAGAGAGCGCAGAGAGATAGAGAGAGAGAGAGCGCAGAAAGTGCGCAGAGAGAGCGCAGAGAGAGAGAGAGAGAGAGAGAGAGCGAATGCGAAAATGCGAAAATGGCGACCAAGGTGCAACGTGCATTGAGAGACTCGAGGACTGTGTCGAGATGTATCAGCGGCTGAAAATGGAGTCCGACAAGATTGAGCAATTTTAGGAGGAAATGGAGGGCAAATTCTATAAATACGCTGCCAGCGACCGTCCGGAAGAAGCGCAAGTCGTCGAGGAGCACGTTAGCGAATGGTATCGGAACGAGGCGGCAATGAACAACGCCGCGGATTTGCAGAAGCAGTTGAAGAGAACTTTTCCAGACAAAATCTTTTTTTGGCTGAAAAAACTGAAAAACACATTTTCCACTGTTTTAAGCTTCCTAAAATCCCTTAAAATGTCTGAAAATCAATAAAAATTAATGAAAATTAATAAAATTCTGCAAAAAATGGAGTAATTTCACATTTTGCGGCACTTTTTGTTTTTTTTTTGTTTTGCTCTTTCTAGACGAAAGCGCAAAGAAACCAGACATCTATAACTGTCTGCGTCTCTCAAAACTTTGAATGGATGTATCTCGGCTCACAACTGGTCTGGAAGCTTGGTTTTTGAGCTCATTTTTCGCTGCTCAAATGCTAAAAATGTTCGATTTTCAGCGAACGGGCCGTCAAAGTTCCGGAACCGTTGAGCGAAGAATTAAGTGATGAACACCGTCGGTGTTTAGAAAAGTGGAGAACCTGTTAAAAGCTTGGGACTGGGGGCAGTCACAAAAGGGAGATTTAGGATGCTACCTATGTTTTAATGGTAGAAAAGTTGAGAATCCTGGTAGAAAAGTTGAGAATCCTGAATAAAGCATTGTATTTGAAGAAAAAAAAATCTGTTCAATCCTAAATAGGACGCTTTTCAACGGAGCCCGGTGGAACATTTTAAAAATCCCCTGAAAAAGCCAAAACCTATAATTTCACAGAATATTGCCCGGTTAAAACTGATACAAATATTTTTGATATATTTCTACCGGAGAAACATCTTTAAAAACCTTTAAAAACCTTTAAAGTGAAATTGCAAGTTTTTCACCGGTGTAAAATATTTAAAAACCCATGTAAAAGCTAAAACGTTTAATTTTACAGAGTGTACTCGATTGTTCGAGTACTAATCCATAATTTGAAAGCGAATAATTCCTTTCGCGTCTAATCCTCTTTCCCCTAAAGGCATTCCCTCCTCTTTCTGGAATATCTCACCCCGCGTTAACGAAACCGTACCGCACATACCGCGGAACAATTGTTTACGTTTGTTTCTTCTAACATTTATTGTGTAACCATCACACTTTTCCTTTTATGTTTCCTCTTCTTTCTTTTTTCCACCTTTTATGTTTCTCTGGTTTAATTACCCAAGTTTGAGATCCGTACGAGCCCACCTACCCGACTGCCCAACGAACGACACATCGCCATCCCACCCGAACATCCCAATTTTGCTGTTGGAGACACAGGTAAATCCAACACAGAGTATTGTCCGGTGAAAACTGAGAAAAAAAAAACATTCCTTATATAAGTCTACCAGTAAAAAATCATTAAAAACAGATGAAAAAGCCGAAAACTATAATTTTAAAGATTTTTGTCTTGTAAAAACTGAAAGAAAATATTTTTAAATGATTTATCCAACGGTGAAAAGTCTTTAAAAAGCCATGAAAATGCAAAAACCCATTCAGGGCAAAGCGAAGTTGCAAAGCGTCCTATTTAGGATTGAACAGATTTTTTTTTCTTCAAATACAATACTTTCTTCAGGATTCTCAACTTTTCTACCAGGATTCTCAACTTTTCTACCATTAAAACATAGGTAGCATCCTAAATCTCCCTTTTGTGACTGCCCCCAGTCCCAAGCTTTTAACAGGTTAGGCTTAGGCTTAGGCTTAGGCTTAGGCTTAGGCTTAGGCTTAGGCTTAGGCTTAGGCTTAGGCTTAGGCTTAGGCTTAGGCGCAGCCGCGTAGCGGCTGCCGCCATTTAGGATGAGCTTCCACTGTGGCTAGATTTTGAATTACGTGAATTGTTCTAGTTTGGAATAACTCAGTTGAAGTGTGTCAGGGGGTGCCAAAAATTTCAGAGCGTGTGTATCTCGACAGGAGCTACCACTTGTCTGTTGGAGTAAACAAACGGATTTCGCACGCTAATGAATCCTTCCTTCCTTTCTATTAATCACATTTGCACTCGCTCTCTCTCTTTCCATTTAATACTCAATTCCTTGCGTTGTGGGTTTATAGGTCTATCCTTATTTTGAACTGCCATTGGTCGTTCAACAATCAGATACAAGATTGAAAATTTCAGAATGATATTGGTCCATTCAGCCCGTTTTAAGGAGATGGTTGCAGCTCTTTAAGGAGCTGTCGAAAAAGTTGGCTGAGCCGTAGCTAATGAGTAAAGTAAATAAAAAATGCCAAATGAAATTTTGTTCAGTATCTCTGAAGGCTCATAGCAGAATCAGGTCTCACCTGGAAATATCTTAATCGATATAATGTCGTTTCTTTCAAAATTTGTTTCAGTTATTCATTTTTTTCCGCTTATCCACTTATTTGGAAATTCATTTAATTTCAAAGTTTTTCGCCATAAATTACAATGCTGCTGAAAGTTTTAAAATTTCAGTTAGGCTCTGAGATATTCGAAAGGTTGCAAGCTCGCTCTAATGCTCAGCTGCATGCGCGCGAATAAATTCAAGTTACTTTCTTTTTTTCTAGTGTTCGTTCGATTTCTAGCCCCTTATTTCATAAATTATCCTATTTCGTGTTAGTTTTGCGTTAGTTATCTATTTCTATTGCTAAAATTTAAATATACAGCTTTAATGCTATCTATCACTTGAAACAATTGGTTAATTTGATAAAGAATTGCCGCTGGATCTCAAATTTCTTCATTTTAAATAATGTTACGGCATATAAATTATATAATGCTCTATTACGCCGCCGCTATTAGCGCGCCCTCATTTTCTCCTTGTAAAAAAAATAATGAATTCTTTAATAGGCGATGCTCCACAATTGCATGAACGCAACATTAACTATTTTTTCATGTTTTTATTTGAGTGCTTTTGACAGGGGCAAGAAGTGAAAAATTGTGGACCATGTCTAGTTATTTGGATAATATTCTATTTTCAAAATGTGTAAGTCCGCTCTCATTCCCTCCCTTCTGTTCTGTCGAAGAAACGGCGCCTAATAGCGGTACTTTTATTTCGAAGCCTCCCCGTTTCTCCAAAGTTTCACCGGTTGAGATTTCTGATATAGTTATTATTTAAATCGAAGATTCCTATCCTGGTTCCTAAAGCAACAGACTTTTCGCTAATTAAAATTATTTTCAGCAATGAAGGAAGAACAAAATGCGAATTTCATGAAGCTTCAAAAACACAAAAAGTCGCCAACGAGGGGTCGTCCTGTACAATGTTCACAAAAAGCAGGTATTCGAAAAGTTTTGCCAACCACAAAGATGCTGCTCTCACTCCGGGTAGAGGTCCAGCGAAAAAGGGAAGAGTAGAAGTAGTCACTGGTCCAAAGACTACTGCAGCAGTTGCCAAAGCCCACGGTAGAAATTTCGGTAGGCGTCTGTATTGAATAATGAATGTAAATCATTTTTTCAGCCATCCCGAGATCTCTCACGAAGTGAAATTCGACGAGCCAAAATGGAGCCACAAGACTACGACGATTTCTTGTCACCATCGCCGCCACGTCAGAAGCTGAGAGCGAGAGCCAAGCGCTCACAGCGAGTTCCTGCTGGTTCTACTGCGACGGCAGAAGCTGTCCCCGACGACGTTGCTCAACAGGAGCAGTTAGCCATCCAGAAAGCACCGGAACAGTATCTGATTCAGCAAGCTGCTGCTCGTATTGAAGAAGAAAAACTGCAGCAGGAAAAGAAGGAAGCGGAGCAGAGAGCTGAAGCGATGCTTCGAATGAGGGCGGAGGAAGAAAAAGAGCGTTTGATTGCTGTACAAAAGGAAGAGGAGGAGCGACTGCGGAATCAACAAGCTAAAGAAGATGCCGAGCTTCAAGCAATTCTCGCGAAGCATGCAGAGAAAAAGTCTATAACTCCTGAGTTCTTCTTGGGAGTTCTTCTTCCTAGATCGCTCTAGAGAGGGTTCCATGGTGTAGTAACGAGTATTAGTAGTTTCTTTACAGACTTTATTATAGGATTAAATAGGCATAAAATGAAGAATAATAAGAATAGAATAAGAAGAAAGAAAAGGGGAGATCAACTTAGCCACACCAAGCCTCACCATCCTCTTGCGAGTAATCAACCACCAACTGACTAGCAATCTTCTCTGTACGTCCTCCTGCTACGCGGGTCAGTAGGCGTGGTCATTGTTACGACCACAGAGCCTAGAGTGCTCTGCATGTTCTTCATGTGCGCGGGGTAATAAGGCGAGTCCGAATGTTACATTGATAAGGCGAGTCCTACTGTTACATCCCACCGCTCCTTAAGTCGAGCGCCCCGATCGGCTCCTTGTTCCGATATTCTTCTTTAGTTCAATGTGGGCGTACTTGCAGAATGTTGAAATGATGACTTCTGTATCTTAGTAATCCTGTCCATTTTAGTCATTTGTCCAATTTTGGCGAGTGTCTTCTTTTTCATGTGCAGGGTTCCTTTGTGCATTATTGTTGATCACGATTCGCTGGGATAAGTTGTGGCCAAGGGGGCTAAGAAGAGAGAGAGAGAGAGAATGAGAACAAGAGAAAAATAAAGAGAAAGAAAGAGAAAAAGAGAGAGAGAGATAAAAAAAAAAACACATTAGAAAATTAAAAAAAAAATGAGAGAGAGAAAAACAAAGAGAAAACAATAGAAACTTAATGAAAATGAGAGAGAAAAAGAGAGAGAGAACAATAGAAAATAATGAATATGAGGGGGAAAAAGAAATGGAGAACAATAGAAAATAGTGAAAATGAGAGAGAAAAATAAAGAGAGATGATTAATAAGCTTTAAAAAAAATTACGTATATATTTCGGCTATTTCCTGTAAAGGTTGATTAATACAATTAAATGAGGGGTCATGAGTTAAAGAGAATTTTAAAAACAATTAATGATTATGGGGTGAACATAAATGATATAGAAACAGATAATATTCGAAAATTTAAATAAACTTATTAACATAACAAAAAAAATAATAGAAATAACTAACTCAATGAACCGTCTCCTTTCTCGATATTTGATTTTGGAAACGGAAGATCTTGTCGCAGCTCAATCTTGTTTCCACTCCTCCAGTGAACAATCCAATTTCAGCATCCTCATTGAAAAATGAACGACGGTTGTTCTTGATAACTGACTGAATTTGTACCCATTTGACTTATAGATGCTGTGAGGTTGTTGATAGCCTCTAGTACTGATCCTTGCCTTCGTGACTGAAGAGTTCCCTCAGCCCGTGCAATTCCAAAAGCAGCATCGATTGTTTGTGGTCTTTGTCTTGTCACCTCGATTGCAACCTCGTCGTCGTTCAACCCATTGATGAATGTGTTGAGTGCATTGGTTCGACGAACTTCAACTGCATTCGCACCTGGATAGGCTTTGTTGACACATTCCTTGACCTTGGTTAGGAAGGCTTCCAGCGTTAAACCTCCTTGTTTAAGGGTGGCTAGCTCCGTTTGAGCACTCCACTGCATATCCGGTGGTTGGATTGCCAGAAGAAGAGCGTCCAGAAGTGCATTCCATGGGCCTTCACGAGTTGATTGCGGGATCGACTCCAATGCATCTCTAGCAGTTCCAGAGAGAAGACATGGCAGATTCTGCGAGCCGTCTTCTTCTCCTAAGTATGAGCATTCATGTAATCGTTGAGTTTCTGAATGAATGATTGGAATGAAGTTGTTCCGTCAAACCTCGGCGCTTCCCGTAGAACGGGGCGCAATGGCAATTGAGCAGCTTGGCCGGTTGGATTGTGTGCCATGTGTTCAACAGCTTGCTCGTTGCTTCGCGAATGTTGGAACTGGTTGGCTTGAATCGGTGGTGATTGGAAATCGCGTGCGTTTAGGGGTGGTTGAAAAAACGTCGTCGGCTTCGACCAAACTTTGTCGTTGTAGACTTTGTCGAGCCT